>CM042688.1:306275782-306875782 GCA_023614405.1 Avena insularis
TGACCACTTGGTCATCCATATGTGGTTTTGTGGAAAGAACACACATGCAATGACCACTTGTTGATCGGTGTGGTTTTTGGAAACAACACATGCAATGACAGTAATTGGTTCCATGTGTGGTTTGTAGATAGAACACACATGCAGTGACTCTAGTACTAGTTTTAGTATAAGAACACACATGCAATGACTCTAGTGGGTCACATGTGGTTTTGAAAAGAACACACATGCAATTACCATGGTTGATCCATAAGTTGTTTGTGGAAAATAACAAACATGCAATGAGTCTAGTAGATCCATGTGTGGTTTGTGGAAAATAACACACATGCAATGACTCTAGTGCGGTTTGTGGTTTTAGTATAAGAACAAACATGCAATTACTCAAATGGATCCATATGTGGTTTGTGGAAAGAACACATGCAATGAATCAGGTTGATCCATATGTGGTTTGTGGAAAGAACACACATGCAATGACCACTGGTGGATCCATGTGTGGTCGGTGGAAAAGAACACACATGCAATGACCACAGGTTGATCCATGTGTGGTTTGTGGAAAGAACACACATGCAATGGCAGTGGTGGATCCATGTGTGGTTTGTGAAAAGAACACAGATGCAATGACTCTAGTGTTGGTGTTAGTATAAGAACACACATGCAATGACTAGTGGTTGGTGCATGTGTGGTTTCTGGAAATAACACACATGCAATGACTCTAATGAATCCATACGTGGTTTATGGAAAAGAACAAAACATGCAATAACCACTGGTTGATCCATATGTGGTTTGTGGAAAGAACACATGTAAAGACTCTAGTGGTTGATCCATGTGTGGTTTGTGGAAAAGAACACACATGCAATAACTCTAGTGCTAGTTTTAGTATAAGAACACACATGGAGTGACTCTAGTGGGTCCACATGTGGTTTGTGAAAAGAACACACATGCAATGACCACTGGTTGATCCATATGTGGTTTGTGAAAAGAACACACATGCAATGACTCTAGTGGTGGATCCATGTGTGGTTTGTGGAAAGAACACATGCAATGATAGTGGTGGATCCATGTGGTTTGTGGATAGAACACACATGCAATGACTCTAGTGCTAGTTTTAGGATAAGAACACACATGCAATGACTCTAGTGGGTCCATATGTGGTTTGTGAAAAGAACACACATGCAATGACCACTGGTTGATGCATCAGTTGTTTGTGGAAAAGAACACACATGCAATGAGTCTAGTGGATCCGTGTATGGTTTGTGGAAAAGAACACACATGCAATGACTCTAGTGCTGGTTTGTGGTTTTAGTATAAGAACAAACATGCAATGACTCTAATGGTTGATCCATGTGTGGTTTGTGGAAATAACACACATGCAATGACTGTAATAGATCCATAAGTGGTTTATGGAGAAGAACACACATGCAAACACCACTTGGTCATCCATATGTGGTTTGTGGAAAGAACACACATGCAATGACCACTTGTTGATCCATGTGTTGTTTGTGGAAAAAACACACATCCAAAAATAGTGGTGGATCCATGTGGTTTGTGGATAGAACACACATGCAATGACTCTAGTGCTAGTTTTAGTATAAGAACACACATGCAATGACTCTAGTGGGTCCACATGTGGTTTGTGGAAAGAACACACATGCAATGACCACTGGTTGATCCATAAGTTGTTTGTGGAAAAGAACAAACATGCAATGAGTCTAGTGGATCCATGTGTGGTTTGTGGAAAATAACACACATGCAATGACTCTAGTGCTGGTTTGTGGTTTTAGTATAAGAACAAACATGCAATTACTCTAATGGATCCATATGTGGTTTATGGAAAGAAAACACATGCAATGACTCAGTTGATCCATGTGGTTTGTGGAAATAACACATGCAATGATTAATGGATCCATAAGTGGTTTATGGAAAAGAACACACATGCAATGACCACTGGTTAATCCATATGTGGTTTGTGGAAAGAACACACATGCAATGACCACTAGTGGTTGATCCATGTGTGGTTTATGGAAAGAACACACATGCAATGACAGTGGTGGATCCATGTGTAGTTTGTGAAAATAACACACATGCAATGACTCTAGTGTTGGTTTTAGTATAAGAACAGACATGCAATGACTAGTGGTTGATCCATGTGTGGTTTCTGGAAATAACACACATGCAATGACTATAATGAATCCATAAGTGGTTTATGGAAAGAACACACATGCAATGACCACTGGTTGATCCATATGTGGTTTGAGGAAAGAACACACATGCAAAGACTCTAGTGGTTGATCGATGTGTGGTTTGTGAAAGAACACACATGCAATGACTCTAGTGCTAGTTTTAGTATAAGAACACACATGCAGTGACTCTAGTGGGTCCACATGTGGTTTGTGAAAAGAACACACATGCAATGACCACTGGTTGATCCATATGTGGTTTGTGAAAAGAACACACATGCAATGACTCTAGTGGTGGATCCATGTGTGGTTTGTGGAAAGAACACACATGCAATGATAGTGGTGGATCCATGTGGTTTGTGGATAGAACACACATGCAATGATAGTGGTGGATCCATGTGGTTTGTGAAAAGAACACACATGCAATGACTCTAGTGTTGGTTTTAGTATAAGAACACACATGCAATGACTCTAGTGGTTGATCCATGTGTGGTTTGTGGAAATAACACACATGCAATGACTCTAGTGGTTGATCCATGTGTGTTTTGTGGAAATAACAGACATGCAATGACTCTAGTGGTTGTTCCATGTGTGGTTTGCGGAAGTAACACACATGCAATGACTGTAATGGATCCATAAGTGGTTTATGGAAAACAACACACATGCAATAACCACTGGTTGATCCATATGTGGTTTGTGAAAAGAACACACATGCAATGACTCTAGTGGTGGATCCATGTGTGGTTTGTGGAAAGAACACACATGCAATGATAGTGGTGGATCCATGTGTGGTTTGTGGAAAGAACACACATGAAATGACTCATGGTTGAACCTTATTGGGTTTGTGGAAAGAACACACATGCAATAACCACTTGTTGATCCATGTGTGGTTTGTGGAAAGAACACACATGCAATGACAGTGGTGGATCCATGTGTGGTTTGTGGATAGAACACACATGCAATGACTCTAGTGCTAGTTTTAGTATAAGAACACACATGGAGTGACTCTAGTGGGTCCACATGTGGTTTGTGAAAAGAACACACACTCACAAACCACTGGTTGATCCATAAGTTGTTTGTGGAAAAGAACACACTTGCAATGAGTCTAGTGGATCCATGTGTGGTTTGTGGAAAAGAACACACATGCAATGACTCCAGTGCTGGTTTGGGGTTTTAGTATAAGAACAAACATGCAATTACTCAAATGGATCCATATGTGGTTTGTGGAAAGAACACACATGTAATGACTCTGGTTGATCCATATGTGGTTTGTGGAAAGAACACACATGCAATGACCACTGGTGGATCCATGTGTGGTTTGTGGAAAAGAACACACATGCAATGACCACTGGTTGATCCATGTGTGGTTTGTGGAAAGAACACACATGCAATGACATTGGGATCCATGTGTGGTTTTTGAAAAGAACACACATGCAATGACTCTAGTGTTGGTTTTAGTATAAGAACACACATGCAATGACTCTAGTGGTTGATCCATGTGCGGTTTATGGAAATAACACACATGCAATGACCCTAGTGGTTGATCCATGTGTGGTTTGTGGAAATAACACACATGCAATGACTCTAGTGGTTGATCCATGTGTGGTTTGTGGAAATAACACACATGCAATTACTCTACTGGTTGATCCATGTGTGGTTTGTGGAAATAACACACATGCAATGACAGTGGTGGATCCATGTGTGGTTTGTGAAAAGAACACACATGCAATGATTCTAGTGTTGGTTTTAGTATAAGAACACACATGCAATGACTCTAGTGGTTGATCCATGTGTGGTTTATGGAAATAACACACATGCAATGACCCTAGTGGTTGATCCATGTGTGGTTTGTGGAAATAACACATATGCAATGACTCTAGTGGTTGATCCATGTGTGGTTTGTGGAAATAACACACATGCAATTACTCTACTGGTTGATCCATGTGTGGTTTGTGGAAATAACACACATGCAATGACTGTAATGGATCCATAAGTGGTTTATGGAAAAGAACACACATGCAATGACCGCTGGTTAATCCATATTTGGTTTGTGGAAAGAACACACATGCAATGATCACTAGTGGTTGATCCATGTGGTTTGTGGAAAGAACACACATGCAATGACAGTGGTGGATCCATTGTGGTTTATGAAAAGAACACACATTGCAATGACTCTAGTGTTGGTTTTAGTATAAGAACACACATGCAATGACTCATGTGGTTGATCCATGTGTGGTTTGTGGAAATAACACACATGTAATGACTCTAGTGGTTGATCCATATGTGGTTTGTGGAAATAACACACATGCAAAGACTGTAATGGATCCATAAGTGGTTTATGGAAAAGAACACACATGCAATGACCACTGGTTGATCCATATGTGGTTTGTGAAAAGAACACACATGCAATGACTCTAGTGGTGGATCCATGTGTGGTTTGTGGAAAGAACACACATGCAATGATAGTGGTGGATCCATGTGTGGTTTGTGGATAGAACACACATGCAATGACTCTAGTGCTAGTTTTAGTATAAGAACACACATGCAATGACTCTAGTGGGTCCATATGTGGTTTGTGAAAAGAACACACATGCAATGACCACTGGTTGATCCAACAGCTGTTTGTGGAAAAGAACACACATGCAATGAGTCTAGTGGATCCATGTATGGTTTGTGGAAAAGAACACACATGCAATGACTCTAGTGCTAGTTTGTTGTTTTAGTATAAGAACAAACATGCAATTACTTTAGTGGTTGATCCATGTGTGGTTTGTGGAAATAACACACATGCAATGACTGTAATGGATCCATAAGTGGTTTATGGAGAAGAACACACATGCAATGACCACTTGGTCATCCATATGTGGTTTGTGGAAAGAACACACATGCAATGACCACTTGTTGATCCATGTGTGGTTTTTGGAAATAACACATGCAATGACAGTGGTGGATCCATGTGTGGTTTGTGGATAGAACACACATGCAATGACTCTAGTGCTAGTTTTAGTATAAGAACACACATGCAATGACTCTAGTGGGTCCACATGTGGTTTGTGAAAAGAACACACATGCAATAACCACTGGTTGATCCATAAGTTGTTTGTGGAAAAGAACAAACATGCAATGAGTCTAGTGGATCCATGTGTGGTTTGTGGAAAATAACACACATGCAATGACTCTAGTGCTGGTTTGTGGCTTTAGTATAAGAACAAGCATGCAATTACTCAAATGGATCCATATGTGGTTTGTGGGAAGAACACACATGCAATGACTCTGGTTGATCCATATGTGGTTTGTGGAAAGAACACACATGCAATGACCACTGGTGGATCCATGTGTGGTTTGTGGAAAAGAACACACATGCAATGATCACTGGTTGATCCATATGTGGTTTGTGAAAAGAACACACATGCAATGACTCTAGTGGTGGATCGATGTGTGGTTTGTGGAAAGAACACACATGCAATGACTCTAGTGTTGGTTTTAGTATAATAACACACATGCAATGACCACTGGTTGATCCATATGTGGTTTGTGAAAAGAACACACATGCAATGACTCTAGTGGTGGATCCATGTGGTTTGTGTAAAGAACACACATGCAATGATAGTGGTGGATCCATGTGTGGTTTGTGGATAGAACACACATGCAATGACTCTAGTGCTAGTTTTAGGATAAGAACACACATGCAATGACTCTAGTGGTTCCATATGTGGTTTGTGAAAAGAACACACGTGCAATGACCACTGGTTGATCCATCAGTTGTTTGTGGAAAAGAACACACATGCAATGAGTCTAGTGGATCCATGTATGGTTTGTGGAAAAGAACACACATGCAATGACTCTAGTGCTGGTTTGTGGTTTTAGTATAAGAACAAACATGCAATGACTCTAGTGGTTGATCCATGTGTGGTTTGTGGAAATAACACACATGCAATGACTGTAATGCATCCATAAGTGGTTTATGGAGAAGAACACACATGCAATGACCACTTGGTCATCCATATGTGGTTTGTGGAAAGAACACACATGCAATGACCACTTGTTGATCCAGGTGTGGTTTTAGGAAACAACACATGCAATGACAGTGGTGGATCCATGTGTGGTTTGTGGATAGAACACACATGCAGTGACTCTAGTGCTAGTTTTAGTATAAGAACACACATGCAATGACTCTAGTGGGTCCACATGTGGTTTTTGAAAAGAACACACATGCAATTACCACTGGTTGATCCATAAGTTGTTTGTAGAAAAGAACAAACATGCAATGAGTCTAGTAGATCCATGTGTTGTTTGTGGAAAATAACACACATGCAATGACTCTAGTGCTGGTTTGCGGCTTTAGTATAAGAACAAGCATGCAATTACTCAAATGGATCCATATGTGGTTTGTGGGAAGAACACACATGCAATGACTCTGGTTGATCGATATGTGGTTTGTGGAAAGAACACACATGCAATGACCACTGGTGGATCCATGTGTGGTTTGTGGAAAATAACACACATGCAATGACCACTGGTTGATCCATATGTGGTTTGTGAAAAGAACACACATGCAATGACTCTAGTGGTGGATCGATGTGTGGTTTGTGGAAAGAACACACATGCAATGACTCTAGTGTTGGTTTTAGTATAAGAACACACATGCAATGACCACTGGTTGATCCATATGTGGTTTGTGAAAAGAACACACATGCAATGACTCTAGTGGTGGATCCATGTGTGGTTTGTGGAAAGAACACACATGCAATGATAGTGGTGGATCCATGTGTGGTTTGTGGATAGAACACACATGCAATGACTCTAGTGCTAGTTTTAGGATAAGAACACACATGCAATGACTCTAGTGGTTCCATATGTGGTTTGTGAAAAGAACACACATGCAATGACCACTGGTTGATCCATCAGCTGTTTGTGGAAAAGAACACACATGCAATGAGTCTAGTGGATCCATGTATGGTTTATGGAAAACAACACACATGCAATGACTCTAGTGCTGGTTTGTGGTTTTAGTATAAGAACAAACATGCAATGAATCTAGTGGTTGATCCATGTGTGGTTTGTGGAAATAACACACATGCAATGACTGTAATGCATCCATAAGTGGTTTATGGAGAAGAACACACATGCAATGACCACTTGGTCATCCATATGTGGTTTGTGGAAAGAACACACATGCAATGACCACTTGTTGATCCAGGTGTGGTTTTTGGAAACAACACATGCAATGACAGTGGTGGATCCATGTGTGGTTTGTGGATAGAACACACATGCAGTGACTCTAGTGCTAGTTTTAGTATAAGAACACACATGCAATGACTCTAGTGGGTCCACATGTGGTTTTTGAAAAGAACACACATGCAATTACCACTGGTTGATCCATAAGTTGTTTGTGGAAAATAACAAACATGCAATGAGTCTAGTAGATCCATGTGTGGTTTGTGGAAAATAACACACATGCAATGACTCTAGTGCTGGTTTGTGGTTTTAGTATAAGAACAAACATGCAATTACTCAAATGGATCCATATGTGGTTTGTGGAAAGAACACACATGCAATGAATCTGGTTGATCCATATGTGGTTTGTGGAAAGAACACACATGCAATGACCACTGGTGGATCCATGTGTGGTTTGTGGAAAAGAACACACATGCAATGACCACGGGTTGATCCATGTGTGGTTTGTGGAAAGAACACACATGCAATGACAGTGGTGGATCCATGTGTGGTTTGTGAAAAGAACACACATGCAATGACTCTAGTGATGGTTTTAGTATAAGAACATACATGCAATGACTAGTGGTTGGTGCATGTGTGGTTTTGAAATAACACACATGCAATGACTATAATGAATCCATAAGTGGTTTATGGAAAGAACAAACATGCAATAACCACGTTGATCCATATGTGGTTTGTGGAAAGAACACACATGTAAAGACTCTAGTGGTTGATCCATGTGTGGTTTGTGGAAATAACACACATGCAATAACTCTAGTGCTAGTTTTAGTATAAGAACACACATGCAGTGACTCTAGTGGGTCCACATGTGGTTTGTGAAAAGAACACACATGCAATGACCACTGGTTGATCCATATGTGGTTTGTGAAAAGAACACACATGCAATGACTCTAGTGGTGGATCCATGTGTGGTTTGTGGAAAGAACACACATGCAATGATAGTGGTGGATCCATGTGTGGTTTGTGGATAGAACACACATGCAATGACTCTAGTGCTAGTTTTAGGATAAGAACACACATGCAATGACTCTAGTGGGTCCATATGTGGTTTGTGAAAAGAACACACATGCAATGACCACTGGTTGATGCATCAGTTGTTTGTGGAAAAGAACACACATGCAATGAGTCTAGTGGATCCGTGTATGGTTTGTGGAAAAGAACACACATGCAATGACTCTAGTGCTGGTTTGTTGTTTTAGTATAAGAACAAACATGCAATCACTCTAATGGTTGATCCATGTGTGGTTTGTGGAAATAACACACATGCAATGACTGTAATAGATCCATAAGTGGTTTATGGAGAAGAACACACATGCAAACACCACTTGGTCATCCATATGTGGTTTGTGGAAAGAACACACATGCAATGACCACTTGTTGATCCATGTGTTGTTTGTGGAAAGAACACACATGCAATGATAGTGGTGGATCCATGTGTGGTTTGTGGATAGAACACACATGCAATGACTCTAGTGCTAGTTTTAGTATAAGAACACACATGCAATGACTCTAGTGGGTCCACATGTGGTTTGTGAAAAGAACACACATGCAATGACCACTGGTTGATCCATAAGTTGTTTGTGGAAAAGAACAAACATGCAATGAGTCTAGTGGATCCATGTGTGGTTTGTGGAAAATAACACACATGCAATGACTCTAGTGCTGGTTTGTGGTTTTAGTATAAGAACAAACATGCAATTACTCTAATGGATCCATATGTGGTTTATGGAAAGAACACACATGCAATGACTCTGGTTGATCCATATGTGGTTTGTGGAAATAACACACATGCAATGACTGTAATGGATCCATAAGTGGTTTATGGAAAAGAACACACATGCAATGACCATTGGTTAATCCATATGTGGTTTGTGGAAAGAACACACATGCAATGACCACTAGTGGTTGATCCATGTGTGGTTTATGGAAAGAACACACATGCAATGACAGTGGTGGATCCATGTGTAGTTTGTGAAAATAACACACATGCAATGACTCTAGTGTTGGTTTTAGTATAAGAACAGACATGCAATGACTAGTGGTTGATCCATGTGTGGTTTCTGGAAATAACACACATGCAATGACTATAATGAATCCATAAGTGGTTTATGGAAAAGAACACACATGCAATGACCACTGGTTGATCCATATGTGGTTTGCGGAAAGAACACACATGCAAAGACTCTAGTGGTTGATCCATGTGTGGTTTGTGGAAAGAACACACATGCAATGACTCTAGTGCTAGTTTTAGTATAAGAACACACATGCAAAGGACTCTATTGGGTCCACATGTGGTTTGTGAAAAGAACACACATGCAATGACCACTGGTTGATCCATATGTGGTTTGTGAAAAGAACACACATGCAATGACTCTAGTGGTGGATCCATGTGTGGTTTGTGGAAAGAACACACATGCAATGATAGTGGTGGATCCATGTGTGGTTTGTGGATAGAACACACATGCAATGACAGTGGTGGATCCATGTGTGGTTTGTGAAAAGAACACACATGCAATGACTCTAGTGTTGGTTTTAGTATAAGAACACACATGCAATGACTCTAGTGGTTGATCCATGTGTGGTTTGTGGAAATAACACACATGCAATGACTCTAGTGGTTGATCCATGTGTTTTGTGGAAATAATAGACATGCAATGACTCTAGTGGTTGTTCCATGTGTGGTTTGTGGAAATAACACACATGCAATGACTATAATGGATCCATAAGTGGTTTATGGAAAAACACACACATGCAATAACCACTGGTTGATCCATATGTGGTTTGTGAAAAGAACACACATGCAGTGACTCTAGTGGTGGATCCATGTGTGGTTTGTGGAAAGAACACACATGCAATGATAGTGGTGGATCCATGTGTGGTTTGTGGAAAGAACACACATGCAATGACTACTGGTTGATCCTTATGTGATTTGTGGAAAGAACACACATGCAATAACCACTTGTTGATCCATGTGTGGTTTGTGGAAAGAACACACATGCAATGACAGTGGTGGATCCATGTGTGGTTTGTGGATAGAACACACATGCAATGACTCTAGTGCTAGTTTTAGTATAAGAACACACATGGAGTGACTCTAGTGGGTCCACATGTGGTTTGTGAAAAGAACACACACGCAATAACCACTGGTTGATCCATAAGTTGTTTGTGGAAAAGAACACACTTGCAATGAGTCTAGTGGATCCATGTGTGGTTTGTGGAAAAGAACACACATGCAATGACTCCAGTGCTGGTTTGTGGTTTTAGTATAAGAACAAACATGCAATTACTCAAATGGATCCATATGTGGTTTGTGGAAAGAACACACATGTAATGACCACTGGTTGATGCATCAGTTGTTTGTGGAAAAGAACACACATGCAATGAGTCTAGTGGATCCGTGTATGGTTTGTGGAAAAGAACACACATGCAATGACTCTAGTGCTGGTTTGTTGTTTTAGTATAAGAACAAACATGCAATCACTCTAATGGTTGATCCATGTGTGGTTTGTGGAAATAACACACATGCAATGACTGTAATAGATCCATAAGTGGTTTATGGAGAAGAACACACATGCAAACACCACTTGGTCATCCATATGTGGTTTGTGGAAAGAACACACATGCAATGACCACTTGTTGATCCATGTGTTGTTTGTGGAAAGAACACACATGCAATGATAGTGGTGGATCCATGTGTGGTTTGTGGATAGAACACACATGCAATGACTCTAGTGCTAGTTTTAGTATAAGAACACATGCAATGACTCTAGTGGGTCCACATGTGGTTTGTGAAAAGAACACACATGCAATGACCACTGGTTGATCCATAAGTTGTTTGTGGAAAAGAACAAACATGCAATGAGTCTAGTGGATCCATGTGTGGTTTGTGGAAAATAACACACATGCAATGACTCTAGTGCTGGTTTGTGGTTTTAGTATAAGAACAAACATGCAATTACTCTAATGGATCCATATGTGGTTTATGGAAAGAACACACATGCAATGACTCTGGTTGATCCATATGTGGTTTGTGGAAATAACACACATGCAATGACTGTAATTGATCCATAAGTGGTTTATGGAAAAGAACACACATGCAATGACCATTGGTTAATCCATATGTGGTTTGTGGAAAGAACACACATGCAATGACCACTAGTGGTTGATCCATGTGTGGTTTATGGAAAGAACACACATGCAATGACAGTGGTGGATCCATGTGTAGTTTGTGAAAATAACACACATGCAATGACTCTAGTGTTGGTTTTAGTATAAGAACAGACATGCAATGACTAGTGGTTGATCAAAGTGTGGTTTGGAAATAACACACATGCAATGACTATAATGAATCCATAAGTGGTTTATGGAAAAGAACACACATGCAATGACCACTGGTTGATCCATATGTGGTTTGCGGAAAGAACACACATGCAAAGACTCTAGTGGTTGATCCATGTGTGGTTTGTGGAAAGAACACACATGCAATGACTCTAGTGCTAGTTTTAGTATAAGAACACACATGCAGTGACTCTAGTGGGTCCACATGTGGTTTGTGAAAAGAACACACATGCAATGACCACTGGTTGATCCATATGTGGTTTGTGAAAAGAACACACATGCAATGACTCTAGTGGTGGATCCATGTGTGGTTTGTGGAAAGAACACACATGCAATGATAGTGGTGGATCCATGTGTGGTTTGTGGATAGAACACACATGCAATGACAGTGGTGGATCCATGTGTGGTTTGTGAAAAGAACACACATGCAATGACTCTAGTGTTGGTTTTAGTATAAGAACACACATGCAATGACTCTAGTGGTTGATCCATGTGTGGTTTGTGGAAATAACACACATGCAATGACTCTAGTGGTTGATCCATGTGTGTTTTGTGGAAATAATAGACATGCAATGACTCTAGTGGTTGTTCCATGTGTGGTTTGTGGAAATAACACACATGCAATGACTGTAATGGATCCATAAGTGGTTTATGGAAAACAACACACATGCAATAACCACTGGTTGATCCATATGTGGTTTGTGAAAAGAACACACATGCAGTGACTCTAGTGGTGGATCCATGTGTGGTTTGTGGAAAGAACACACATGCAATGATAGTGGTGGATCCATGTGTGGTTTGTGGAAAGAACACACATGCAATGACTACTGGTTGATCCTTATGTGATTTGTGGAAAGAACACACATGCAATAACCACTTGTTGATCCATGTGTGGTTTGTGGAAAGAACACACATGCAATGACAGTGGTGGATCCATGTGTGGTTTGTGGATAGAACACACATGCAATGACTCTAGTGCTAGTTTTAGTATAAGAACACACATGGAGTGACTCTAGTGGGTCCACATGTGGTTTGTGAAAAGAACACACACGCAATAACCACTGGTTGATCCATAAGTTGTTTGTGGAAAAGAACACACTTGCAATGAGTCTAGTGGATCCATGTGTGGTTTGTGGAAAAGAACACACATGCAATGACTCCAGTGCTGGTTTGTGGTTTTAGTATAAGAACAAACATGCAATTACTCAAATGGATCCATATGTGGTTTGTGGAAAGAACACGCATGTAATGACTCTGGTTGATCCATATGTGGTTTGTGGAAAGAACACACATGCAATGACCACTGGTGGATCCATGTGTGGTTTGTGGAAAAGAACACACATGCAATGACCACTGGTTGATCCATGTGTGGTTTGTGGAAAGAACACACATGCAATGACAGTGGTGGATCCATGTGTGGTTTTTGAAAAGAACACACATGCAATGACTCTAGTGTTGGTTTTAGTATAAGAACACACATGCAATGACTCTAGTGGTTGATCCATGTGCGATTTATGGAAATAACACACATGCAATGACCCTAGTGGTTGATCCATGTGTGGTTTGTGGAAATAACACACATGCAATGACTCTAGTGGTTGATCCATGTGTGGTTTGTGGAAATAACACACATGCAATGACAACTTGTTGATCCATGTGTGGTTTGTGGAAATAACACACATGCAATGACAGTGGTGGATCCATGTGTGGTTTGTGAAAAGAACACACATGCAATGATTCTAGTGTTGGTTTTAGTATAAGAACACACATGCAATGACTCTAGTGGTTGATCCATGTGTGGTTTATGGAAATAACACACATGCAATGACCCTAGTGGTTGATCCATGTGTGGTTTGTGGAAATAACACATATGCAATGACTCTAGTGGTTGATCCATGTGTGGTTTGTGGAAATAACACACATGCAATTACTCTACTGGTTGATCCATGTGTGGTTTGTGGAAATAACACACATGCAATGACTGTAATGGATCCATAAGTGGTTTATGGAAAAGAACACACATGCAATGACCGCTGGTTAATCCATATTTGGTTTGTGGAAAGAACACACATGCAATGATCACTAGTGGTTGATCCATGTGTGGTTTGTGGAAAGAACACACATGCAATGACAGTGGTGGATCCATTGTGGTTTATGAAAAGAACACACATTGCAATGACTCTAGTGTTGGTTTTAGTATAAGAACACACATGCAATGACTCATGTGGTTGATCCATGTGTGGTTTGTGGAAATAACACAAATGTAATGACTCTAGTGGTTGATCCATATGTGGTTTGTGGAAATAACACACATGCAAAGACTGTAATGGATCCATAAGTGGTTTATGGAAAAGAACACACATGCAATGACCACTGGTTGATCCATATGTGGTTTGTGAAAAGAACACACATGCAATGACTCTAGTGGTGGATCCATGTGTGGTTTGTGGAAAGAACACACATGCAATGATAGTGGTGGATCCATGTGTGGTTTGTGGATAGAACACACATGCAATGACTCTAGTGCTAGTTTTAGTATAAGAACACACATGCAATGACTCTAGTGGGTCCATATGTGGTTTGTCAAAAGAACACACATGCCATGACCACTGGTTGATCCATTAGTTGTTTGTGGAAAAGAACACACATGCAACGACTCTAGTGGATCCATGTATGGTTTGTGGAAAAGAACACACATGCAATGACTCTAGTGCTGGTTTGTGGTTTTAGTATAAGAACAAACATGCAATTACTCAAATGGATCCATATGTGGTTTGTGGAAAGAACACACATGCAATGACTGGTTGATCCATATGTGGTTTGTGGAAAGAACACACATGCAATGACCACTGGTGGATCCATGTGTGGTTTGTGGAAAAGAACACACATGCAATGACCACTGGTTGATCCATGTGTGGTTTGTGGAAAGAACACACATGCAATAACAGTGGAGGATCCATGTGTGGTTATTGAAAAGAACACACATGCAATGACTCTAGTGTTGGTTTTAGTATAAGAACACACATGCAATGACTCTAGTGGTTGATCCATGTGTGGTTTATGGAAATAACACACATGCAATGACCCTAGTGGTTGATCCATGTGTGGTTTGTGGAAATAACACACATGAAATGACTTTAGTGGTTGATCCATGTGTGGTTTGTGGAAATAACACACATGCAATTACTCTACTGGTTGATCCATGTGTGGTTTGTGGAAATAACACACATGCAATGACTGTAATGGATCCATAAGTGGTTTATGGAAAAGAACACACATGCAATGACCGCTGGTTAATCCATATTTGGTTTGTGGAAAGAACACACATGCAATGATCACTAGTGGTTGATCCATGTGTGGTTTGTGTAAAGAACACACATGCAATGACAGTGGTGGATCCATTGTGGTTTGTGAAAAGAACACACATGCAATGACTCTAGTCTTGGTTTTAGTATAAGAACACACATGCAATGACTCTAGTGGTTGATCCATGTGTGGTTTGTGGAAATAACACACATGTAATGACTCTAGTGGTTGATCCATGTGTGGTTTGTGGAAATAACACACATGCAAAGACTGTAATGGATCCATAAGTGGTTAGTGAAAAAAACACACATGCAATGACCACTGGTTGATCCATATGTGGTTTGTGAAAAGAACACACATGCAATGACTATAGTGGGGGATCCATGTGTGGTTTGTGGAAAGAACACACATGCAATGATAGTGGTGGATCCATGTGTGGTTTGTGGATAGAACACACATGCAATGACTCTAGTGCTAGTTTTAGTATAAGAACACACATGCAATGACTCTAGTGGGTCCATATGTGGTTTGTGAAAAGAACACACATGCAATGACCACTGGTTGATACATAAGTTGTTTGTGGAATAGAACAAACATGCAACGACTCTAGTGGATCCATGTATGGTTTGTGGAAAAGAACACACATGCAATGACTCTAGTGCTGGTTTGTGGTTTTAGTATAAGAACAAACATGCAATTACTCAAATGGATCCATATGTGGTTTGTGGAAAGAACACACATGCAATGACTCTGGTTGATCAATATCTGGTTTGTGGAAAGAACACACATGCAATGACCACTGGTGGATCCATGTGTGGTTTGTGGAAAAGAACACACATGCAATGACCACTGGTTGATCCATGTGTGGTTTGTGGAAAGAACACACATGCAGTGACAGTGGTGGATCGATGTGTGGTTTTTGAAAATAACACACATGCAATGACTCTAGTGATGGTAATAGTATAAGAACACACATGCAATGACTCTAGTGGTTGATCCATGTGTGGTTTATGGAAATAACACACATGCAATGACCCTAGTGGTTGATCCATGTGTGGTTTGTGGAAATAACACACATGCAATGACTCTAGTGGTTGATCCAGGTGTGGTTTGTGGAAATAACACAGATGCAATTACTCTACTGGTTGATCCATGTGTGGTTTGTGGAAATAACACACATGCAATGACTGTAATGGATCCATAAGTGGTTTATGGAAAAGAACACACATGCAATGACCGCCGGTTAATCCATATTTGGTTTGTGGAAAGAACACACATGCAATGATCACTAGTGGTTGATCCATGTGTGGTTTGTGGAAAGAACACACATGCAATGACAGTGGTGGGTCCATTGTGGTTTGTGAAAAGAACACACATGCAATGACTCTAGTGTTGGTTTTAGTATAAGAACACACATGCAATGACTCTAGTGGTTGATCCATGTGTGGTTTATGGAAATAACACACATGTAATGACTCTAGTGGTTGATCCATGTGTGGTTTGTGGAAAAAACACACATGCAAAGACTGTAATGGATCCATAAGTGGTATATGGAAAAGAACACACATGCAATGACCACTGGTTGATCCATGTGTGGTTTGTGAAAAGAACACACATGCAATGACTCTAGTGGTGGATCCATGTGTGGTTTGTGGAAAGAACACACATGCAATGATAGTGGTGGATCCATGTGTGTTTTGTGGATAGAACACACATGCAATGACTCTAGTGCTAGTTTTAGTATAATAACACACATGCAATGACTCTAGTGGGTCCATATGTGGTTTGTGAAAAGAACACACATGCCATGACCACTGGTTGATCCATCAATTGTTTGTGGAAAAGAACACACATGCAACGACTCTAGTGGATCCATGTATGGTTTGTGGAAAAGAACACACATGCAATGACTCTAGTGCTGGTTTGTGGTTTTAGTATAAGAACAAACATGCAATGACTCTAGTGGTTGATCCATGTGTGGATTGTGGAAATAACACACATGTAATGACTGTAATGGATCCATAAGTGGTTTATGGAAAATACCACACATGCAATGACCACTAGTTGATACATATGTGGTTTGTGGAAAGAACACACATGCAATGACCACTTGTTGATCCATGTGTGCTTTGTGGAAACAACAAACATGCAATGACAGTGGTGGATCCATGTGTGGTTTGTGGATAGAACACACATGCAATGACTTTAGTTCTCGTTTTAGTATAAGAACACACATGCAATGACTCTAGTGGGTCCACATGTGGTTTGTGAAAAGAACAAACATGCAATGAGTCTAGTGGATCCATGTGTGGTTTGTGGAAAATAACACACATGCAATGACTGTAATGGATCCATAAGTGGTTTTTGGGAAAGAATACAAATGCAATGACCACTGGTTGATCCATATGTGGTCTGTGAAAAGAACACACATGCAATGACTCAACTGGTGGATCCATGTGTGGTTTGTGGAAAGAACACACATGCAATGATAGTGGTGGATCCATGTGTGGTTTGTGGATAGAACACACATGCAATGACTCTAGTGCTAGTTTTAGGATAAGAACACACTTGCAATGACTCTAGTGGGTCCATATGTGGTTTGTGAAAAGAACACACATGCAATGACCACTAGTTGATCCATCAGTTGTTTGTGGAAAAGAATACACATGCAATGCGTCTAGTGGATCCATGTATGGTTTGTGGAAAAGAACACACATGCAATGACTCTAGTGCTGGTTTGTGGTTTTAGTATAAGAACAAACATGCAATTACTCTAGTGGTTGATCCATGTGTGGTTTGTGTAAATAACACATATGCAATGACTGTAATGGATCCATAAGTGGTTTATGGAAAAGAACACACATGCAATGACCACTAGTTGATCCATATGTGGTTTGTGGAAAGAACACACATGCAATGACCACTTGTTGATCCATGTGTGGTTTGTGGAAAGAACACACATGCAATGACAATGGTGGATCCATGTGTGGTTTGTGGATAGAACACACATGCAATGACTCTAGTGCTAGTTTTAGTATAAGAACACACATGCAATGACTCTAGTGGGTCCACATGTGGTTTGTGAAAAGAACACACATGCAATAACCACTGGTTGATACATAAGTTGTTTGTGGAAAAGAACAAACATGCAATGAGTCTAGTGGATCCATGTGTGGTTTGTGGAAAATAACACACATGCAATGACTCTAGTGCTGGTTTGTGGCTTTAGTATAAGAACAAGCATGGAATTACTCAAATGGATCCATATGTGGTTTGTGGGAAGAACACACATGCAATGACTCTGGTTGATCCATATGTGGTTTGTGGAAAGAACACACATGCAATGACCACTGGTGGATCCATGTGTGGTTTGTGGAAATAACACACATGCAATGACTGTAATGCATCCATAAGTGGTTTATGGAGAAGAACACACATGCAATGACCACTTGGTCATCCATATGTGGTTTGTGGAAAGAACACACATGCAATGACCACTTGTTGATCCATGTGTGGTTTTTGGAAACAACACATGCAATGACAGTGGTGGATCCATGTGTGGTTTGTGGATAGAACACACATGCAATGACTCTAGTGCTAGTTTTAGTATAAGAACACACATGCATTGACTCTAGTGGGTCCACATGTGGTTTGTGAAAAGAACACACATGCAATGACCACTGGTTGATCCATAAGTTGTTTGTGGAAAAGAACAAACATGCAATGAGTCTAGTAGATCCATGTGTGGTTTGTGGAAAATAACACACATGCAATGACTCTAGTGCTGGTTTGTGGTTTAAGTATAAAAACAAACATGCAATTACTCAAATGGATCCATATGTGGTTTGTGGAAAGAACACACATGCAATGAATCTGGTTGATCCATATGTGGTTTGTGGAAAGAACACACATGCAATGACCACTGGTGGATCCATGAGTGGTTTGCGAAAAGAACACACATGCAATGACCACGGGTTGATCCATGTGTGGTTTGTGGAAAGAACACACATGCAATGACAGTGGTGGATCCATGTGTGGTTTGTGAAAAGAACACACATGCAATGACTCTAGTGTTGGTTTTAGTATAAGAACATACATGCAATGACTAGTGGTTGATCCATGTGTGGTTTCTGGAAATAACACACATGCAATGACTATAATGAATCCATAAGTGGTTTATTGAAAAGAACAAACATGCAATGACCACTGGTTGATCCATATGTGGTTTGTGGAAAGAACACACATGCAAAGACTCTAGTGGTGGATCCATGTGTGGTTTGTGGAAAGAACACACATGCAATAACTCTAGTGCTAGTTTTCGTATAAGAACACACATGAAGTGACTCTAGTGGGTCCACATGTGGTTTGTGAAAAGAACACACATGCAATGACCACTGGTTGATCCATATGTGGTTTGTGAAAAGAACACACATGCAATGACTCTAGTGGTGGATCCATGTGTGGTTTGTGGAAAGAACACACATGCAATGATAGTGGTGGATCCATGTGTGGTTTTAGGATAGAACACACATGCAATGACTCTAGTGCTAGTTTTAGGATAAGAACACACATGCAATGACTCTAGTGGGTCCATATGTGGTTTGTGAAAAGAACACACATGCAATGACCACTGGTTGATGCATCAGTTGTTTGTGGAAAAGAACACACATGCAAAGAGTCTAGTGGATCCATGTATGGTTTGTGGAAAAGAACACACATGCAATGACTCTAGTGCTGGTTTGTGGTTTTAGTATAAGAACAAACATGCAATGACTCTAGTGGTTGATCCATGTGTGGTTTGTGGAAATAACACACATGCAATGACTGTAATGGATCCATAAGTGGTTTATGGAGAAGAACACACATGCAATGACCACTTGGTCATCCATATGTGGTTTGTGGAAAGAACACACATGCAATGACCACTTGTTGATCCATGTGTGGTTTGTGGAAAGAACACACATGCAATGATAGTGGTGGATCCATGTGTGGTTTGCGGATAGAACACACATGCAATGACTCTAGTGCTAGTTTTAGTATAAGAACACACATGCAATGACTCTAGTGGGTCCAAATGTGGTTTGTGAAAAGAACACACATGCAATGACCACTGGTTGATCCATAAGTTGTTTGTGGAAAAGAACAAACATGCAATGAGTCTAGTGGATCCATGTGTGGTTTGTGGAAAATAACACACATGCAATGACTCTAGTGCTGGTTTGTGGCTTTAGTATAAGAACAAGCATGGAATTACTCAAATGGATCCATATGTGGTTTGTGGAAAGAACACACATGCAATGACTCTGGTTGATCCATATGTGGTTTGTGGAAATAACACACATGCAATGACCACTGGTGGATCCATGTGTGGTTTGTGGAAAAGAACACATATGCAATGACCACTGGTTGATCCATATGTGGTTTGTGAAAAGAACACACATGCAATGACTCTAGTGGTGGATCCATGTGTGGTTTGTGGAAAGAACACACATGCAATGACTCTAGTGTTGGTTTTAGTATAAGAACACACATGCAATGACCACTGGTTGATCCATATGTGGTTTGTGAAAAGAACACACATGCAATGACTCTAGTGGTGGATCCATGTGTGGTTTGTGGAAAGAACACACATGCAATGATAGTGGTGGATCCATGTGTGGTTTGTGGATAGAACACACATGCAATGACTCTAGTGCTAGTTTTAGGATAAGAACACACATGCAATGACTCTAGTGGGTCCATATGTGGTTTGTGAAAAGAACACACATGTAATGACCACTAGTTGATCCATCAGCTGTTTATGGAAAAGAACACACATGCAATGAGTCTAGTGGATCCATGTATGGTTTGTGGAAAAGAACACACATGCAATGACTCTAGTGCTAGTTTGTTGTTTTAGTATAAGAACAAACATGCAATGACTCTAGTGGTTGATCCATGTGTGGTTTTTGGAAATAACACACATGCAATGACTGTAATGCATCCATAAGTGGTTTATGGAGAAGAACACACATGCAATGACCACTTGGTCATCCATATGTGGTTTGTGGAAAGAACACACATGCAATGACCACATGTTGATCCATGTGTGGTTTTTGGAAACAACACATGCAATGACAGTGGTGGATCCATGTGTGGTTTGTGGATAGAACACACATGCAATGACTCTAGTGCTAGTTTTAGTATAAGAACACACATGCAATGACTCTAGTGGGTCCACATGTGGTTTGTGAAAAGAACACACATGCAATGACCACTGGTTGATCCATAAGTTGTTTGTGGAAAAGAACAAACATGCAATGAGTCTAGTAGATCCATGTGTGGTTTGTGGAAAATAACACACATGCAATGACTCTAGTGCTGGTTTGTGGTTTAAGTATAAAAACAAACATGCAATTACTCAAATGGATCCATATGTGGTTTGTGGAAAGAACACACATGCAATGAATCTGGTTGATCCATATGTGGTTTGTGGAAAGAACACACATGCAATGACCACTGGTGGATCCATGTGTGGTTTGTGGAAAAGAACACACATGCAATGACCACGGGTTGATCCATGTGTGGTTTGTGGAAAGAACACACATGCAATGGCAGTGGTGGATCCATGTGTGGTTTGTGAAAAGAACACACATGCAATGACTCTAGTGTTGGTTTTAGTATAAGAACATACATGCAATGACTAGTGGTTGATCCATGTGTGGTTTCTGGAAATAACACACAGGCAATGACTATAATGAATCCATAAGTGGTTTATTGAAAAGAACAAACATGCAATGACCACTGGTTGATCCATATGTGGTTTGTGGAAAGAACACACATGCAAAGACTCTAGTGGTGGATCCATGTGTGGTTTGTGGAAAGAACACACATGCAATAACTCTAGTGCTAGTTTTCGTATAAGAACACACATGAAGTGACTCTAGTGGGTCCACATGTGGTTTGTGAAAAGAACACACATGCAATGACCGCTGGTTGATCCATATGTGGTTTGTGAAAAGAACACACATGCAATGACTCTAGTGGTGGATCCATGTGTGGTTTGTGGAAAGAACACACATGCAATGATAGTGGTGGATCCATGTGTGGTTTTAGGATAGAACACACATGCAATGACTCTAGTGCTAGTTTTAGGATAAGAACACACATGCAATGACTCTAGTGGGTCCATATGTGGTTTGTGAAAAGAACACACATGCAATGACCACTGGTTGATCCATCAGCTGTTTATGGAAAAGAACACACATGCAATGAGTCTAGTGGATCCATGTATGGTTTGTGGAAAAGAACACACATGCAATGACTCTAGTGCTAGTTTGTTGTTTTAGTATAAGAACAAACATGCAATGACTCTAGTGGTTGATCCATGTGTGGTTTTTGGAAATAACACACATGCAATGACTGTAATGCATCCATAAGTGGTTTATGGAGAAGAACACACATGCAATGACCACTTGGTCATCCATATGTGGTTTGTGGAAAGAACACACATGCAATGACCACATGTTGATCCATGTGTGGTTTTTGGAAACAACACATGCAATGACAGTGGTGGATCCATGTGTGGTTTGTGGATAGAACACACATGCAATGACTCTAGTGCTAGTTTTAGTATAAGAACACACATGCAATGACTCTAGTGGGTCCACATGTGGTTTGTGAAAAGAACACACATGCAATGACCACTGGTTGATCCATAAGTTGTTTGTGGAAAAGAACAAACATGCAATGAGTCTAGTAGATCCATGTGTGGTTTGTGGAAAATAACACACATGCAATGACTCTAGTGCTGGTTTGTGGTTTAAGTATAAAAACAAACATGCAATTACTCAAATGGATCCATATGTGGTTTGTGGAAAGAACACACATGCAATGAATCTGGTTGATCCATATGTGGTTTGTGGAAAGAACACACATGCAATGACCACTGGTGGATCCATGTGTGGTTTGTGGAAAAGAACACACATGCAATGACCACGGGTTGATCCATTTGTGTTTTGTTGAAAGAACACACATGCAATGGCAGTGGTGGATCCATGTGTGGTTTGTGAAAAGAACACACATGCAATGACTCTAGTGTTGGTTTTAGTATAAGAACATACATGCAATGACTAGTGGTTGATCCATGTGTGGTTTCTGGAAATAACACACAGGCAATGACTATAATGAATCCATAAGTGGTTTATTGAAAAGAACAAACATGCAATGACCACTGGTTGATCCATATGTGGTTTGTGGAAAGAACACACATGCAAAGACTCTAGTGGTGGATCCATGTGTGGTTTGTGGAAAGAACACACATGCAATAACTCTAGTGCTAGTTTTCGTATAAGAACACACATGAAGTGACTCTAGTGGGTCCACATGTGGTTTGTGAAAAGAACACACATGCAATGACCGCTGGTTGATCCATATGTGGTTTGTGAAAAGAACACACATGCAATGACTCTAGTGGTGGATCCATGTGTGGTTTGTGGAAAGAACACACATGCAATGATAGTGGTGGATCCATGTGTGGTTTTAGGATAGAACACACATGCAATGACTCTAGTGCTAGTTTTAGGATAAGAACACACATGCAATGACTCTAGTGGGTCCATATGTGGTTTGTGAAAAGAACACACATGCAATGACCACTGGTTGATGCATCAGTTGTTTGTGGAAAAGAACACACATGCAATGAGTCTAGTGGATCCATGTATGGTTTGTGGAAAAGAACACACATGCAATGACTCTAGTGCTGGTTTGTGGTTTTAGTATAAGAACAAACATGCAATGACTCTAGTGGTTGATCCATGTGGTTTGTGGAAATATCACACATGCAATGACTGTAATGGATCCATAAGTGGTTTATGGAGAAGAACACACATGCAATGACCACTTGGTCATCCATATGTGGTTTGTGGAAAGAACACACATGCAATGACCACTTGTTGATCCATGTGTGGTTTGTGGAAAGAACACACATGCAATGATAGTGGTGGATCCATGTGTGGTTTGTGGATAGAACACACATGCAATGACTCTAGTGCTAGTTTTAGTATAAGAACACACATGCAATGACTCTAGTGGGTCCACATGTGGTTTGTGAAAAGAACACACATGCAATGACCACTGGTTGATCCATAAGTTGTTTGTGGAAAAGAACAAACATGCAATGAGTCTAGTGGATCCATGTGTGGTTTGTGGAAAATAACACACATGCAATGACTCTAGTGCTGGTTTGTGGTTTTAGTATAAGAACAAACATGCAATTACTCAAATGAATCCATATGTGGTTTGTGGAAAGAACACACATGCAATGACTCTGGTTGATCCATATGTGGTTTGTGGAAATAACACACATGCAATGACTGTAATGGATCCATAAGTGGTTTATGGAAAAGAACACACATGCAATGACCACTTGTTAATCCATATGTGGTTTGTGGAAAGAACACACATGCAATGACCACTAGTGGTTGATCCATGTGTGGTTTGTGGAAAGAACACACATGCAATGACAGTGGTGGATCCATGTGTGGTTTGTGAAAAGAACACACATGCAATGTCTCTAGTGTTGGTTTTAGTGTAAGAACACACATGCAATGACTAGTGGTTGATCCATGTGTGGTTTCTGGAAATAACACACATGCAATGACTATAATGAATCCATAAGTGGTTTATGGAAAAGAACACACATGCAATGACCACTGGTTGATCCATATGTGGTTTGCGGAAAGAACACACATGCAAAGACTCTAGTGGTTGATCCATGTGTGGTTTGTGGAAAAAACACACATGCAATGACTCTAGTGCTAGTTTTAGTATAAGAACACACATGCAGTGACTCTAGTGGGTCCACATGTGGTTTGTGGAAAGAACACACATGCAATGACCACTGGTTGATCCATATGTGGTTTGTGAAAAGACCACACATGCAATGACTCTAGTGGTGGATCCATGTGTGGTTTGTGGAAAGAACACACATGCAATGATAGTGGTGGATCCATGTGTGGTTTGTGGATAGAACACACATGCAATGACAGTGGTGGATCCATGTGTGGTTTGTGAAAAGAACACACATGCAATGACTCTAGTGTTGGTTTTAGTATAAGAACACACATGCAATGACTCTAGTGGTTGATCCATGTGTGGTTTGTGGAAATAACACACATGCAATGACTCTAGTGGTTGATCCATGTGTCTTTGTGGAAATAACACACATGCAATGACTCTAGTGGTTGATCCATGTGTGGTTTCTGGAAATAACACACATGCAATGACTATAATGGATCCATAAGTGGTTTATGGAAAAGAACACACATGCAATGACCGTGGTGGATCCATGTGTGGTTTGTGAAAAGAACACACATGCAATGTCTCTAGTGTTGGTTTTAGTGTAAGAACACACATGCAATGACTAGTGGTTGATCCATGTGTGGTTTCTGGAAATAACACACATGCAATGACTATAATGAATCCATAAGTGGTTTATGGAAAAGAACACACATGCAATGACCACTGGTTGATCCATATGTGGTTTGCGGAAAGAACACACATGCAAAGACTCTAGTGGTTGATCCATGTGTGGTTTGTGGAAAAAACACACATGCAATGACTCTAGTGCTAGTTTTAGTATAAGAACACACATGCAGTGACTCTAGTGGGTCCACATGTGGTTTGTGGAAAGAACACACATGCAATGACCACTGGTTGATCCATATGTGGTTTGTGAAAAGACCACACATGCAATGACTCTAGTGGTGGATCCATGTGTGGTTTGTGGAAAGAACACACATGCAATGATAGTGGTGGATCCATGTGTGGTTTGTGGATAGAACACACATGCAATGACAGTGGTGCATCCATTGTGGTTTGTGAAAAGAACACACATGCAATGACTCTAGTGTTGGTTTTAGTATAAGAACACACATGCAATGACTCTAGTGGTTGATCCATGTGTGGTTTGTGTAAATAACACACATGCAATGACTGTAATGGATCCATAAGTGGTTTATGGAAAAGAACACGCATGCAATGACCACTAGTTGATCCATATGTGGTTTGTGGAAAGAACACACATGAAATGACTCTAGTGGTGGATCCATGTGTGGTTTGTGGAAAGAACACACATGCAATGATAGTGGTGGATCCATGTGTGGTTTGTGGATAGAACACACATGCAATGACTCTAGTGCTAGTTTTGGTATAAGAACACACATGCAATGACTCTAGTGGGTCCATATGTGGTTTGTGAAAAGAACACACATGCCATGACCACTGGTTGATCCATCAGTTGTTTGTGGAAAAGAACACACATGCAACGACTCTAGTGGATCCATGTATGGTTTGTGGAAAAGAACACACATGCAATGACTCTAGTGCTGGTTTGTGGTTTTAGTATAAGAACAAACATGCAATTACTCAAATGGATCCATATGTGGTTTGTGGAAAGAACACACATGCAATGACTCTGGTTGATCCATATCTGGTTTGTGGAAAGAACACACATACAATGACCACTGGTGGATCCATGTGTGGTTTGTGGAAAAGAACACACATGCAATGACCACTGGTTGATCCATGTGTGGTTTGTGGAAAGAACACACATGCAATGACATTGGTGGATCCATGTGTGGTTTTTGAAAAGAACACACATGCAATGACTCTAGTGTTGGTTTTAGTATAAGAACACACATGCAATGACTCTAGTGGTTGATCCATGTGCGGTTTATGGAAATAACACACATGCAATGACCCTAGTGGTTGATCCATGTGTGGTTTGTGGAAATAACACACATGCAATGACTCTAGTGGTTGATCCATGTGTGGTTTGTGGAAATAACACACATGCAATTACTCTACTGGTTGATCCATGTGTGGTTTGTGGAAATAACACACATGCAATGACTGTAATGGATCCATAAGTGGTTTATGGAAAAGAACACACATGCAATGACCGCTGGTTAATCCATATTTGGTTTGTGGAAAGAACACACATGCAATGATCACTAGTGGTTGATCCATGTGTGGTTTGTGGAAAGAACACACATGCAATGACAGTGGTGGATCCATTGTGGTTTGTGAAAAGAACACACATGCAATGACTCTAGTGTTGGTTTTAGTATAAGAACACACACGCAATGACTCTAGTGGTTGATCCATGTGTGTTTTGTGGAAATAACACACATGTAATGACTCTAGTGGTTGATCCATGTGTGGTTTGTGGAAATAACACACATGCAAAGACTGTAATGGATCCATAAGTGGTTTATGGAAAAGAACACACATGCAATGACCACTGGTTGATCCATATGTGGTTTGTGAAAAGAACACACATGCAATGACTCTAGTGGTGGATCCATGTGTGGTTTGTGGAAAGAACACATATGCAATGATAGTGGTGGATCCATGTGTGTTTTGTGGATAGAACACACATGCAATGACTCTAGTGCTAGTTTTAGTATAAGAACACACATGCAATGACTCTAGTGGGTCCATATGTGGTTTGTGAAAAGAACACACATGCAATGACTCTAGTGCTGGTTTGTGGTTTTAGTATAAGAACAAACATGCCATGACTCTAGTGGTTGATCCATGTGTGGTTTGTGGAAATAACACACATGCAATGACTGTAATGGATCCATAAGTGGTTTATGGAAAAGAACACACATGCAATGACCACTAGTTGATCCATATGTGGTTTGTGGAAAGAACACACATGCAATGACCACTTGTTGATCCGTGTGTGGTTTGTGAAAAGAACACGCATGCAATGACAGTGGTGGATCCATGTGTGGTTTGTGGATAGAACAAACATGCAATGACTCTAGTGCTAGTTTTAGTATAAGAACACACATGCAATGACTCTAGTGGGTCCACATGTGGTTTGTGAAAAGAACACACATGCAATGACCACTGGTTGATCCATAAGTTGTTTGTGGAAAAGAACAAACATGCAATGAGTCTAGTGGATCCATGTGTGGTTTGGGGAAAATAACACACATGCAATGACTCTAGTGCTGGTTTGTGGTTTTAGTATAAGAACAAACATGCAATTACTCAAATGGATCCATATGTGGTTTGTGGAAAGAACACACATGCAATGACTCTGGTTGATCCATATGTGGTTTGTGGCAAGAACACACATGCAATGACCACTGGTGGATCCATGTGTGGTTTGTGGAAAAGAACACACATGCAATGACCACTGGTTGATCCATGTGTGGTTTGTGGAAAGAACACACATGCAATGACAGTGGTGGATCCATGTGTGGTTTGTGAAAAGAACACACATGCAATGACTCTAGTGTTGGTTTTAGTATAAGAACACACATGCAATTAGTAGTGGTTGATCTATGTGTGGTTCCTGGAAATAACAAACATGCAATGATTATAATGAATCCATAAGTGTTTTATGGAAAAGAACACACATCCAATGACCACTGGTTGATCCATATGTGGTTTGTGGAAAGAACACACATGCAAAGACTCTAGTGGTTGATCCATGTGTGGTTTGTGGAAACAACAAACATGCAATGACTCTAGTGCTAGTTTTAGTATAAGAACACAAATGCAGTGACTCTAGTGGGTCCACATGTGGTTTGTGGAAGGAACACACATGCAATGACCACTAGTGGTTGATCCATGTGTGGTTTGTGGAAAGAACACACATGCAATGACAGTGGTGGATCCATTGTGGTTTGTGAAAAGAACACACATGCAATGACTCTAGTGTTGGTTTTAGTATAAGAACACACATGCAATGACTCTAGTGGTTGATCCATGTGTGGTTTGTGGAAATAACACACATGCAATGACTCTAGTGGTTAATCCATGTGTGGTTTGTGGAAATAACACACATGCAATGACTGTAATGGATCCATAAGTGGTTTATGGAAAACAACACACATGCAATAACCACTGGTTGATCCATATGTGGTTTGTGAAAAGAACACACATGCAATGACTCTAGTGGTGGATCCATGTGTGGTTTGTGGAAAGAACACACATGCAATGATAGTGGTGGATCCATGTGTGGTTTGTGGATAGAACACACATGCAATGACACTGGTGGATCCATGTGTGGTTTCTGAAAAGAACACACATGCAATGACCGCTGGTTGATCCATAAGTTGTTTGTGGAAAAGAACACACACGCAATGAGTCTAGTGGATCCATGTGTGGTTTGTGGAAAAGAACACACATGCAATGACCACTAGTTGATCCATGTGTGGTTTGTGGAAAGAACACACATGCAATGACAGTGGTGGATCCATGTGTGGTTTGTGAAAAGAACACACATGCAATGACTCTAGTGTTGGTTTTAGTATAAGAACACACATGCAATGACTCTAGTGGTTGATCCATGTGTGGTTTGTGGAAATAACACACATGCAATGACTCTAGTGGTTGATCCATGTGTGGTTTGTGGAAATAACACACATGCAATGACTCTAGTGGTTGATCCATGTGTGGTTTGTGGAAATAACACACATGCAATGACTGTAATGGATCCATAAGTGGTTTATGGAAAACAACACACATGCAATGACCACTGGTTGATCCATATGTGGTTTGTGAAAAGAACACACATGTAATGACTCTAGTGGTGGATCCATGTGTGGTTTGTGGAAAGAACACACATGCAATGATAGTGGTGGATCCATGTGTGGTTTGTGGAAATAACACACAAGCAATAACCACTGGTTGATCCATTTGTGGTTTGTGGAAAGAAAACACGTGCAATAACCACTTGTTGATCCATGTGTGGTTTGTGGAAAGAACACACATGCAATGACAGTGGTGGATCCATGTGTGGTTTGTGGATAGAACACACATGCAATGACTCTAGTGCTAGTTTTAGTATAAGAACACACATGCAGTGACTCTAGTTGGTCCACATGTGGTTTGTGAAAAGAACACACACGCAATGACCACTGGTTGATCCATATGTGGTTTGTGAAAAGAACACACATGCAATGACTCTAGTGGTGGATCCATGTGTGGTTTGTGGAAAGAACACACATGCAATGATAGTGGTGGATCCATGTATGGTTTGTGGATAGAACACACATGCAATGACTCTAGTGATAGTTTTAGGATAAGAACACACATGCAATGACTCTAGTGGGTCCATATGTGGTTTGTGAAAAGAACACACATGCAATGACCATTGGTTGATCCATCAGTTGTTTGTGGAAAAGAACACACACGCAATGTGTCTAGTGGATCCATGTATGGTTTGTGGAAAAGAACAAACATGCAATGACTCTAGTGCTGGTTTATGGTTTTAGTATAAGAACAAACATGCAATGACTCAAGTGGTTGATCCATGTGTGGTTTGTGGAAATAACACACATGCAATGACTGTAATGGATCCATAAGTGGTTTATGGAAAAGAACACACATGCAATGACCACTAGTTGATCCATATGTGGTTTGTGGAAAGAACACACATGCAAAGACTCTAGTGGTTGATCCATGTGTGGTTTTTGGAAAGAACACACATGCAATGACTCTAGTGCTAGTTTTAGTATAAGAACACAAATGCAGTGACTCTAGTGGGTCCACATGTGGTTTGTGAAAAGAACACACATGCAATGACCACTGGTTGATCCATATGTGGTTTGTGAAAAGAACACACATGCAATGACTCTTGTGGATCCATGTATGGTTTGTGGAAAAGAACACACATGCAATGACTCTAGTGCTGGTTTGTGGCTTTAGTATAAGAACAAGCATGCAATGACTCTAGTGGTTGATCCATGTGTGGTTTGTTGAAATATAACACACATGCAATGACTGTAATGGATCCATAAGTGGTTTATGGGAAAGAACACACATGCAATGAGTAGTGGTTGATCCATATGTGGTTTGTGAAAAGAACACACATGCAATGACTCTAGTGGTGGATCCATGTGTGGTTTGTGGAAAGAACACACATGCAATGATAGTGGTGGATCCATGTGTGGTTTGTGGATAGGACACACATGCAATGACTCTAGTGCTAGTTTTAGGATAAGAACACACATGCAATGACTCTAGTGGGTCCATATGTGGTTTGTGAAAAGAACACACATGCAATGACCACTGGTTGATCCATCAGTTGTTTGTGGAAAAGAACACACATGCAATGCATCTAGTGGACCCATGTATGGTTTGTGGAAAAGAACACACATGCAATGACTCTTGTGCTGGTTTGTGGTTCTAGTATAAGAACAAACATGCAATGACTCTAGTGGTTGATCCATGTGTGGTTTGTGGAAATAACACACATGCAATAACTCTAGTGCTAGTTTTAGTATAAGAACACACATGCAGTGACTCTAGTGGGTCCACATGTGGTTTGTGAAAAGAACACACATGCAATGACCATTGGTTGATCCATCAGTTGTTTGTGGAAAAGAACACACACGCAATGTGTCTAGTGGATCCATGTATGGTTTGTGCAAAAGAACACACATGCAATGACTCTAGTGCTGGTTTATGGTTTTAGTATAAGAACAAACATGCAATGACTCAAGTGGTTGATCCATGTGTGGTTTGTGGAAATAACACACATGCAATGACTGTAATGGATCCATAAGTGGTTTATGGAAAAGAACACACATGCAATGACCACTAGTTGATCCATATGTGGTTTGTGGAAAGAACACACATGCAATGACCACTTGTTGATCCATGTGTGGTTTGTGGAAAGAACACACATGCAATGACAGTGGTGGATCCATGTGTGGTTTGTGGATAGAACACACATGCAATGACTCTAGTGCTAGTTTTAGTATAAGAACACACATGCAATGACTCTAGTGGGTCCACATGTGGTTTGTGAAAAGAACACACATGCAATGACCACTGGTTGATCAATAAGTTGTTTGTGGAAAAGAACAAACATGCAATGAGTCTAGTGGATCCATGTGTGGTTTGGGGAAAATAACACACATGCAATGACTCTAGTGCTGGTTTGTGGTTTTAGTATAAGAACAAACATGCAATTACTCAAATGGATCCATATGTGGTTTGTGGAAAGAACACACATGCAATGACTCTGGTTGATCCATATGTGGTTTGTGGAAAGAACACACATGCAATGACCACTGGTGGATCCATGTGTGGTTTGCGGAAAAGAACACACATGCAATGACCACTGGTTGATCCATGTGTGGTTTGTGGAAAGAACAGACATGCAATGACAGTGGTGGATCCATGTGTGGTTTGTGAAAAGAACACACATGCAATGACTCTAGTGTTGGTTTTAGTATAAGAACACACATGCAATGAGTAGTGGTTGATCCATGTGTGGTTCCTGGAAATAACAAACATGCAATGACTATAATGAATCCATAAGTGTTTTATGGAAAAGAACACACATGCAATGACCACTGGTTGATCCATATGTGGTTTGTGGAAAGAACACACATGCAAAGACTCTAGTGGTTGATCCATGTGTGGTTTGTGGAAAGAACACACATGCAATGACTCTAGTGCTAGTTTTAGTATAAGAACACAAATGCAGTGACTCTAGTGGGTCCACATGTGGTTTGTGAAAAGAACACACATGCAATGACCACTGGTTGATCCATATGTGGTTTGTGAAAAGAACACACATGCAATGACTCTTGTGGATCCATGTATGGTTTGTGGAAAAGAACACACATGCAATGACTCTAGTGCTGGTTTGTGGCTTTAGTATAAGAACAAGCATGCAATGACTCTAGTGGTTGATCCATGTGTGGTTTGTTGAAATAACACACATGCAATGACTGTAATGGATCCATAAGTGGTTTGTGTAAAAGAACACACATGCAATGAGTAGTGGTTGATCCATATGTGGTTTGTGAAAAGAACACACATGCAATGACTCTAGTGGTGGATCCATGTATGGTTTGTGGAAAGAACACACATGCAATGATAGTGGTGGATCCATGTGTGGTTTGTGGATAGGACACACATGCAATGACTCTAGTGCTAGTTTTAGGATAAGAACACACATGCAATGACTCTAGTGGGTCCATATGTGGTTTGTGAAAAGAACACACATGCAATGACCACTGGTTGATCCATCAGTTGTTTGTGGAAAAGAACACACATGCAATGCATCTAGTGGACCCATGTATGGTTTGTGGAAAAGAACACACATGCAATGACTCTTGTGCTGGTTTGTGGTTCTAGTATAAGAACAAACATGCAATGACTCTAGTGGTTGATCCATGTGTGGTTTGTGGAAATAACACACATGCAATAACTCTAGTGCTAGTTTTAGTATAAGAACACACATGCAGTGACTCTAGTGGGTCCACATGTGGTTTGTGAAAAGAACACACATGCAATGACCACTGGTTGATCCATATGTGGTTTGTGAAAAGAACACACATGCAATGACTCTAGTGGTGGATCCATGTGTGGTTTGTGGAAAGAACACACATGCAATGATAGTGGTGGATCCATGTGTGGTTTTTGGATAGAACACACATGAAATGACTCTAGTGCTAGTTTTAGGATAAGAACACACATGCAATGACTCTAGTGGGTCCTTATGTGGTTTGTGAAAAGAACACACATGCAATGACCACTGGTTGATCCATCAGTTGTTTGTGGAAAAGAACACACATGCAATGAGTCTAGTGGATCCATGTATGGTTTCTGGAAAAGAACACACATGCAATGACTCTAGTGCTGGTTTGTGGTTTTAGTATAAGAACAAACATGCAATGACTCTAGTGGTTGATCCATGTGTGGTTTGTGGAAATAACACACATGCAATGACTGTAATGGATCCATAAGTGGTTTATGGAGAAGAACACACATGCAATGACCACTTGTTGATCCATATGTGGTTTGTGGAAAGAACACACATGCAATGACCACTTGTTGATCCATGTGTGGTTTGTGGAAAGAACACACATGCAATGACAGTGGTGGATCCATGTGTGGTTTCTGGATAGAACACACATGCAATGACTCTAGTGCTAGTTTTAGTATAAGAACACACATGCAATGACTCTAGTGGATCCACATGTGGTTTGTGAAAAGAACACACATGCAATGACCATTGGTTGATCCATCAGTTGTTTGTGGAAAAGAACACACATGCAATGAGTCTAGTGGATCCATGTATGGTTTCTGGAAAAGAACACACATGCAATGACTCTAGTGCTGGTTTGTGGTTTTAGTATAAGAACAAACATGCAATGACTCTAGTGGTTGATCCATGTGTGGTTTGTGGAAATAACACACATGCAATGACTGTAATGGATCCATAAGTGGTTTATGGAGAAGAACACACATGCAATGACCACTAGTTGATCCATATGTGGTTTGTGGAAAGAACACACATGCAATGACCACTTGTTGATCCATGTGTGGTTTGTGGAAAAAACACATATGCAATGACAGTGGTGGATCCATGTGTGGTTTCTGGATAGAACACACATGCAATGACTCTAGTGCTAGTTTTAGTATAAGAACACACATGCAATTACTCTAGTGGATCCACATGTGGTTTGTGAAAAGAACACACATGCAATGACCACTGGTTGATCCATAAGTTGTTTGTGGAAAAGAACAAACATGCAATGAGTCTAGTGGATCCATGTGTGGTTTGTGGAAAATAACACACATGCAATGACTCTAGTGTTGGTTTGTGGTTTTAGTATAAGAACAAACATGCAATTACTCAAATGGATCCATATGTGGTTCGTGGAAAGAACACACATGCAATGACTCTGGTTGATCCATATGTGGTTTGTGGAAAGAACACACATGCAATGACCACTGGTGGATCCATGTGTGGTTTGTGGAAAAGAACACACATGCAATGACCACTGGTTGATCCATGTGTGGTTTGTGGAAAGAACACACATGCAATGACAGTGGTGGATCCATGTGTGGTTTGTGAAAAGAACACACATGCAATGACTCTAGTGTTGGTTTTAGTATAAGAACACACATGCAATGACTAGTGGTTGATCCATGTGTGGTTTCTGGAAATAACACACATGCAATGACTATAATGAATCCATAAGTGGTTTATGGAAAACAACACACATGCAATGACCACTGGTTGATCCATATGTGGTTTGTGGAAAGAACACACATGCAAAGACTCTAGTGGTTGATCCATGTGTGGTTGTGGAAAGAACACACATGCAATAACTCTAGTGCTAGTTTTAGTATAAGAACACACATGCAGTGACTCTAGTGGGTCCACATGTGGTTTGTGAAAAGAACACACATGCAATGACCACTGGTTGATCCATATGTGGTTTGTGAAAAGAACACACATGCAATGACTCTAGTGGTGGATCCATGTGTGGTTTGTGGAAAGAACACACATGCAATGATAGTGGTGGATCCATGTGTGGTTTGTGGATAGAACACACATGCAATGACTCTAGTGCTAGTTTTAGAATAAGAACACACATGCAATGACTCTAGTGGGTCCATATGTGGTTTGTGAAAAGAACACACATGCAATGACCACTGGTTGATCCATCAGTTGTTTGTGGAAAAGAACACACATGCAATGAGTCTAGTGGATCCATGTATGGTTTATGGAAAAGAACACACATGCAATTACTCTAGTGCTGGTTTGTGGTTTGAGTATAAGAACAAACATGCAATGACTCTAGTGGTTGATCCATGTGTGGTTTGTGGAAATAACACACATGCAATGACTGTAATGGATCCATAAGTGGTTTATGGAGAAGAACACACATGCAATGACCACTTGGTCATCCATATGTGGTTTGTGGAAAGAACACACATGCAATGACCACTTGTTGATCCATGTGTGGTTTGTGGAAAGAACACACATGCAATGACAGTGGTGGATCCATGTGTGGTTTGTGGATAGAACACACATGCAATGACTCTAGTGATAGTTTTAGTATAAGAACACACATGCAATGACTCTAGTGGGTCCACATGTGGTTTTTGAAAAGAACACACATGCAATGACCACTGGTTGATCCATAAGTTGTTTGTGGAAAAGAACAAACATCCAATGAGTCTAGTGGATCCATGTGTGGTTTGTGGAAAACAACACACATGCAATGAATCTAGTGCTGGTTTCTGGTTTTAGTATAAGAACAAACATGCCATTACTCAAATGGATCCATATGTGGTTTGTGGAAAGAACACACATGAAATGACCACTGGTTGATCCATAAGTTGTTTGTGGAAAAGAACACACATGCAATGAGTCTACTGGATCCATGTGTGGTTTGTGGAAATGAACACACATGCAATGACCACTAGTTGATGCATGTGTGGTTTGTGGAAAGAACACACATGCAATGACAGTGGTGGATCCATGTGTGGTTTGTGAAAAGAACACACATGCAATGACTCTAGTGTTGGTTTTAGTATAAGAACACACATGCAATGACTCTAGTGGTTGATACATGTGTGGTTTGTGGAAATAACACACATGCAATGACTATAATGAATCCATAAGTGGTTTATGGAAAAGAACACACATGCAATGACCACTAGTTGATCCATATGTGGTTTGTGGAAAGAACACACATGCAAAGACTCTAGTGGTTGATCCATGTGTGGTTTGTGGAAAGAACACACATGCAATGACCACTAGTTGATCCATATGTGGTTTGTGGAAAGAACACACATGCAATGACCACTTGTTGATCCATGTGCGGTTTGTGGAAAGAACACACATGCAATGACAGTGGTGGATCCATGTGTGGTTTGTCGATAGAACACACATGCAATGACTCTAGTGCTAGTTTTAGTATAATAACACACATGCAATGACTCTAGTGGGTCCACATGTGGTTTGTGAAAAGAACACACATGCAATGACCACTGGTTGATCCATAAGTTGTTTGTGGAAAAGAACACACATGCAATGAGTCTAGTGGATCCATGTGTGGTTTGTGGAAAATAACACACATGCAATGACTGTAATGGATCCATAAGTGGTTTATGGGAAAGAACACACATGCAATGACCACTGGTTGATCCATATGTGGTTTGTGAAAAGAACACACATGCAATGACACTAGTGGTGGATCCATGTGTGGTTGGTGGAAAGAACACACATGCAATAACTCTAGTGCTAGTTTTAGTATAAGAACACACATGTAGTGACTCTAGTGGGTCCACATGTGGTTTGTGAAAAGAACACACATGCAGTGACCACTGGTTGATCCATAACTTGTTTGTGGAAAAGAACACACATGCAATGAGTCTAGTGGATCCATGTGTGGTTTGTGGAAAAGAACACACATGCAATGACCACTAGTTGATCCATGTGTGGTTTGTGGAAAGAACACTCATGCAATGACAGTGGTGGATCCATGTGTGGTTTGGGAAAAGAACACACATGCAATTACTCTATTGGTTGATCCATGTGTGGTTTGTGCAAATAACACACATGTAATGACTGTAATGGATCCATAAGTGGTTTATGGAAAAGAACACACATGCAATGACCACTAGTGGTTGATCCATGTGTGGTTTGTGGAAAGAACACACATGCAATGACAGTGGTGGATCCATTGTGGTTTGTGAAAAGAACACACATGCAACGACTCTAGTGTTGGTTTTAGTATAAGAACACACATGCAATGACTCTAGTGGTTGATCCATGTGTGGTTTGTGGAAATAACACACATCCAATGACTCTAGTGGTTGATCCATGTGTGGTTTGTGGAAATAACACACATGCAATGACTCTAGTGGTTGATCCATGTGTGGTTTGTGGAAATAACACACATGCATTGACTGTAATGGATCCATAAGTGGTTTATGGAAAACAACACATGCAATGACCACTGGTTGATCCATATGTGGTTTGTGAAAAGAACACACATGCAATGACTCTAGTGGTGGATCCATGTGTGGTTTGTGGAAAGAACACACATGCAATGATAGTGGTGGATCCATGTGTGGTTTGTGGATAGAACACACATGCACTGACTCTAGTGCTAGTTTTAGTATAAGAACACACATGCAATGACTCTAGTGGGTCCATATGTGGTTTGTGAAAAGAACACACATGCAATGACCACTGCTTGATCCATCAATTGTTTGTGGAAAAGAACACACATGCAACGAGTCTAGTGGATCCATGTATGGTTTGTGGGAAAGAACACACATGCAATGATTCTAGTGCTGGTTTGTGGTTTTAGTATAAGAACAAACATGCAATGACTTAGTGGTTGATCCATGTGTGGTTTGTGGAAATAACACACATGCAATGACTGTAATGGATCCATAAGTGGTTTATGGAAAAGAACACACATGCAATGACCACTAGTTGATCCATATGTAGTTTGTGGAAAGAACACACATGCAATGACCACTTGTTGATCCATGTGTGGTATGTGGAAAGAACACACATGCAATGACAGTGGTGGATCCATGTGTGGTTTGTGGATAGAACACACATGCAATGACTCTAGTGCTAGTTTTAGTATAAGAACACACATGCAATGACTCTAGTGGGTCCACATGTGGTTTGTGAAAAGAACACACATGCAATGACCACTGGTTGATCCATAAGTTGTTTGTGTAAAAGAACACACATGCAATGAGTCTAGTGGATCGATGTGTGGTTTGTGGAAAATAACACACATGCAATGACTGTAATGGATCCATAAGTGGTTTATGGGAAAGAACACACATGCAATGACCACTGGTTGATCCATATGTGGTTTGTGAAAAGAACACACATGCAATGACTCTAGTAGTGGATCCATGTGTGGTTTGTGGAAAGAACACACGTGCAATGATAGTGGTGGATCCATGTGTGGTTTGTGGATAGAACACACATGCAATGTCCCTAGTGCTAGTTTTAGGATAAAAACACACATGCAATGACTCTAGTGGGTCCATTTGTGGTTTGTGAAAAGAACACACATGCAATGACCACTGGTTGATCCATCAGTTGTTTGTGGAAAAGAACACACATGCAATGAGTCTAGTGGATACATGTATGGTTTGTGGAAAAGAACACACATGCAATGACTCTAGTGCTGGTTTGTGGTTTTAGTATAAGAACAAACATGCAATGACTCTAGTGGTTGATCCATGTGTGGTTTATGGAAATAGAACACATGCAATGACTGTAATGCATCCATAAGTGGTTTATGGAAAAGAACACACATGCAATGACCACTAGTTGATCCATATGTGGTTTGTGGAAAGAACACACATGCAATGACCACTTGTTGATCCATGTGTGGTTTGTGGAAAGAACACACATGCAATGGCAGTGGTGCATCCATGTGTGGTTTGTGGATAGAACACACATGCAATGACTCTAGTGCTAGTTTTAGTATAAGAACACACATGCAATGTCTCTAGTGGGTCCACATGTGGTTTGTGAAAATAACACACATGCAATGACCACTGGTTGATCCATAAGTTGTCTGTGATAAAAAAACACATGCAATGAGTCTAGTGGATCCATGTGTGGTTTGTGGAAAAGAACACACATGCAATGACTCTGGTTGATCCATATGTGGTTTGTGGAAAGAACACACATGCAATGACCACCGGTGGATCCATGTGTGGTTTGTGGAAAAGAACACACATGCAATGACCACTGGTTGATCCATGTGTGGTTTGTGGAAAGAACACACATGCAATGACAGTGGTGGATCCGTGTGTGGTTTTTGAAAAGAACACACATGCAATGACTCTAGTGTTGGTTTTAGTATAAGAACACACATGCAATGACTCTAGTGGTTGATCCATGTGTGGTTTCTGGAAATAACACACATGCAATGACTCTAGTGGTTGATCCATGTGTGGTTTTTGGAAATAAGACACATGCAATGACTCTAGTGGTTGATCCATGTGTGGTGTGTGGAAATAACACATATGCAATTACTCTAGTGGTTGATCCATGTGTGGTTTGTGGAGATAACACACATGCAATGACTGTAATGGATCCATAAGTGGTTTATGGAAAAGAACACACATGCAATGACCACTGTTTAATCCATATGTGGTTTGTGGAAAGAACACACATGCAATGACCACTAGTGGTTGATCCATGTGTGGTTTGTGGAAATAACACACATGCAATGACAGTGGTGGATCCATTGTGGTTTGTGAAAAGAACACACATGCAATGAATCTAGTGTTGGTTTTAGTATAATAACACACATGCAATGACTCTAGTGGATGATCCATGTGTGGTTTGTGGAAATAACACACATGCAATGACTCTAGTGATGATCCTTTTGTGGTTTGTGGAAATAAAACATGCAATGACTGTAATGGATCCATAAGTGGTTTATGGAAAAGAACACACATGCAATGACCACTGGTTGATCCATATGTGGTTTGTAAAAAGAACACACATGCAAGGACTCTAGTGGTGGATCCATGTGTGGTTTGTGGAAAGAACACACATGCAATGATAGTGGTGGATCCATGTGTGGTTTGTGGATAGAACACACATGCAATGACTCTAGTGCTAGTTTTAGTAGAAGAACACACATGCAATGACTCTAGTGGGTCCATATGTGGTTTGTGAAAAGAACACACATGCAATGACCACTGGTTGATCCATCAGTTGTTTGTGGAAAAGAACACACATGCAATGAGTCTAGTGGATCCATGTATGGTTTGTGGTAAATATCACACATGCAATGACTCTAGTGCTGGTTTGTGGTTTTAGTATAAGAACAAACATGCAATGACTCTAGTGGTTGATCCATGTGTGGTTTGTGGAAATAACACACATGCAATGACTGTAATGGATCCATAAGTGGTTTATGGAAAAGAACACACATGCAATGACCACTAGTTGATCCATATGTGGTTTGTGGAAAGAACACACATGCAATGACCACTTGTTGATCTGTGTGTGCTTTGTATAAAGAACACACATGCAATGACAGTGGTGGATCCATGTGTGGTTTGTGGATAGAACACACATGCAATGACTCTAGTGCTAGTTTACTATAAGAACACACATGCAATGACTCTAGTGGGTCCACATGTGGTTTGTGAAAAGAACACACATGCAATGACCACTGGTTGATCCATAAGTTGTTTGTGGAAAAGAACACACATGCAATGAGTCTAGTGGATCCATGTGTGGTTTGTGGAAAATAACACACATGCAATCACTGTAATGGCTCCATAAGTGGTTTATGGGAAAGAATAGACATGCAATGACCAATGGTTGATCCATATGTGGTTTGTGAAAAGAACACACATGCAATGACTCTAGTTGTGGATCCATGTGTGGTTTGTGGAAAGAACACACAAGCAATGATAAGTGGTGGATCCCTATGTGGTTTGTGGATAGAACACACATGCAATGACTCTAGTCCTAGTTTTAGGATAAGAACACACATGCAATGACTCTAGTGGGTCCATATGTGGTTTGTGAAAAGAACACACATGCAATGACCACTGGTTGATCCATTAGTTGTTTGTGGAAAAGAACACACATGCAATGAGTCTAGTGGATCCATGTATGGTTTGTGGAAAAGAACACACATGCAATGACTCTAGTTATGGTTTGTGGATTTAGTATAAGAACAAACATGCAATGACTCTAGTGCTTGATCCATGTGTGGTTTGTGGAAATAACACACATGCAATGACTGTAATGGATCCATAAGTGGTTTATGGAAAAGAACACACATGCAATGACCACTAGTTGATCCATATGTGGTTTGTGGAAAGAACACACATGCAATGACCACTTGTTGATCCATGTGTGGTTTGTGGAAAGAACACACATGCAATGACAGTGGTGGATCCATGTGTGGTTTGTAGATAGAACACACATGCAATGACTCTAGTGCTAGTTTTAGTATAAGAACACACATGCAATGACTCTAGTGGGTCCACATGTGGTTTGTGAAAAGAACACACATGCAATGACCACTAGTTGATCCATAAGTTGTTTGTGGAAAAGAACACACATGCAATGAGTCTAGTGGAGCCATGTGTGGTTTTGGAAAATAACACACATGCAATGATAGTGGTGGATCCATGTGTGGTTTGTGGATAGGACACACATGCAATGACTCTAGTGCTAGTTTTAGTATAAGAACACACATGCAGTGACTCTAGTGGGTCCACATGTGGTTTGTGAAAAGAACACACATGCAATGACCATTGGTTGATCCATCAGTTGTTTGTGGAAAAGAACACACACGCAATGTGTCTAGTGGATCCATGTATGGTTTGTGCAAAAGAACACACATGCAATGACTCTAGTGCTGGTTTATGGTTTTAGTATAAGAACAAACATGCAATGACTCAAGTGGTTGATCCATGTGTGGTTTGTGGAAATAACACACATGCAATGACTGTAATGGATCCATAAGTGGTTTATGGAAAAGAACACACATGCAATGACCACTAGTTGATCCATATGTGGTTTGTGGAAAGAACACACATGCAATGACCACTTGTTGATCCATGTGTGGTTTGTGGAAAGAACACACATGCAATGACAGTGGTGGATCCATGTGTGGTTTGTGGATAGAACACACATGCAATGACTCTAGTGCTAGTTTTAGTATAAGAACACACATGCAATGACTCTAGTGGGTCCACATGTGGTTTGTGAAAAGAACACACATGCAATGACCACTGGTTGATCAATAAGTTGTTTGTGGAAAAGAACAAACATGCAATGAGTCTAGTGGATCCATGTGTGGTTTGTGGAAAAGAACACATGCAATGACTCTAGTGCTGGTTTGTGGTTTTAGTATAAGAACAAACATGCAATTACTCAAATGGATCCATATGTGGTTTGTGGAAAGAACACACATGCAATGACTCTGGTTGATCCATATGTGGTTTGTGGAAAGAACACACATGCAATGACCACTGGTGGATCCATGTGTGGTTTATGAAAAGAACACACATGCAATGACCACTTGTTGATCCATGTGTGGTTTGTGGAAAGAACAGACATGCAATGACAGTGGTGGATCCATGTGTGGTTTGTGAAAAGAACACACATGCAATGACTCTAGTGTTGGTTTTAGTATAAGAACACACATGCAATGAGTAGTGGTTGATCCATGTGTGGTTCCTGGAAATAACAAACATGCAATGACTATAATGAATCCATAAGTGTTTTATGGAAAAGAACACACATGCAATGACCACTGGTTGATCCATATGTGGTTTGTGGAAAGAACACACATGCAAAGACTCTAGTGGTTGATCCATGTGTGGTTTGTGGAAAGAACACACATGCAATGACTCTAGTGCTAGTTTTAGTATAAGAACACAAATGCAGTGACTCTAGTGGGTCCACATGTGGTTTGTGAAAAGAACACACATGCAATGACCACTGGTTGATCCATATGTGGTTTGTGAAAAGAACACACATGCAATGACTCTTGTGGATCCATGTATGGTTTGTGGAAAAGAACACACATGCAATGACTCTAGTGCTGGTTTGTGGCTTTAGTATAAGAACAAGCATGCAATGACTCTAGTGGTTGATCCATGTGTGGTTTGTTGAAATAACACACATGCAATGACTGTAATGGATCCATAAGTGGTTTATGGGAAAGAACACACATGCAATGAGTAGTGGTTGATCCATATGTGGTTTGTGAAAAGAACACACATGCAATGACTCTAGTGGTGGATCCATGTGTGGTTTGTGGAAAGAACACACATGCAATGATAGTGGTGGATCCATGTGTGGTTTGTGGATAGGACACACATGCAATGACTCTAGTGCTAGTTTTAGGATAAGAACACACATGCAATGACTCTAGTGGGTCCATATGTGGTTTGTGAAAAGAACACACATGCAATGACCACTGGTTGATCCATCAGTTGTTTGTGGAAAAGAACACACATGCAATGCATCTAGTGGACCCATGTATGGTTTGTGGAAAAGAACACACATGCAATGACTCTTGTGCTGGTTTGTGGTTCTAGTATAAGAACAAACATGCAATGACTCTAGTGGTTGATCCATGTGTGGTTTGTGGAAATAACACACATGCAATAACTCTAGTGCTAGTTTTAGTATAAGAACACACATGCAGTGACTCTAGTGGGTCCACATGTGGTTTGTGAAAAGAACACACATGCAATGACCACTGGTTGATCCATATGTGGTTTGTGAAAAGAACACACATGCAATGACTCTAGTGGTGGATCCATGTGTGGTTTGTGGAAAGAACACACATGCAATGATAGTGGTGGATCCATGTGTGGTTTTTGGATAGAACACACATGAAATGACTCTAGTGCTAGTTTTAGGATAAGAACACACATGCAATGACTCTAGTGGGTCCTTATGTGGTTTGTGAAAAGAACACACATGCAATGACCACTGGTTGATCCATCAGTTGTTTGTGGAAAAGAACACACATGCAATGAGTCTAGTGGATCCATGTATGGTTTCTGGAAAAGAACACACATGCAATGACTCTAGTGCTGGTTTGTGGTTTTAGTATAAGAACAAACATGCAATGACTCTAGTGGTTGATCCATGTGTGGTTTGTGGAAATAACACACATGCAATGACTGTAATGGATCCATAAGTGGTTTATGGAGAAGAACACACATGCAATGACCACTTGTTGATCCATATGTGGTTTGTGGAAAGAACACACATGCAATGACCACTTGTTGATCCATGTGTGGTTTGTGGAAAGAACACACATGCAATGACAGTGGTGGATCCATGTGTGGTTTCTGGATAGAACACACATGCAATGACTCTAGTGCTAGTTTTAGTATAAGAACACACATGCAATGACTCTAGTGGATCCACATGTGGTTTGTGAAAAGAACACACATGCAATGACCATTGGTTGATCCATCAGTTGTTTGTGGAAAAGAACACACATGCAATGAGTCTAGTGGATCCATCTATGGTTTCTGGAAAGAACACACATGCAATGACTCTAGTGCTGGTTTGTGGTTTTAGTATAAGAACAAACATGCAATGACTCTAGTGGTTGATCCATGTGGTTTGTGGAAATAACACACATGCAATGACTGTAATGGATCCATAAGTGGTTTATGGAGAAGAACACATGCAATGACCACTGGTTGATCCATATGTGGTTTGTGGAAAGAACACACATGCAATGACCACTGGTTGATCCATGTGTGGTTTGTGGAAAAACACACATGCAATGACAGTGGTGGATCCATGTGTGGTTTCTGGATAGAACACACATGCAATGACTCTAGTGCTAGTTTTAGTATAAGAACACACATGCAATTACTCTAGTGGATCCACATGTGGTTTGTGAAAAGAACACACATGCAATGACCACTGGTTGATCCATAAGTTGTTTGTGGAAAAGAACAAACATGCAATGAGTCTAGTGGATCCATGTGTGGTTTGTGGAAAATAACACACATGCAATGACTCTAGTGTTGGTTTGTGGTTTTAGAATAAGAACAAAACTCCAATTACTCAAATGGATCCATATGTGGTTAGTGGAAAGAACACACATGCAATGACTCTGGTTGATCCATATGTGGTTTGTGGAAAGAACACACATGCAATGACCACTGGTGGATCCATGTGTGGTTTGTGGAAAAGAACACACATGCAATGACCACTGGTTGATCCATGTGTGGTTTGTGGAAAGAACACACATGCAATGACAGTGGTGGATCCATGTGTGGTTTGTGAAAAGAACACACATGCAATGACTCTAGTGTTGGTTTTAGTATAAGAACACACATGCAATGACTAGTGGTTGATCCATGTGTGGTTTGGAAATAACACACATGCAATGACTATAATGAATCCATAAGTGGTTTATGGAAAACAACACACATGCAATGACCACTGGTTGATCCATATGTGGTTTGTGGAAAGAACACACATGCAAAGACTCTAGTGGTTGATCCATGTGTGGTTGTGGAAAGAACACACATGCAATAACTCTAGTGCTAGTTTTAGTATAAGAACACACATGCAGTGACTCTAGTGGGTCCACATGTGGTTTGTGAAAAGAACACACATGCAATGACCACTGGTTGATCCATATGTGGTTTGTGAAAAGAACACACATGCAATGACTCTAGTGGTGGATCCATGTGTGGTTTGTGGAAAGAACACACATGCAATGATAGTGGTGGATCCATGTGTGGTTTGTGGATAGAACACACATGCAATGACTCTATTGCTAGTTTTAGAATAAGAACACACATGCAATGACTCTATTGGGTCCATATGTGGTTTGTGAAAAGAACACACATGCAATGACCCTTTGGTTGATCCATCAGTTGTTTGTGGAAAAGAACACACATGCAATGAGTCTAGTGGATCCATGTATGGTTTATGGAAAAGAACACACATGCAATTACTCTAGTGCTGGTTTGTGGTTTGAGTATAAGAACAAACATGCAATGACTCTAGTGGTTGATCCATGTGTGGTTTGTGGAAATAACACACATGCAATGACTGTAATGGATCCATAAGTGGTTTATGGAGAAGAACACACATGCAATGACCACTTGGTCATCCATATGTGGTTTGTGGAAAGAACACACATGCAATGACCACTTGTTGATCCATGTGTGGTTTGTGGAAAGAACACACATGCAATGACAGTGGTGGATCCATGTGTGGTTTGTGGATAGAACACACATGCAATGACTCTAGTGATAGTTTTAGTATAAGAACACACATGCAATGACTCTAGTGGGTCCACATGTGGTTTTTGAAAAGAACACACATGCAATGACCACTGGTTGATCCATAAGTTGTTTGTGGAAAAGAACAAACATCCAATGAGTCTAGTGGATCCATGTGTGGTTTGTGGAAAACAACACACATGCAATGAATCTAGTGCTGGTTTCTGGTTTTAGTATAAGAACAAACATGCCATTACTCAAATGGATCCATATGTGGTTTGTGGAAAGAACACACATGAAATGACCACTGGTTGATCCATAAGTTGTTTGTGGAAAAGAACACACATGCAATGAGTCTACTGGATCCATGTGTGGTTTGTGGAAATGAACACACATGCAATGACGACTAGTTGATGCATGTGTGGTTTGTGGAAAGAACACACATGCAATGACAGTGGTGGATCCATGTGTGGTTTGTGAAAAGAACACACATGCAATGACTCTAGTGTTGGTTTTAGTATAAGAACACACATGCAATGACTCTAGTGGTTGATACATGTGTGGTTTGTGGAAATAACACACATGCAATGACTATAATGAATCCATAAGTGGTTTATGGAAAAGAACACACATGCAATGACCACTAGTTGATCCATATGTGGTTTGTGGAAAGAACACACATGCAAAGACTCTAGTGGTTGATCCATGTGTGGTTTGTGGAAAGAACACACATGCAATGACCACTAGTTGATCCATATGTGGTTTGTGGAAAGAACACATGCAATGACCACTTGTTGATCCATGTGGTTTGTGTAAAGAACACACATGCAATGACAGTGGTGGATCCATGTGTGGTTTGTCGATAGAACACACATGCAATGACTCTAGTGCTAGTTTTAGTATAATAACACACATGCAATGACTCTAGTGGGTCCACATGTGGTTTGTGAAAAGAACACACATGCAATGACCACTGGTTGATCCATAAGTTGTTTGTGGAAAAGAACACACATGCAATGAGTCTAGTGGATCCATGTGTGGTTTGTGGAAAATAACACACATGCAATGACTGTAATGGATCCATAAGTGGTTTATGGGAAAGAACACACATGCAATGACCACTGGTTGATCCATATGTGGTTTGTGAAAAGAACACACATGCAATGACACTAGTGGTGGATCCATGTGTGGTTGGTGGAAAGAACACACATGCAATAACTCTAGTGCTAGTTTTAGTATAAGAACACACATGTAGTGACTCTAGTGGGTCCACATGTGGTTTGTGAAAAAGACACACATGCATTGACCCTTTGGTTGATCCATAACTTGTTTGTGGAAAAGAACACACATGCAATGAGTCTAGTGGATCCATGTGTGGTTTGTGGAAAAGAACACACATGCAATGACCACTAGTTGATCCATGTGTGGTTTGTGGAAAGAACACTCATGCAATGACAGTGGTGGATCCATGTGTGGTTTGGGAAAAGAACACACATGCAATTACTCTATTGGTTGATCCATGTGTGGTTTGTGCAAATAACACACATGTAATGACTGTAATGGATCCATAAGTGGTTTATGGAAAAGAACACACATGCAATGACCACTAGTGGTTGATCCATGTGTGGTTTGTGGAAAGAACACACATGCAATGACAGTGGTGGATCCATTGTGGTTTGTGAAAAGAACACACATGCAACGACTCTAGTGTTGGTTTTAGTATAAGAACACACATGCAATGACTCTAGTGGTTGATCCATGTGTGGTTTGTGGAAATAACACACATCCAATGACTCTAGTGGTTGATCCATGTGTGGTTTGTGGAAATAACACACATGCAATGACTCTAGTGGTTGATCCATGTGTGGTTTGTGGAAATAACACACATGCATTGACTGTAATGGATCCATAAGTGGTTTATGGAAAACAACACACATGCAATGACCACTGGTTGATCCATATGTGGTTTGTGAAAAGAACACACATGCAATGACTCTAGTGGTGGATCCATGTGTGGTTTGTGGAAAGAACACACATGCAATGATAGTGGTGGATCCATGTGTGGTTTGTGGATAGAACACACATGCACTGACTCTAGTGCTAGTTTTAGTATAAGAACACACATGCAATGACTCTAGTGGGTCCATATGTGGTTTGTGAAAAGAACACACATGCAATGACCACTGCTTGATCCATCAATTGTTTGTGGAAAAGAACACACATGCAACGAGTCTAGTGGATCCATGTATGGTTTGTGGGAAAGAACACACATGCAATGATTCTAGTGCTGGTTTGTGGTTTTAGTATAAGAACAAACATGCAATGACTTAGTGGTTGATCCATGTGTGGTTTGTGGAAATAACACACATGCAATGACTGTAATGGATCCATAAGTGGTTTATGGAAAAGAACACACATGCAATGACCACTAGTTGATCCATATGTAGTTTGTGGAAAGAACACACATGCAATGACCACTTGTTGATCCATGTGTGGTATGTGGAAAGAACACACATGCAATGACAGTGGTGGATCCATGTGTGGTTTGTGGATAGAACACACATGCAATGACTCTAGTGCTAGTTTTAGTATAAGAACACACATGCAATGACTCTAGTGGGTCCACATGTGGTTTGTGAAAAGAACACACATGCAATGACCACTGGTTGATCCATAAGTTGTTTGTGTAAAGAACACACATGCAATGAGTCTAGTGGATCGATGTGTGGTTTGAGGAAAACACACATGCAATGACTGTAATGGATCCATAAGTGGTTTATGGGAAAGAACACACATGCAATGACCACTGGTTGATCCATATGTGGTTTGTGAAAAGAACACACATGCAATGACTCTAGTAGTGGATCCATGTGTGGTTTGTGGAAAGAACACACGTGCAATGATAGTGGTGGATCCATGTGTGGTTTGTGGATAGAACACACATGCAATGTCCCTAGTGCTAGTTTTAGGATAAAAACACATGCAATGACTCTAGTGGGTCCATTTGTGGTTTGTGAAAAGAACACACATGCAATGACCACTGGTTGATCCATCAGTTGTTTGTGGAAAAGAACACATGCAATGAGTCTAGTGGATACATGTATGGTTTGTGGAAAAGAACACACATGCAATGACTCTAGTGCTGGTTTGTGGTTTTAGTATAAGAACAAACATGCAATGACTCTAGTGGTTGATCCATGTGTGGTTTATGGAAATAGAACACATGCAATGACTGTAATGCATCCATAAGTGGTTTATGGAAAAGAACACACATGCAATGACCACTAGTTGATCCATATGTGGTTTGTGGAAAGAACACACATGCAATGACCACTTGTTGATCCATGTGTGGTTTGTGGAAAGAACACACATGCAATGGCAGTGGTGCATCCATGTGTGGTTTGTGGATAGAACACACATGCAATGACTCTAGTGCTAGTTTTAGTATAAGAACACACATGCAATGTCTCTAGTGGGTCCACATGTGGTTTGTGAAAATAACACACATGCAATGACCACTGGTTGATCCATAAGTTGTCTGTGATAAAAAAACACATGCAATGAGTCTAGTGGATCCATGTGTGGTTTGTGGAAAGAACACACATGCAATGACTCTGGTTGATCCATATGTGGTTTTTTGGAAAGAACACACATGCAATGACCACGGTGGATCCATGTGTGGTTTGTGGAAAGAACACACATGCAATGACCACTGGTTGATCCATGTGTGGTTTGTGGAAAGAACACACATGCAATGACAGTGGTGGATCCGTGTGTGGTTTTTGAAAAGAACACACATGCAATGACTCTAGTGTTGGTTTTAGTATAAGAACACACATGCAATGACTCTAGTGGTTGATCCATGTGTGGTTTCTGGAAATAACACACATGCAATGACTCTAGTGGTTGATCCATGTGTGGTTTTTGGAAATAAGACACATGCAATGACTCTAGTGGTTGATCCATGTGTGGTGTGTGGAAATAACACATATGCAATTACTCTAGTGGTTGATCCATGTGTGGTTTGTGGAGATAACACACATGCAATGACTGTAATGGATCCATAAGTGGTTTATGGAAAAGAACACACATGCAATGACCACTGTTTAATCCATATGTGGTTTGTGGAAAGAACACACATGCAATGACCACTAGTGGTTGATCCATGTGTGGTTTGTGGAAATAACACACATGCAATGACAGTGGTGGATCCATTGTGGTTTGTGAAAAGAACACACATGCAATGAATCTAGTGTTGGTTTTAGTATAATAACACACATGCAATGACTCTAGTGGATGATCCATGTGTGGTTTGTGGAAATAACACACATGCAATGACTCTAGTGCTGATCCATGTGTGGTTTGTGGAAATAACACACATGCACTGACTGTAATGGATCCATAAGTGGTTTATGGAAAAGAACACACATGCAATGACCACTGGTTGATCCATATGTGGTTTGTAAAAAGAACACACATGCAAGGACTCTAGTGGTGGATCCATGTGTGGTTTGTGGAAAGAACACACATGCAATGATAGTGGTGGATCCATGTGTGGTTTGTGGATAGAACACACATGCAATGACTCTAGTGCTAGTTTTAGTAGAAGAACACACATGCAATGACTCTAGTGGGTCCATATGTGGTTTGTGAAAAGAACACACATGCAATGACCACTGGTTGATCCATCAGTTGTTTGTGGAAAAGAACACACATGCAATGAGTCTAGTGGATCCATGTATAGTTTGTGGAAAAGAACACACATGCAATGACTCTAGTGCTGGTTTGTGGTTTTAGTATAAGAACAAACATGCAATGACTCTAGTGGTTGATCCATGTGTGGTTTGTGGAAATAACACACATGCAATGACTGTAATGGATCCATAAGTGGTTTATGGAAAAGAACACACATGCAATGACCACTAGTTGATCCATATGTGGTTTGTGGAAAGAACACACATGCAATGACCACTTGTTGATCTGTGTGTGCTTTGTATAAAGAACACACATGCAATGACAGTGGTGGATCCATGTGTGGTTTGTGGATAGAACACACATGCAATGACTCTAGTGCTAGTTTACTATAAGAACACACATGCAATGACTCTAGTGGGTCCACATGTGGTTTGTGAAAAGAACACACATGCAATGACCACTGGTTGATCCATAAGTTGTTTGTGGAAAAGAACACACATGCAATGAGTCTAGTGGATCCATGTGTGGTTTGTGGAAAATAACACACATGCAATCACTGTAATGGCTCCATAAGTGGTTTATGGGAAAGAATAGACATGCAATGACCAATGGTTGATCCATATGTGGTTTGTGAAAAGAACACACATGCAATGACTCTAGTTGTGGATCCATGTGTGGTTTGTGGAAAGAACACACAAGCAATGATAAGTGGTGGATCCCTATGTGGTTTGTGGATAGAACACACATGCAATGACTCTAGTCCTAGTTTTAGGATAAGAACACACATGCAATGACTCTAGTGGGTCCATATGTGGTTTGTGAAAAGAACACACATGCAATGACCACTGGTTGATCCATTAGTTGTTTGTGGAAAAGAACACACATGCAATGAGTCTAGTGGATCCATGTATGGTTTGTGGAAAAGAACACACATGCAATGACTCTAGTTATGGTTTGTGGATTTAGTATAAGAACAAACATGCAATGACTCTAGTGCTTGATCCATGTGTGGTTTGTGGAAATAACACACATGCAATGACTGTAATGGATCCATAAGTGGTTTATGGAAAAGAACACACATGCAATGACCACTAGTTGATCCATATGTGGTTTGTGGAAAGAACACACATGCAATGACCACTTGTTGATCCATGTGTGGTTTGTGGAAAGAACACACATGCAATGACAGTGGTGGATCCATGTGTGGTTTGTAGATAGAACACACATGCAATGACTCTAGTGCTAGTTTTAGTATAAGAACACACATGCAATGACTCTAGTGGGTCCACATGTGGTTTGTGAAAAGAACACACATGCAATGACCACTAGTTGATCCATAAGTTGTTTGTGGAAAAGAACACACATGCAATGAGTCTAGTGGAGCCATGTGTGGTTTTGGAAAATAACACACATGCAATGACTCTAGTGCTGGTTTTTGGTTTTGGTATAAGAACAAACATGCAATTACTCAAATGGATCCATATGTGGTTTGTGGAAAGAACACACATGCAATGACTCTAGTGGGTCCACATGTGGTTTGTGAAAAGAACACACATGCAGTGACCACTGATTGATCCATTAGTTGTTTGTGGAAAAGAACACACATGCAATGAGTCTAGTGGATCCATGTATGGTTTTTGGAAAAGAACACACATGCAATGACTCTAGTGGTTGATCCATGTGTGGTTTGTGGAAGTAACACACATGCAATGACTGTAATGGATCCATAAGTGGTTTATGGAAAAGAACACACATGCAATGACCACTAGTTGATCCATATGTGGTTTGTAGAAAGAACACACATGCAATGACCACTTGTTGATCCATGTGTGCTTTGTGGAAAGAACACACATGCAATGACAGTGGTGGATCCATGTGTGGTTTGTGGATAGAACACACATGCAATGACTCTAGTGCTAGTTTTAGTATAAGAACACACATGCAATGACTCTAGTGGGTCCACATGTGCTTTGTGAAAAGAACACACATGCAAGGACCACTGGTTGATCCATAAGTTGTTTGTGGAAAAGAACACACATGCAATGAGTCTAGTGGATCCATGTGTGGTTTGTGGAAAACAACACACATGCAATGACTGTAATGGATCCATAAGTGGTTTATGGGAAAGAACAGACATGCAATGACCACTGGTTGATCCATATGTGGTTTGTGAAAAGAACACACATGCAATGACTCTAGTGGTGGATCCATGTGTGGTTTGTGGAAAGAACACACATGCAATGATAGTGGTGGATCCCTGTGTGGTTTGTGGATAGAACACACATGCAATGACTCTAGTGCTAGTTTTAGGATAAGAACACACATGCAATGACTCTAGTGGGTCCATATGTGGTTTGTGAAAAGAACACACATGCAATGACCACTGGTTGATCCATTAGCTATTTGTGGAAAAGAACACACATGCAATGAGTCTAGTGGATCCATGTATGGTTTGTGGAAAAGAACACACATGCAATGACTCTAGTTATGGTTTGTGGATTTAGTATAAGAACAAACATGCAATGACTCTAGTGGTTGATCCATGTGTGGTTTGTGGAAATAACACACATGCAATGACTGTAATGGATCCATAAGTGGTTTATGGAAAAGAACACACATGCAATGACCACTAGTTGATCCATATGTGGTTTGTGGAAAGAACACACATGCAATGACCACTTGTTGATCCATGTGTGGTTTGTCGAAAGAACACACATGCAATGACAGTGGTGGATCCATGTGTGGTTTGTGGATAGAACAGACATGCAATGACTCTAGTGTTGGTTTTAGTATAAGAACACACATGCAATGACTCTAGTGGTTGATCCATGTGTGGTTTGTGGAAATAACACACATGCAATGACTCTAGTGTTGATCCATGTGTGGTTTGTGGAAATAACACACATGCAATGATAGTGGTGGATCCCTGTGTGGTTTGTGGATAGAACACACATGCAATGACTCTAGTGCTAGTTTTAAGATAAGAACACACATGCAATGACTCTAGTGGGTCCATATGTGGTTTGTGAAAAGAACACACATGCAATGACCACTGGTTGATGCATCAGTTGTTTGTGGAAAAGAACACACATGCAATGAGTCTAGTGGATCCATGTATGGTTTGTGGAAAAGAACACACATGCAATGACTCTAGTGGTTGATCCATGTGTGGTTTGTGGAAGTAACACACATGCAATGACTGTAATGGATCCATAAGTGGTTTATGGAAAAGAACACACATGCAATGACCACTGGTTAATCCATATGTGGTTTGTGGAAAGAACACACATGCAATGACCACTAGTGGTTGATCCATGTGTGGTTTGTGGAAAGAACACACATGCAATGACAGTGGTGGATCCATTGTGGTTTGTGAAAAGAACACACATGCAATGACTCTAGTGTTGGTTTTAGTATAAGAACACACATGCAATGACTCTAGTGGTTGATCCATGTGTGGTTTGTGGAAATAACACAAATGCAATGACTCTAGTGCTGATCCATGTGTGGTTTGTGGAAATAACACACATGCAATGACTGTAATGGATCCATAAGTGGTTTATGGAAAAGAACACACATGCAATGACCACTGGTTGATCCATATGTGCTTTGTGAAAATAACACACATGCAATGACTCTAGTGGTGGATCCATGTGTGGTTTGTGGAAAGAACACACATGCAATGATAGTGGTGGATCCATGTGTGGTTTGTGGATAGAACACACATGCAATGACTCTAGTGCTAGTTTTAGTAGAAGAACACACATGCAATGACTCTAGTGGGTCCATATGTGGTTTGTGAAAAGAACACACATGCAATGACCACTGGTTGATCCATCAGTTGTTTGTGGAAAAGAACACACATGCAATGAGTCTAGTGGATCCATGTATAGTTTGTGGAAAAGAACACACATGCAATGACTCTAGTGCTGGTTTGTGGTTTTAGTATAAGAACAAACATGCAATGACTCTAGTGGTTGATCCATGTGTGGTTTGTGGAAATAACACACATGCAATGACTATAATGGATCCATAAGTGGTTTATGGAAAAGAACACACATGCAATGACCACTAGTTGATCCATATGTGGTTTGTGGAAAGAACACACATGCAATGACCACTTGTTGATCCATGTGTGCTTTGTGGAAACAACACACATGCAATGACAGTGGTGGATCCATGTGTGGTTTGTGGATGGAACACACATGCAATGACTCTAGTGCTAGTTTTAGTATAAGAACACACATGCAATGACTCTAGTGGGTCCACATGTGGTTTGTGAAAAGAACACACATGCAATGACCACTGGTTGATCCATAAGTTGTTTGTGGAAAAGAACACACATGCAATGAGTCTAGTGGATCCATGTGTGGTTTGTGGAAAATAACACACATGCAATGACTGTAATGGATCCATAAGTGGTTTATGGGAAAGAACAGACATGCAATGACCACTGGTTGATCCATATGTGGTTTGTGAAAAGAACACACATGCAATGACTCTAGTGGTGGATCCATGTGTGGTTTGTGGAAAGAACACACATGCAATGATAGTGGTAGATCCCTGTGTGGTTTGTGGATAGAACACACATGCAATGACTCTAGTGCTAGTTTTAGGATAAGAACACACATGCAATGACTCTAGTGGGTCCATATGTGGTATGTGAAAAGAACACACATGCAATGACCACTGGTTGATCCATTAGCTGTTTGTGGAAAAGAACACACATGCAATGAGTCTAGTGGATCCATGTATGGTTTGTGGAAAAGAACACACATGCAATGACTCTAGTTATGGTTTGTGGATTTAGTATAAGAACAAACATGCAATGACTCTAGTGGTTGATCCATGTGTGGTTTGTGGAAATAACACACATGCAATGACTGTAATGGATCCATAAGTGGTTTATGGAAAAGAACACACATGCAATGACCACTAGTTGATTCATATGTGGTTTGTGGAAAGAACACACATGCAATGACCACTTGTTGATCCATGTGTGGTTTGTGGAAAGAACACACATGCAATGACAGTGGTGGATCCATGTGTGGTTTGTGGATAGAACACACATGCAATGACTCTAGTGCTAGTTTTAGTATAAGAACACACATGCAATGACTCTAGTGGGTCCACATGTGGTTTGTGAAAATAACACACATGCAATGACCACTGGTTGATCCATAAGTTGTTTGTGGAAAAGAACACACATGCAATGAGTCTAGTGGAGCCATGTGTGGTTTGTGGAAAATAACACACATGCAATGACTCTAGTGTTGGTTTTTGGTTTTGGTATAAGAACAAACATGCAATTACTCAAATGGATCCATATGTGGTTTGTGGAAAGAACACACATGCAATGACTCTAGTGGGTCCACATGTGGTTTGTGAAAAGAACACACATGCAGTGACCACTGATTGATCCATCAGTTGTTTGTGGAAAAGAACACACATGCAATGAGTCTAGTGGATCCATGTATGGTTTGTGGAAAAGAACACACATGCAATGACTCTAGTGGTTGATCCATGTGTGGTTTGTGGAAATAACACACATGCAATGACTGTAATGGATCCATAAGTGGTTTATGGAAAAGAACACACATGCAATGACCACTGGTTGATCCATATGTGGTTTGTGGAAATAACACACATGCAATAACCACTTGTTGATCCATGTGTGGTTTGTGGAAAGAACACACATGCAATGACAGTGGTGGATCCATGTGTGGTTTGTGGATAGAACACACATGCAATGACTCTAGTGCTAGTTTTTGATATGGGGTGGCCCGATCTTCTCAGTAAGCGGATGGCGATGATGATGGTGGATGATAGATAACTAGTACGTAGCTATGATCTCGCCCGCTCGATCCCTGATGCCAGCGCAACAGATCTCGAACCTTGTAGGATATTCACAACACCACACTCTTGCGCACGCAGCCGTGACCATGATCGGTAGTATGCAATCTACTAATTCCCAATGGAACAACAGATCACACTCAATTATAGTTGGTAGATTCGAACACAGGGTAATTCCAGAGGTTCTATGAAAGAAACAACTCCAAAATATTTTAACATGGTCTAAAAACCTAACTTGTGATGGCTACGGAGGTTTATATGAGGGCTGGGGCGTCCTCCCCTCTAAACAGGCCTAAAAACAGCCATAACTTGGCCCAAACTGACTCGGTTCGATTCAAACTGATACATACCGACCCATACATGGGTTCGGCCTTATTGGCACGCTGTCCAAACGTCGTGGAACACCTCAAACATGTAATTCTTGGTGCGCCATCTCTGTCTCTTGATCATACGTGATTTCCTCATTGCCTCCTAGTGCGCATGCCTCCCGCTCCTCCCTCGCGCACTTGTTGATATTGGAAATCAGCGCTTGTCCTTCTTGCTGCAACTCTCCTCCTCCTCGCGCAACGCTTGTGTTATCAATAAACCTGATCATACAAAGATGCATAGACTTAGGTAGTATAAAGTTCTCATTAAGTAAAACATCAGGTTCAATTAAGAGTGAATTCACCTGTTGCTCAATCAGCTTTGCACGAGCTCTTGTAATGGGTCCAATCCTGGTTTCATTGGATTTGTTCTTTGCAGCAACATCTTCATTGTGAATAGAAGTAGGAGATAGTGGAATAGTATGGATGTCCTCATCATCTCCCCCCCCTTCAAAAGGCGTCGACCTCGACGCTCCAAGGTCTTCTCCAGCATATGGTGATAAATCAGCAATGTTGAAGCTGTTGCTAGCACCACCAAACTCCTCAATAGGTATATCAACTGAGTAGGCATTATCATTAATTTTGGCTAGCACTTTGTAAGGACCAGCACCACGTGGCTTCAACTTGGACTTGGGTAGTGGAAATCTGTCCTTGCGTAGATGCACCCAAACCATATCTCCAGGCTCGAACAACACTTCTTTTCTTGCTTGATTCCTTGCAGCAGCAATGTTCTTGCCTTTCTTCTCAATAGCCTCTAGAGTCTTCTCATGTATTTTCTTCACATAATCAGCACGTTATGATGCCTCCATATCAACTCTCTCATGTAATGGCAGAGGCAACATATCAAGTGGCGTCAATGGCTTGAAACCATACACCACCTCAAAAGGACAAAGCTGAGTAGTTGAATGCACAGCTGTTATGTTTAACTCAACATGTGCCAAACACTCTTCCCACTCCCGCAGATTCTTTTTAATCATGGTCCTTAGCAGCTGTGACAATGTTCTATTCACCACCTCCGTTTGACCATCTGTTTGGGGGTGACATGTAGTACTGAACAACAACTTTGTTCCTAGCTTCCCCCATAAGGTCTTCCAAAAGTAGCTCATGAACTTCACATCATGGTCAGAAACAATCGTCTTTGGTACTCCATGTAATCTCATGATGTCCCTGAAAAACAGGTTAGCAACATGTGATGCATCGTCGCTTTTGTGGCAGGCAAAATCATGACCTCTCTGAGTTTTAGGTAGACCTAGCACAAAATCCATACTAATGTCTTCCCATGGAGTAGTAGGTGCAGAGAGAGGTGTATACAAACCATGAGGCTTCAGCTTGGATTTCGACTTGTGGCAAGTAATGCATCTGCTCACAAATATGTACACATCATGCCTCATCTTGGGCCAATAAAAATGATCAGCAAGCATGAGCAATGTCTTCTCATGCCCAAAGTGACCCATCAAACCACCAGCATGTGATTCCTGCACTAAGAACAAACGCAACGACGATTCTGGAATACATAGTTTGTTAGCTCGAAACAAATATCCATCATGTATATGATACTTATCCCATGCGTTTCTAAGAGCACATAAACGATATGGTTCAGCAAAATCATGGTCAGTTGCATAAAGTGCACAAATAGCTTCTAATCCAGGAATTTTAACATCAAGATTGGTTAATAGCATGTTCTTCCTAGATAGAGCATCAGCAACAACATTCTCTTTTCCCTTCTTATAATTAATGATGTAAGGAAAAGACTCAATGAACTCAACCCATTTAGCTAATCTTCTATGCAAGTTTGATTGAGCTTTCAAGTATTTCAAAGCTTCATGATCAGAATGTATGATGAATTCCTTTGCCCACAAATAATGTTGCCAAACTTCAAGTACTCTCACAAGTGCATACAATTCGTTATCATAGATTGAATAATTCAAACGAGCACCAGTCAATTTCTCAGAAAAATAAGCGATAGGCCGACCCTCTTGCATCAAAATGCCACCTATGCCTATACCACTAGCATCACATTCAACTTCAAATTGCTTCGAAAAATCAAGTAATGCAAGCAATGGTGCAGAAGTAAGCAAACGTTTCAATGTATCAAATGCAATGTCTTGGGCCGCGCCCCATACAAAAGGAACACCTTTCTTTGTCAAATCATTTAATGGTGCAGCAATGGTGCTAAAATCTTTCACAAAGCGCCTATAGAAACCAGCGAGACCGTGGAAACTACGCACTTGACTTACATTCATTGGAGTAGGCCAATTCTGAATTGATTCAATTTTAGATTGATCTACCTCTACTCCATGCTTAGAAACAACAAATCCTAGGAATATGACCTTATCTTTTGCAAATGTACACTTCTCAAGATTAGCATACAGTTTATTATCACGTAACATTTGCAAAACTTGTCTAATATGAGTGCAATGTTCAGATTCGGTGTGGCTGTATGTGAGTATATCATCAAAGTAAACAACCACAAAACGACCAATAAACTCTCTCAAAACATGATTCATCAAACGCATGAAAGTATTAGGTGCATTAGTAAGACCAAACGGCATAACTAACCACTCATACAAGCCGAATTTAGTTTTGAAAGCAGTTTTCCATTCATCCCCTTCTTTCATCCTAATTTGATGATAACCACTCATGAAGTCAATTTTAGAGAAAACAGCGGCACTCAATTCATCGAGCATATCCTCTAAACATGGAATAGGATGACGATATCGAATAGTGATGTTATTAATCGCTCTACAGTCAACACACATGCGCCATGTACCATCTTTCTTAGGAACTAAAATAACAGGAACAACACAAGGCCTAAGAGAAACACGAATGTACCCTTTATCTAGCAACGCTTGTACTTGCTTCTGAATTTCCTTAGTTTCTTCGGGATTAGTCTTGTAGGGTGCACGGTTGGGAAGTGTGGCACCAGGAATCAAGTCCACTTGATGTTCTATACCACGCAATGGAGGTAAGCCTGCGGGTACATCTTCTGGAAACACATCCCCAAAGTCTGCCAAAGCAGACGAGACACCAAGAGAAATAGGGGTCATGTCGTTAGAAACCAATACCTCGCCCTTATACATGAGCACAAGTGGCATGGCTGTAGGATCCTCACGAAATTCTCTCTTATCTTCCTTAGTGGCTAATATCAATAAACCAGGCGCTCTCTCACTTTTCGTTATATCACTCAATTTAGGCTCAATTACATCAGGAACAGCGGTCACGCAATCTCGCCGAGTGGTAGTATCTTCCTTCAAGTTCACCTCTATCTTCTGGCGAGAATCATTCACAATTTCTTGTGGTGTCATTGGCTGCATAGTAATCTTCTTTCCTTTGAATTCCAAGTGATATGTATTGTCTCGACCATTGTGTTGTACATGGCGATCATAGAGCCAAGGCCGACCCAATAGTAGGTGACAAACAGTCATAGGAACCACATCAAAATCAATAGAATCTTTGTATGGCCCTTTTTGAAAGTTCACTCGTACTATATGATTTACCTTCATCTCACCATTGTTGCTCAACCATTGTATGTAGTATGGCTTGGGATGAGGTAAGTATGTCAAATTCAGTTTGGCACATAGTTCCTTACTTGCAAGATTTCTGCAGCTACCTCCATCAATAATGACCTTGCAAGCTTTGTTTGGTCCAACTAGAGCTTTTGGTTGGAACAGGTTGCAACGCTGGGATTCCTCAACCGGTTGCACACTAAGTACACGTGAAGATACGACAATCGTGAGTGCATGCTCAGCATACGCATCAGCACCAACCTCGCCGTCATCAATATCATCATCAGAAGCTTCATCTCCACTTTCTACTTGACCTTGTTCATTAACAAACATAACCTTGTTGTTTGGACAATCCTTCTTGTAGTGACCTCTACCTCCACAAGTATGGCACACCACATCACGAGTACGTGCAGTAGACATGTTGGAACCCGAGCTAGCAGCAGGGGCAGCGGGTTTCCGAGCATTAGAACCAAACAAAGGTGTACTTGCTGGTTTGGCCGATAGTGTAAACGGAACAGCAGCTGGTGGCATGACTGTAGGAGGAATAGATCTAGCCGAATATCTGTTGGAGGATGGAAAATGAGCGCGTGACTTCGCCTCTTCTGCCAACTGGGATTCAGCCTCTCTAGCATGGTGCAATAGCTCATTCATGGTCTCATACTTGTGACGACGCACTATGCTCTTGATTGGCAACTTCAGATTGTTTAGGAATCGCTGCATGGTCATCTCAATAGACTCGCGAACTCGAGCACGCTGCATAAGCATCTCCATCTCCATGTAGTACTCATCAACTATCATGGTGCCTTGCTTCAGTTGCGTCAATTTATCAAAAACTGATCGCAAGTAGTTGGTTGGTACGAAACGAGCTTTCATGATTTGTTTCATCTCGCGCCAATCCATCACAGGAAGTTCATTGTCCTCCCTCCTATGTTGCACAAGAGCATCCCACCAACGCAAAGCATAACCATCAAATTCAGATGCTGCAAGCTTGACCTTCTTATCTTCTGAATAGTCAAATAAGCGCCAGAGTTTCTCAATCTTCAACTCCCATGTGAGGTAGTCTTCAGGATCAATGGAACCATCAAACTTAGGAATTGAGAATTTTGGCTTGCCCAAACCATCATCAGCAGCTTGGTTGGGCACACGTTGAGCACGCCCAAGAGGGGCAAACCCACGGCCATGAGCAGGTGCATGGACAGGGGGAATAGCACGTCCCTTGCCAACATGTGGAGCAGCATCCATAGCGCTACCCTCATCAAAATCATCAAAGGCATCATCATGTTGAGGATCTTCCCTTCTATGTAAGGCGGCTGTCAAACCCTCAATGGACTGCTTCAAAGCGGTGACATTGACATTGAGCGTAGCCACTTGCGTTTGAATAGTATCAACCGTTCCAACATGCTGATCCAATCTCATATTCATATCCTGGAGATTCTTGTCAATGGCATCTGTCATGTTAGTAAACACACGTGTCAAGTGGGACTTCAAAGCCTCATATTCACGCCAATTAACAAGCTCCTCATCCTTCTTTTTCTGCATCACAACATCATCATCACTAGAAGACATGATTAGTAGGTTAGTGCAAAAATCAAAATCTGTATGGTGGAACTCTCACAGCTCACTCACAACTAATAAGAAAGGAGATCTTACCGTTCCAAAGTGAATAGAGATGCTCTACCAAAAAAAATCAAAAACTGATGGACTAATGTGATGAAGTGAATATCAAAGGTATAGAGAACGATCACAGGGCACACAGGGTATTTATGGTGGAGCTGTAGGTATGGTATCCTAACTACACCGCAAACAAGTCCTAGTGCTGATCGTATGACAAAGACCCACGAAAACACACACGGTGGAGATAAATGGGGCAATTGCAACTATGAAAAAGATCTCAAAAAAGTAAGGTATGTCGGAGAAATGCTCGTGTTGCAATGCACAAGGAGAGACGCTAGCAATGTCTCAACGAAACGGGCACAAGATTGCTAAACTGAGTAGCCCGCAGAGCACTAAGCACGCTAGTCTCGTAGGATAGTTTTAGACACAAAGAAAGGCTTACTAAGGCTCACAAGGATAGGTACGCTATGTGGACTCAGTAAAAAAATAAAAAAAAATTGACCTGAGAATTAGTCTCTGCCACGGCAGAAAAACGGCCTAAAATCCTGCCGCGGCAGGAGGTCGGCAGACTCAAAAAAAATTCTCGTATGAGGGCAGACCGGTCTGAGGTAAGGCGACGGTCCAAAATTTTTTTTCACGCTGGAGCACAGACCTGTCTGCGGTCAGGCGTGAGGCAGCGAGCCAATTTTTTTTAATTCCGACTTGCCAAGTAGTACACAACTAGGACTCTTTACTTGGATCGGATCTGACTTGATGGTAGTGGAAAAAGATGGTGGCAAACAACTAGAACAACTAGAAAACAAATCTACGAAGAACAGATCAAAATCTAATCTAATAGAGGAACTCGACCAGCAACTATTACTCGATTAAGATGTAATCTAGGCTATGGCAACTCGTTTTGTGGGGCTTTTCTGTATAGGATGAAAAACACTCTCTAATATATGGATGGATTGTGGATTGCTTACCGAGGCAACGAGGAAATCTGATACCAAGATGATATGGGGTGGCCCGATCTTCTCAGTAAGCGGATGGTGATGATGATGGTGGATGATAGATAACTAGTGCGTAGCTATGATCTCTCCCGCTCGATTCCTGATACCAGCGCAACAGATCTCGAACCTTGTAGGATATTCACAACACCACACTCTTGCGCACGCAGCCGTGACCACAAACGGTAGTATGCAATCTACTAATTCTCAATGGAACAATAGATCACACTCAATTATAGTTGGTAGATTCGAACACAGGGTAATTCCAGAGGTTCTATGAAAGAAACAACTCCAAAATATTTTAACATGGTCTAAAAACCTAACTTGTGACGGCTACGGAGGTTTATATGAGGGATGGGGCGTCCTCCCCTCTAAGCGGGCCTAAAAACAGCCATAACTTGGCCTAAACTGACTCGGTTCGACTCAAACTGATACATACCGACCCATACATGGGTTCGGCCTTATTGGCATGCAGTCCAAACATCGTGGAACACCTCCAACATGTAATTCTTGGTGCGCCATCTCTCTCTCTTGCTCATACGTGATTTCCTCATTGCCTCCTAGTGCACATGCCTCCCGCTCCTTCCTCGCGCACTTGTTCATATTGGAAATCAGCGCTTGTCCTTCTTGCTGCAACTCTCCTCCTCCTCGTGCAACGCTTGTGTTATCAATAAACCTAATCATACAAAGATGCATAGACTTAGGTAGTATAAAGTTCTCATTAAGTAAAACATCAGGTTCAATTAAGAGTTAATTCACCTGTTGCTCAATCAGCTTTGCACGAGCTCTTGTAATGGGTCCAATCCTGGTTTCATTGGATTTGTTCTTTGCAGCAACATCTTCATTGTGAATAGAAGTAGGAGATAGTGTAATAGTACGGATGTCCTCATTAGTTTTAGTATAAGAACACACATGCAATTACTCTAGTGGGTCCACATGTGGTTTGTGAAAATAACACACATGCAATGACCACTGGTTGATCCATAAGTTGTTTGTGGAAAAGAACACACACGCAATGAGTCTAGTGGATCCATGTGAGGTTTGTGGAAAAGAACACACATGCAATGAATCTAGTGCTGGTTTGTGGTTTTAGTATAAGAACAAACATGCAATTACTCAAATGGATCCATATGTGGTTTATGGAAAGAACACACATGCAATGACTCTGGTTGATCCATATGTGGTTTGTGGAAAGAACACACATGCAATGACCACTGAGGATCCATGTGTGGTTTGTGGAAGAGAACACACATGCAATGACCAATGGTTGATCCATGTGTGGTTTGTGGAAAGAACACACATGCAATGACAGTGGTGGATCCATGTATGGTTTGTGAAAAGAACACACATGCAATGACTCTATTGTTGGTTTTAGTATAAGAACACACATGCAATGACTCTAGTGGTTGATACATGTGTGGTTTGTGGAAATAACACACATGCAATGACTCTAGTGGTTGATCCATGTGTGGTTTGTGGAAATAACACACATGCAATGACTCTAGTGGTTGATCCATGTGTGGTTTGTGGAAATAACACACATGCAATGACTGTAATGGATCCATAAGTGGTTTATGGAAAAGAACACACAGGCAATGACCACGGGTTGATCCATATGTGGTTTGTGGAAAGAACACACATGCAATGACTCTATTGGTTGATCCATGTGTGGTTTGTGGAAAGAACACACATGCCATGACTCTAGTGCTAGTTTTAGTATAAGAACACACATGCAATGACTCTAGTGGGTCCACATGTGGTTTGTGAAAAAACACACATGCAATGACCATTGGTTGATCCATAACTTGTTTGTGGAAAAGAACACACATGCAATGAGTCTAGTGGATCCATGTGTGGTTTGTGGAAAATAACACACATGCAATGACCACTAGTTGATCCATGTGTGGTTTATGGAAAGAACACACATGCAATGACAGTGGTGGATCCATGTGTGGTTTGTGAAAAGAACACACATGCAATGACTCTAGTGTTGGTTTTAGTATAAGAACACACATGCAATGACTCTAGTGGTTGATCCATGTGTGGTTTGTGGAAATAACACACATGCAATGACTCTAGTGGTTGATCCATGTGTGGTTTGTGGAAATAACACACATGCAATGACTCTAGTGGTTGATCCATGTGTGGTTTGTGGAAATAAGACACATGCAATGATTGTAATGGATCCATAAGTGGTTTATGGAAAAGAACACACATGCAATGACCACTGGTTGATCCATATGTGGTTTGTGGAAACAACACACATGCAATTACCACTTGTTGATCCATGTGTGGTTTGTGGAAAGAACACACATGCAATAACAGTGGTGGATCCATGTGTGGTTTGTGGATAGAACACACATGCAATGACTCTAGTGCTAGTTTTAGTATAAGAACACACATGCAATGTCTCTAGTGGGTCCACATGTGGTTTGTGAAAAGAACACACATGCAATGACAACTGGTTGATCCATAAGTTGTTTGTGGAAAAGAACACACATGCAATGAGTCTAGTGGATCCATGTGTGGTTTGTGGAAAAGTACACACATGCAATGACTCTAGTGCTAGTTTGTGGTTTTAGTATAAGAACAAACATGCAATTACTCAAATGGATCCATATGTGGTTTGTGGAAAGAACACACATGCAATGACTCTGGTTGATCCATATGTGGTTTGTGGAAAGAACACACATGCAATGACCACTGGTGGATCCATGTGTGGTTTGTGGAAAAGAACACACATGCAATGACCACTGGTTGATCCATGTGTGGTTTGTGGAAAGAACACACATGCAATGACAGTGGTGGATCCATGTGTGGTTTGTGAAAAGAACACACATGCAATGACTAGTGTTGGTTTTAGTATAAGAACACACATGCAATGACTCTAGTGGTTGATCCATGTGTGGTTTCTGGAAATAACACACATGCAATGACTCTAGTGGTTGATCCATGTGTGGTTTGTGGAAATAACACACATGCAATTACTGTAGTGGTTGATCCATGTGTGGTTTGTGGAAATAACACACATGCAATGACTGTAATGGATCCATAAGTGGTTTATGGAAAAGAACACGCATGCAATGACCACTGGTTAATCCATATGTGGTTTGTGGAAAGAACACACATGCAATGACCACTAGTGGTTGATCCATGTGTGATTTCTGCAAAGAACACACAAGCAATGGCAGTGGTGGATCCATTGTGGTTTGTGAAAAGAACACACATGCAATGACTCTAGTGTTGGTTTTAGTATAAGAACACACATGCAATGACTCTAGTGGTTAATCCATGTGTGGTTTGTGGAAATAACACACATGCAATGACTCTAGTGGTTGATCCATGTGTGGTTTGTGGAAATAACACACATGCAATGACTGTAATGGATCCATAAGTGGTTTATGGAAAAGAACACACATGCAATGACCACTGGTTGATCCATATGTGGTTTGTGAAAAGAACACACATGCAATGACTCTAGTGGTGGATCCATGTGTGGTTTGTGGAAAGAACACACATGCAATGATAGTGGTGGATCCATGTGTGGTTTGTGGATAGAACACACATGCAATGACTCTAGTGCTAGTTTTAGTATAAGAATACACATGCAATGACTCTAGTGGGTCCATATGTGGTTTGTGAAAAGAACACACATGCAATGACCACTGGTTGATCCATCAGTTGTTTGTGGAAAAGAACACACATGCAATGCGTCTAGTGGATCCATGTATGGTTTGTGGAAAAGAACACATATGCAATGACTCTAGTGCTGGTTTGTGGTTTTAGTATAAGAACAAACATGCAATTACTCTAGTGGTTGATCCATGTGTGGTTTGTGGAAATAACACACATGCAATGACTGTAATGGATCCATAAGTGGTTTATGGAAAAGAAGACACATGCAATGACCACTAGTTGATCCATATGTGGTTTGTGGAAAGAACACACATGCAATGACAACTTGTTGATCCATTTGTGGTTTGTGGAAAGAACACACATGGAATGACAGTGGTGGATCCATGTGTGGTTTATGGATAGAACACACATGCAATGACTCTAGTGCTAGTTTTAGTATAAGAACACACATGCAATGACTCTAGTGGGTCCACATGTGGTTTGTGAAAAGAACACACACGCAATGACCACTGGTTGATCCATAAGTTGTTCGTGGAAAAGAACACACATGCAATGAGTCTAGTGGATCCATGTGTGGGTTGTGGAAAATAACACACATGCAATGACTCTTGTGCTGGTTTGTGGTTTTATTATAAGAACAAACATGCAATTACTCAAATGGATCCATATGTGGTTTGTGGAAAGAACACACATGCAATGACTCTGGTTGATCCATATGTGGTTTGTGGAAAGAACACACATGCAATGACCACTGGTGGATCCATGTGTGGTTTGTGGAAAAGAACACACATGCAATGACCACTGGTTGATCCATGTGTGGTTTGTGGAAAGAACACACATGCAATGACAGTGGTGGATCCATGTGTGGTTTGTGAAAAGAACACACATGAAATGACTCTAGTGTTGGTTTTAGTATAAGAACACACATGCAATGACTCTAGTGGTTGATCCATGTGTGGTTTCTGTAAATAACACACCTGCAATGACTCTAGTGGTTGATCCATGTATGGTTTGTGGAAATAACACACATGCAATGACTCTACTGGTTGATCCATGTGTGGTTTGTGGAAATAACACACATGCAATTACTCTAGTGGTTTATCCATGTGTGGTTTGTGGAAATAACACACATGCAATGACTGTAATGGATCCATAAGTGGTTTATGAAAAAGAACAAACATGCAATGACCACTGATTAATCCATATGTGGTTTGTGTAAAGAACACACATGCAATGACCACTAGTGGTTGATCCATGTGTGGTTTGTGGAAAGAACACACATGCAATGACAGTGGTGGATCCATTGTGGGTTGTGAAAAGAACACACATGCAATGACTCTAGTGTTGGTTTTAGTATAAGAACACACATGCAATGAATCTAGTGGTTGATCCATGTGTGGTTTGTGGAAATAACACACGTGCAATGACTCTAGTGGTTGATCCATGTGTGGTTTGTGGAAATAACACACATGCAATGACTGTAATGGATCCATAAGTGGTTTATGGAAAAGAACACACATGCAATGACCACTGGTTGATCCATATGTGGTTTGTGAAAAGAACACACATGCAATGACTCTAGTGGTGGATCCATGTGTGGTTTGTGGAAAGAACACACATGCAATGATAGTGGTGGATCCATGTGTTGTTTGTGGATAGAACACACATGCAATGACTCTAGTGCTAGTTTTAGTATAAGAATACACATGCAATGACTCTAGTGGGTCCATATGTGGTTTGTGAAAAGAACACACATGCAATGACCACTGGTTGATCCACCAGTTGTTTGTGGAAAAGAACACACATGCAATGAGTCTAGTGGATCCATGTATGGTTTGTGGAAAAGAACACACATGCAATGACTCTAGTGCTGGTTTGTGGTTTTAGTATTAGAACAAACATGCAATGACTCCAGTGGTTGATCCATGTGTGGTTTGTGGAAATAACACTCATGCAATGAATGTAATGGATCCATAAGTGGTTTATGGAAAAGAACACACATGCAATGACCACTAGTTGATCCATATGTGGTTTGTGGAAAGAACACACATGCAATGACCACTTGTTGATCCATGTGTGGTTTGTGGATAGAACACACATGCAATGATTCTAGTGCTAGTTTTAGTATAAGAACACACATGCAATGACTCTAGTGGGTCCACATGTAGTTTGTGAAAAGAACACACATGCAATGACCACTGGTTGATCCATAAGTTGTTTGTGGAAAAGAACACACATGCAATGACCACTGGTTGATCCATAAGTTGTTTGTGGAAAAGAACACACATGCAATGAGTCTAGTGGATCCATGTGTGGTTTGTGGAAAAGGACACACATGCAATGACTCTAGTGCTGGTTTTTGGTTTTAGTATAAGAACAAACATGCAATTACTCAAATGGATCCATATGTGGTTTGTGGAAAGAACACACATGCAATGACTCTGGTTGATCCATATGTGGTTTGTCGAAAGAACACACATGCAATGACCACTGGTGGATCCATGTGTGGTTTGTGGAAAAGAACACACATGCAATGAGTCTAGTGGATCCATGTGTGGTTTGTGGAAAGAACACACATGCAATGACCACTGGTTGATCCATGTGTGGTTTGTGGAAAGAACACACATGCAATGACAGTGGTGGATCCATGTGTGGTTTGTGAAAAGAACACACATGCAATGACTCTAGTGTTGGTTTTAGTATAAGAACACACATGCAATGACTCTAGTGATTGATCCATGTGTGGTTTCAGGAAATAACACACATGCAATGACTCTAGTGGTTGATCCATGTGTGGTTTGTGGAAATAACACACATGCAATGACTCTAGTGGTTGATCCATATGTGGTTTGTGGAAATAACACACATGCAATTACTCTATTGGTTGATCCATGTGTGGTTTGTGGATATAACACACATGCAATGGCTGTAATGGATCCATAAGTGGTTTATGGAAAAGAACACACATGCAATGACCACTGGTTAATCCATATGTGTTTTGTGGAAAGAACACACATGCAATGACCACTAGTGGTTGATCCATGTGTGGTTTGTGGAAAGAACACACATGCAATGACAGTGGTGGATCCATTGTGGTTTGTGAAAAGAACACAAATGCAATGACTCTAGTGTTGGTTTTAGTATAAGAACACACATGCAATGACTCTAGTGGTTGATCCATGTGTGGTTTGTGGAAATAACACACATGAAATGACTCTAGTGGTTGATCCATGTGTGGTTTGTGGAAATAACACAGATGCAATGACTGTAATGGATCCATAAGTGGTTTATGGAAAAGAACACACATGCAATGACCACTGGTTGATCCATATGTGGTTTGTGAAAAGAACACACATGCAATGACTCTAGGGTGGATCCATGTGTGGTTTGTGGAAAGAACACACATGCAATGATAGTGGTGGATCCATGTTTGGTTTGTGGATAGAACACACATACAATGACTCTAGTGCTAGTTTTAGTATAAGAATACACATGCAATGACTCTAGTGGGTCCATATGTGGTTTGTGAAAAGAACACACATGCAATGACCACTGGTTGATCCATCAGTTGTTTGTGGAAAATAACACACATGCAATGAGTCTAGTGGATCCATGTATGGTTTGTGGAAAAGAACACACATGCAATGACTCTAGTGCTGGTTTGTGGTTTTAGTATAAGAACAAACATGCAATGACTCTAGTGGTTGATCCATGTGTGGTTTGTGGAAATAACACACATGCAATGACTATAATGGATCCATAAGTGGTTTATGGAAAAGAACACACATGCAATGACCACTAGTTGATCCATATGTGGTTTGTGGAAAGAACACACATGAAATGACCACTTGTTGATCCATGTGTGGTTTGTGGAAAGAACACACATGCAATGACAGTGGTGGATCCATTGTGGTTTGTGAAAAGAACACACATGCAATGACTCTAGTGTTGGTTTTAGTATAAGAACACACATGCAATGACTCTAGTGGTTGATCCATGTGTGGTTTGTGGAAATAACACACATGCAATGACTCTAGTGGTTGATCCATATGTGGTTTGTGGAAATAACACACATGCAATTACTCTATTGGTTGATCCATGTGTGGTTTGTGCAAATAACACACATGTAATGACTGTAATGGATCCATAAGTGGTTTATGGAAAAGAACACACATGCAATGACCACTAGTGGTTGATCCATGTGTGGTTTGTGGAAAGAACACACATGCAATGACAGTGGTGGATCTATTGTGGTTTGTGAAAAGAACACACATGCAACGACTCTAGTGTTGGTTTTAGTATAAGAACACACATGCAATGACTCTAGTGGTTGATCCATGTGTGGTTTGTGGAAATAACACACATGCAATGACTCTAGTGGTTGATCCATGTGTGGTTTGTGGAAATAACACACATGCAATGACTGTAATGGATCCATAAGTGGTTTATGGAAAAGAACACACATGCGATGACCACTGGTTGATCCATATGTGGTTTGTGAAAAGAACACACATGCAATGACTCTAGTGGTTTATCCATGTGTGGTTTGTGGAAATAACACACATGAAATGACTCTAGTGGTTGATCCATGTGTGGTTTGTGGAAATAACACAGATGCAATGACTGTAATGGATCCATAAGTGGTTTATGGAAAAGAACACACATGCAATGACCACTGGTTGATCCATATGTGGTTTGTGAAAAGAACACACATGCAATGACTCTAGTGGTGGATCCATGTGTGGTTTGTGGAAAGAACACACATGCAATGATAGTGGTGGATCCATGTTTGGTTTGTGGATAGAACACACATGCAATGACTCTAGTGCTAGTTTTAGTATAAGAATACACATGCAATGACTCTAGTGGGTCCATATGTGGTTTGTGAAAAGAACACACATGCAATGACCACTGGTTGATCCATCAGTTGTTTGTGGAAAAGAACACACATGCAATGAGTCTAGTGGATCCATGTATGGTTTGTGGAAAAGAACACACATGCAATGACTCTAGTGCTGGTTTGTGGTTTTAGTATAAGAACAAACATGCTATGACTCTAGTGTTTGATCCATGTGTGGTTTGTGGAAATAACACACATGCAATGACTATAATGGATCCATAAGTGGTTTATGGAAAAGAACACACATGCAATGACCACTAGTTGATCCATATGTGGTTTGTGGAAAGAACACACATGAAATGACCACTTGTTGATCCATGTGTGGTTTGTGGAAAGAACACACATGCAATGACAGTGGTGGATCCATTATGGTTTGTGAAAAGAACACACATGCAATGACTCTAGTGTTGGTTTTAGTATAAGAACACACATGCAATGACTCTAGTGGTTGATCCATGTGTGGTTTGTGGAAATAACACACATGCAATGACTCTAGTGGTTGATCCAGGTGAGGTTTGTGGAAATAACACACATGCAATGACTGTAGTGGATCCATAAGTGGTTTATGGAAAAGAACACACATGCAATGACCACTGGTTGATCCATATGTGGTTTGTGAAAAGAACACACATGCAATGACTCTAGTGGTGGATCCATGTGTGGTTTGTGGAAAGAACACACATGCAATGATAGTGGTGGATCCATGTGTGGTTTGTGGATAGAACACACATGCAATGACTCTAGTGCTAGTTTTAGTATAAGAATACACATGCAATGACTCTAGTGGGTCCATATGTGGTTTGTGAAAAGAACACACATGCAATGACCACTGGTTGATCCATCAGTTGTTTGTGGAAAAGAACACACATGCAATGAGTCTAGTGGATCCATGTATGGTTTGTGAAAAAGAACACACATGCAATGACTCTAGTGCTGGTTTGTGGTTTTAGTATAAGAACAAACATGCAATGACTCTAGTGGTTGATCCATGTGTGGTTTGTGGAAATAACACACATGCAATGACTATAATGGATCCATAAGTGGTTTATGGAAAAGAACACACATGCAATGACCACTAGTTGATCCATATGTGGTTTGTGGAAAGAACACACATGCAATGACCACTTGTTGATCCATGTGTGGGTTGTGGAAAGAACACACATGCAATGACAGTGGTGGATCCATGTGTGGTTTGTGGATAGAACACACATGCAATGACTCTAGTGCTAGTTTTAGTATAAGAACACACATGCAATGACTCTAGTGCGTCCACATGTGGTTTGTGAAAAGAACACACATGCAATGACCACTTGTTGATCCATAAGTTGTTTGTGGAAAAGAACACACATGCAATGTGTCTAGTGGATCCATGTGTGGTTTGTGGAAAATAACACACATGCAATGACTCTAGTGCTGGTTTGTGGATTTAGTATAAGAACAAACATGCAATTACTCAAATGGATCCATATGTGGTTTGTGGAAAGAACACACATGCAATGACTCTGGTTGATCCATATGTGGTTTGTCGAAAGAACACACATGCAATGACCACTGGTGGATCCATGTGTGGTTTGTGGAAAAGAACACACATGCAATGAGTCTAGTGGATCCATGTGTGGTTTGTGGAAAAGAACACACATGCAATGACCACTGGTTGATCCATGTGTGGTTTGTGGAAAGAACACACATGCAATGACAGTGGTGGATCCATGTGTGGTTTGTGAAAAGAACACACATGCAATGACTCTAGTGTTGGTTTTAGTATAAGAACACACATGCAATGACTCTAGTGATTGATCCATGTGTGGTTTCAGGAAATAACACACATGCAATGACTCTAGTGGTTGATCCATGTGTGGTTTGTGGAAATAACACACATGCAATGACTCTAATAGTTGATCCATATGTGGTTTGTGGAAATAACACACATCAATTACTCTATTGGTTGATCCATGTGTGGTTTGTGGATATAACACACATGCAATGGCTGTAATGGATCCATAAGTGGTTTATGGAAAAGAACACACATGCAATGACCACTGGTTAATCCATATGTGTTTTGTGGAAAGAACACACATGCAATGACCACTAGTGGTTGATCCATGTGTGGTTTGTGGAAAGAACACACATGCAATGACAGTGGTGGATCCATTGTGGTTTGTGAAAAGAACACACATACAATGACTCTAGTGTTGGTTTTAGTATAAGAACACACATGCAATGACTCTAGTGGTTGATCCATGTGTGGTTTGTGGAAATAACACAAATGAAATGACTCTAGTGGTTGATCCATGTGTGGTTTGTGGAAATAACACAGATGCAATGACTGTAATGGATCCATAAGTGGTTTATGGAAAAGAACACACATGCAATGACCACTGGTTGATCCATATGTGGTTTGTGAAAAGAACACACATGCAATGACTCTAGTGGTGGATCCATGTGTGGTTTGTGGAAAGAACACACATGCAATGAAAGTGGTGGATCCATGTTTGGTTTGTGGATAGAACACACATGCAATGACTCTAGTGCTAGTTTTAGTATAAGAATACACATACAATGACTCTAGTGGGTCCATATGTGGTTTGTGAAAAGAACACACATGCAATGACCACTGGTTGATCCATCAGTTGTTTGTGGAAGAGAACACACATGCAATGAGTCTAGTGGATCCATGTATGGTTTGTGGAAAAGAACACACATGCAATGACTCTAGTGCTGGTTTGTGGTTCTAGTATAAGAACAAACATGCAATGACTCTAGTGGTTGATCCATGTGTGGTTTGTGGAAATAACAGACATGCAATGACTATAATGGATCCATAAGTGGTTTATGGAACAGAACACACATGCAATGACCACTAGTTGATCCATATGTGGTTTGTGGAAAGAACACACATGAAATGACCACTTGTTGATCCATGTGTGGTTTGTGGAAAGAACACACATGCAATGACAGTGGTGGATCCATTGTGGTTTGTGAAAAGAACACACATGCAATGACTCTAGTGTTGGTTTTAGTATAAGAACACACATGCAATGACTCTAGTGGTTGATCCATGTGTGGTTTGTGGAAATAACACACATGCAATGACTCTAGTGGTTGATCCATATGTGGTTTGTGGAAATAACACACATGCAATTACTCTGTTGGTTGATCCATGTGTGGTTTGTGCAAATAACACACATGTAATGACTGTAATGGATCCATAAGTGGTTTATGGAAAAGAAGACACATGCAATGACCACTGGTTAATCCATATGTGGTTTCTGGAAAGAACAAACATGCAATGACCACTAGTGGTTGATCCATGTGTGGTTTGTGGAAAGAACACACATGCAATGACAGTGGTGGATCCATTGTGGTTTGTGAAAAGAACACACATGCAATGACTCTAGTGTTGGTTTTAGTATAAGAACACACATGCAATGACTCTAGTGGTTGATCCATGTGTGGTTTGTGGAAATAACACACATGCAATGACTCTAGTGGTTGATCCATGTGTGGTTTGTGGAAATAACACACATGCAATGACTGTAATGGATCCATAAGTGGTTTATGGAAAAGAACACACATGCGATGACCACTGGTTGATCCATATGTGGTTTGTGAAAAGAACACACATGCAATGACTCTAGTGGTGGATCCATGTGTGGTTTGTGGAAAGAACACACATGCAATGATAGTGTTGGATCCATGTTTGGTTTGTGGATAGAACACACATGCAATGACTCTAGTGCTAGTTTTAGTATAAGAATACACATGCAATAACTCTAGTGGGTCCATATGTGGTTTGTGAAAAGAACACACATGTAATGACCACTGGTTGATCCATCAGTTGTTTGTGGAAAAGAACACACATGCAATGAGTCTAGTGGATCCATGTATGGTTTGTGGAAAAGAACACACATGCAATGACTCTAGTGCTGGTTTGTGGTTTTAGTATAAGAACAAACATGCAATGACTCTAGTGGTTGATCCATGTGTGGTTTGTGGAAATAACACACATGCAATGACTATAATGGATCCATAAGTGGTTTATGGAAAAGAACACACATGCAATGACCATTAGTTCATCCATATGTGGTTTGTGGAAAGAACACACATGCAATGACCACTTGTTGATCCATGTGTGGTTTGTGGAAAGAACACACATGCAATGACAATGGTGGATCCATTGTGGTTTGTGAAAAGAACACACATGCAATGACTCTAGTGTTGGTTTTAGTATAAGAACACACATGCAATGACTCTAGTGGTTGATCCATGTGTGGTTTGTGGACATAACACACATGCAATGACTCTAGTGGTTGATCCAGGTGTGGTTTGTGGAAATAACACATGCAATGACCTAGTGGATCCATAATTGGTTTATGAAAAGAAAACACATGCAATGACCACTGGTTGATCCATATGTGGTTTGTGAAAAGAACACACATGCAATGACTCTAGTGGTGGATCCATGTGTGGTTTGTGGAAAGAACACACATGCAATGATAGTGGTGGATCCATGTGTGGTTTGTGGATAGAACACACATGCAATGACTCTAGTGCTAGTTTTAGTATAAGAATACACATGCAATGACTCTAGTGGGTCCATATGTGGTTTGTGAAAAGAACACACATGCAATGACCACTGGTTGATCCATCAGTTGTTTGTGGAAAAGAACACACATGCAATGAGTCTAGTGGATCCATGTATGGTTTGTGGAAAAGAACACACATGCAATGACTCTAGTGCTGGTTTGTGGTTTTAGTATAAGAACAAACATGCAATGACTCTAGTGGTTGATCCATGTGTGGTTTGTGGAAATAACACACATGCAATGACTATAATGGATCCATAAGTGGTTTATGGAAAAGAACACACATGCAATGACCACTAGTTGATCCATATGTGGTTTGTGGAAAGAACACACATGCAATGACCACTTGTTGATCCATGTGTGGGTTGTGGAAAGAACACACATGCAATGACAGTGGTGGATCCATGTGTGGTTTGTGGATAGAACACACATGCAATGACTCTAGTGCTAGTTTTAGTATAAGAACACACATGCAATGACTCTAGTGCGTCCACATGTGGTTTGTGAAAAGAACTCACATGCAATGACCACTTGTTGATCCATAAGTTGTTTGTGGAAAAGAACACACATGCAATGAGTCTAGTGGATCCATGTGTGGTTTGTGGAAAATAACACACATGCAATGACTCTACTGCTGGTTTATGGATTTAGTATAAGAACAAACATGCAATTACTCAAATGGATCCATATGTGGTTTGTGGAAAGAACACACATGCAATGACTCTGGTTGATCCATATGTGGTTTGTCGAAAGAACACACATGTAATGACCACTGGTGGATCCATGTGTGGTTTGTGGAAAAGAACACACATGCAATGAGTCTAGTGGATCCATGTGTGGTTTGTGGAAAAGAACACACATGCAATGACCACTGGTTGATCCATGTGTGGTTTGTGGAAAGAACACACATGCAATGACAGTGGTGGATCCATGTGTGGTTTGTGAAAAGAACACACATGCAATGACTCTAGTGTTGGTTTTAGTATAAGAACACACATGCAATGACTCTAGTGATTGATCCATGTGTGGTTTCAGGAAATAACACACATGCAATGACTCTAGTGGTTGATCCATGTGTGGTTTGTGGAAATAACACACATGCAATGCTCTAGTGGTTGATCCATATGTGGTTTGTGGAAATAACACACATGCAATTACTCTATCGGTTGATCCATGTGTGGTTTGTGGAAATAACACACATGCAATGGATGTAACGGATCCATAAGTGGTTTATGGAAAAGAACACACATGCAATGACCACTGGTTAATCCATATGTGGTTTGTGGAAAGAACACACATGCAATGACCACTAGTGGTTGATCCATGTGTGGTTTGTGGAAAGAACACACATGTAATGACAGTGGTGGATCCATTGATTTTGTGAAAAGAACACACATGCAATGACTCTAGTGTTGGTTTTAGTATAAGAACACACATGCAATGACTCTAGTGGTTGATCCATGTGTGGTTTGTGGAAATAACACACATGAAATGACTCTAGTGGTTGATCCATGTGTGGTTTGTGGAAATAACACAGATGCAATGACTGTAATAGATCCATAAGTGGTTTATGGAAAAGAACACACATGCAATGACCACTGGTTGATCCATATGTGGTTTGTGAAAAGAACACACATGCAATGACTCTAGTGGTGGATCCATGTGTGGTTTGTGGAAAGAACACACATGCAATGATAGTGGTGGATCCATGTTTGGTTTGTGGATAGAACACACATGCAATGACTCTAGTGCTAGTTTTAGTATAAGAATACACATGCAATGACTCTAGTGGGTCCATATGTGGTTTGTGAAAAGAACACACATGCAATGACCACTGGTTGATCCATCAGTTGTTTGTGGAAAAGAACACACATGCAATGAGTCTAGTGGATCCATGTATGGTTTGTGGAAAAGAACACACATGCAATGACTCTAGTGCTGGTTTGTGGTTTTAGTATAAGAACAAACATGCAATGACTCTAGTGGTTGATCCATGTGTGGTTTGTGGAAATAACACACATGCAATGACTATAATGGATCCATAAGTGGTTTATGGAAAAGAACACACATGCAATGACCACTAGTTGATCCATATGTGGTTTGTGGAAAGAACACACATGAAATGACCACTTGTTGATCCATGTGTGGTTCGTGGAAAGAACACACATGCAATGACAGTGGTGGATCCATTGTGGTTTTTGAAAAGAACACACATGCAATGACTCTAGTGTTGGTTTTAGTATAAGAACACACATGCAATGACTCTAGTGGTTGATCCATGTGTGGTTTGTGGAAATAACACACATGCAATGACTCTAGTGGTTGATCCATATGTGGTTTGTGGAAATAACACACATGCAATTACTCTATTGGTTGATCCATGTGTGGTTTGTGCAAATAACACACATGTAATGACTGTAATGGATCCATAAGTGGTTTATGGAAAAGAACACACATGCAATGACCACTGGTTAATCCATATGTGGTTTCTGGAAAGAACACACATGCAATGACCACTAGTGGTTGATCCATGTGTGGTTTGTGGAATGAACACACATGCAATGACAGTGGTGGATCCATTGTGGTTTGTGAAAAGAACACACATGCAATGACTCTAGTGTTGGTTTTAGTATAAGAACACACAAGCAATGACTCTAGTGGTTGATCCATGTGTGGTTTGTGGAAATAACACACATGCAATGACTCTAGTGGTTGATCCATGTGTGGTTTGTGGAAATAACACACATGCAATGACTGTAATGGATCCATAAGTGGTTTATGGAAAAGAACACACATGCGATGACCACTGGTTGATCCATATGTGGTTTGTGAAAAGAACACACATGCAATGACTCTAGTGGTGGATCCATGTGTGGTTTGTGGAAAGAACACACATGCAATGATAGTGGTGGATCCATGTTTGGTTTGTGGATAGAACACACATGCAATGACTCTAGTGCTAGTTTTAGTATAAGAATACAAATGCAATAACTCTAGTGGGTCCATATGTGGTTTGTGAAAAGAACACACATGTAATGACCACTGGTTGATCCATCAGTTGTTTGTGGAAAAGAACACACATGCAATGAGTCTAGTGGATCCATGTATGGTTTGTGGAAAAGAACACACATGCAATGACTCTAGTGCTGGTTTGTGGTTTTAGTATAAGAACAAACATGCAATGACTCTAGTGGTTGATCCATGTGTGGTTTGTGGAAATAACACACATGCAATGACTATAATGGATCCATAAGTGGTTTATGGAAAAGAACACACATGCAATGACCATTAGTTCATCCATATGTGGTTTGTGGAAAGAACACACATGCAATGACCACTTGTTGATCCATGTGTGGTTTGTGGAAAGAACACACATGCAATGACAATGGTGGATCCATTGTGGTTTGTGAAAAGAACACACATGCAATGACTCTAGTGTTGGTTTTAGTATAAGAACACACATGCAATGACTCTAGTGGTTGATCCATGTGTGGTTTGTGGACATAACACACATGCAATGACTCTAGTGGTTGATCCAGGTGTGGTTTGTGGAAATAACACACATGCAATGACTGTAGTGGATCCATAAGTGGTTTATGGAAAAGAACACACATGCAATGACCACTGGTTGATCCATATGTGGTTTGTGAAAAGAACACACATGCAATGACTCTAGTGGTGGATCCATGTGTGGTTTGTGGAAAGAACACACATGCAATGATAGTGGTGGATCCATGTGTGGTTTGTGGATAGAACACACATGCAATGACTCTAGTGCTAGTTTTAGTATAAGAATAAACATGCAATGACTCTATTGGGTCCATATGTGGTTTGTGAAAAGAACACACATGCAATGACCACTGGTTGATCCATCAGTTGTTTGTGGAAAAGAACACACATGCAATGAGTCTAGTGGATCCATGTATGGTTTGTGGAAAAGAACACACATGCAATGACTCTAGTGCTGGTTTGTGGTTTTAGAATAAGAATAAACATGCAATGACTCTAGTGGTTGATCCATGTGTGGTTTGTGGAAATAACACACATGCAATGACTATAATGGATCCATAAGTGGTTTATGGAAAAGAACACACATGCAATGACCACTAGTTGATCCATATGTGGTTTGTGGAAAGAACACACATGCAATGACCACTTGTTGATCCATGTGTGGGTTGTGGAAAGAACACACATGCAATGACAGTGGTGGATCCATGTGTGGTTTGTGGATAGAACACACATGCAATGACTCTAGTGCTAGTTTTAGTATAAGAACACACATGCAATGACTCTAGTGCGTCCACATGTGGTTTGTGAAAAGAACACACATGCAATGACCACTTGTTGATCCATAAGTTGTTTGTGGAAAAGAACACACATGCAATGAGTCTAGTGGATCCATGTGTGGTTTGTGGAAAATAACACACATGCAATGACTCTAGTGCTGGTTTGTGGATTTAGTATAAGAACAAACATGCAATTACTCAAATGGATCCATATGTGGTTTGTGGAAAGAACACACATGCAATGACTCTGGTTGATCCATATGTGGTTTGTCGGAAGAACACACATGCAATGAACACTGGTGGATCCATGTGTGGTTTGTGGAAAAGAACACACATGCAATGAGTCTAGTGGATCCATGTGTGGTTTGTGGAAAAGAACACACATGCAATGACCACTGGTTGATCCATGTGTGGTTTGTGGAAAGAACACACATGCAATGACTCTAGTGTTGGTTTTAGTATAAGAACACACATGCAATGACTCTAGTGGTTGATCCATGTGTGGTTTCTGGAAATAACACACATGCAATGACTCTAGTGGTTGATCCATATGTGGTTTGTGGAAATAACACACATGCAATTACTCTAGTGGTTGATCCATGTGTGGTTTGTGGAAATAACACACATGCAATGACTGTAATGGATCCATAAGTGGTTTATGGAAAAGAACACACATGCAATGACCACTGGTTAATCCATATGTGGTTTGTGGAAAGAACACACATGCAATGACCACTAGTGGTTGATCCATGTGTGGTTTGTGGAAATAACACACATGCAATGACAGTGGTGGATCCATTGTGGTTTGTGAAAAGAACACACATGAAATGACTCTAGTGTTGGTTTTAGTATAAGAACACACATGCAATGACTCTAGTGGTTGATCCATGTGTGGTTTGTGGAAATAACACACATGCAATGACTCTAGTGGTTGATCCATGTGTGGTTTGTGGAAATAACACACATGCAATGACTGTAATGGATCCATAAGTTGTTTATGGAAAAGAACACACATGCAATGACCACTGGTTGATCCATATGTGGTTTGTGAAAAGAACACACATGCAATGACTCTAGTGGTGGATCCATGTGTGGTTTGTGGAAAGAACACACATGCAATGATAGTGGTGGATCCATGTGTGGTTTGTGGATAGAACACACATGCAATGACTCTAGTGCTAGTTTTAGTATAAGAATACACATGCAATGACTCTAGTGGGTCCATATGTGGTTTGTGTAAAGAACACACATGCAATGACCACTGGTTGATCCATCAGTTGTTTGTGGAAAAGAACACACATGCAATGAGTCTAGTGGATCCATGTATGGTTTGTAGAAAAGAACACACATGCAATGACTCTAGTGCTGGTTTGTGGTTTTAGTATAAGAACAAACATGCAATGACTCTAGTGGTTGATCCATGTGTGGTTTGTGGAAATAATACACATGCAATGACTGTAATGGATCCATAAGTGGTTTATGGAAAAGAAGACACATGCAATGACCACTAGTTGATCCATATGTGGTTTGTGGAAAGAACACACATGCAATGACCACTTGTTGATCCATTTGTGGTTTGTGGAAAGAACACACATGGAATGACAGTGGTGGATCCATGTGTGGTTTGCGGATAGAACACACATGCAATAACTCTAGTGGGTCCATATGTGGTTTGTGAAAAGAACACACATGTAATGACCACTGGTTGATCCATCAGTTGTTTGTGGAAAAGAACACACATGCAATGAGTCTAGTGGATCCATGTATGGTTTGTGGAAAAGAACACACATGCAATGACTCTAGTGCTGGTTTGTGGTTTTAGTATAAGAACAAACATGCAATGACTCTAGTGGTTGATCCATGTGTGGTTTGTGGAAATATCACATGCAATGACTATAATGGATCCATAAGTGGTTTATGGAAAAGAACACACATGCAATGACCATTAGTTCATCCATATGTGGTTTGTGGAAAGAACACACATGCAATGACCACTTGTTGATCCATGTGTGGTTTGTGGAAAGAACACACATGCAATGACAATGGTGGATCCATTGTGGTTTGTGAAAAGAACACACATGCAATGACTCTAGTGTTGGTTTTAGTATAAGAACACACATGCAATGACTCTAGTGGTTGATCCATGTGTGGTTTGTGGAAAACACACATGCAATGACTCTAGTGGTTGATCCAGGTGTCGTTTGTGGAAATAACACACATGCAATGACTGTAGTGGATCCATAAGTGGTTTCTGCAAAAAGAACACACCTGCAATGACCACTGGTTGATCCATATGTGGTTTGTGAAAAGAACACACATGCAATGACTCTAGTGGTGGATCCATGTGGTTTGTGGAAAGAACACACATGCAATGATAGTGGTGGATCCATGTGTGGTTTGTGGATAGAACACACATGCAATGACTCTAGTGCTAGTTTTAGTATAAGAATAAACATGCAATGACTCTATTGGGTCCATATGTGGTTTGTGAAAAGAACACACATGCAATGACCACTGGTTGATCCATCAGTTGTTTGTGGAAAAGAACACACATGCAATGAGTCTAGTGGATCCATGTATGGTTTGTGGAAAAGAACACACATGCAATGACTCTAGTGCTGGTTTGTGGTTTTAGTATAAGAATAAACATGCAATGACTCTAGTGGTTGATCCATGTGTGGTTTGTGGAAATAACACACATGCAATGACTATAATGGATCCATAAGTGGTTTATGGAAAAGAACACACATGCAATGACCACTAGTTGATCCATATGTGGTTTGTGGAAAGAACACACATGCAATGACTGTAATGGATCCATAAGTTGTTTATGGAAAAGAACACACATGCAATGACCACTGGTTGATCCATATGTGGTTTGTGAAAAGAACACACATGCAATGACTCTAGTGGTGGATCCATGTGTGGTTTGTGGAAAGAACACACATGCAATGATAGTGGTGGATCCATGTGTGGTTTGTGGATAGAACACACATGCAATGACTCTAGTGCTAGTTTTAGTATAAGAATACACATGCAATGACTCTAGTGGGTCCATATGTGGTTTGTGTAAAGAACACACATGCAATGACCACTGGTTGATCCATTAGTTGTTTGTGGAAAAGAACACACATGCAATGAGTCTAGTGGATCCATGTATGGTTTGTAGAAAAGAACACACATGCAATGACTCTAGTGCTGGTTTGTGGTTTTAGTATAAGAACAAACATGCAATGACTGTAGTGGTTGATCCATGTGTGGTTTGTGGAAATAATACACATGCAATGACTGTAATGGATCCATAAGTGGTTTATGGAAAAGAAGACACATGCAATGACCACTAGTTGATCCATATGTGGTTTGTGGAAAGAACACACATGCAATGACCACTTGTTGATCCATTTGTGGTTTGTGGAAAGAACACACATGGAATGACAGTGGTGGATCCATGTGTGGTTTGCGGATAGAACACACATGCAATAACTCTAGTGGGTCCGTATGTGGTTTGTGAAAAGAACACACATGTAATGACCACTGGTTGATCCATCAGTTGTTTGTGGAAAAGAACACACATGCAATGAGTCTAGTGGATCCATGTATGGTTTGTGGAAAAGAACACACATGCAATGACTCTAGTGCTGGTTTGTGGTTTTAGTATAAGAACAAACATGCAATGACTCTAGTGGTTGATCCATGTGTGGTTTGTGGAAATAACACACATGCAATGACTATAATGGATCCATAAGTGGTTTATGGAAAAGAACACACATGCAATGACCATTAGTTCATCCATATGTGGTTTGTGGAAAGAACACACATGCAATGACCACTTGTTGATCCATGTGTGGTTTGTGGAAAGAACACACATGCAATGACAATGGTGGATCCATTGTGGTTTGTGAAAAGAACACACATGCAATGACTCTAGTGTTGGTTTTAGTATAAGAACACACATGCAATGACTCTAGTGGTTGATCCATGTGTGGTTTGTGGACATAACACACATGCAATGACTCTAGTGGTTGATCCAGGTGTGGTTTGTGGAAATAACACACATGCAATGACTGTAGTGGATCCATAAGTGGTTTATGGAAAAGAACACACATGCAATGACCACTGGTTGATCCATATGTGGTTTGTGAAAAGAACACACATGCAATGACTCTAGTGGTGGATCCATGTGTGGTTTGTGGAAAGAACACACATGCAATGATAGTGGTGGATCCATGTGTGGTTTGTGGATAGAACACACATGCAATGACTCTAGTGCTAGTTTTAGTATAAGAATAAACATGCAATGACTCTATTGGGTCCATATGTGGTTTGTGAAAAGAACACACATGCAATGACCACTGGTTGATCCATCAGTTGTTTGTTGAAAAGAACACACATGCAATGAGTCTAGTGGATCCATGTATGGTTTGTGGAAAAGAACACACATGCAATGACTCTAGTGCTGGTTTGTGGTTTTAGTATAAGAATAAACATGCAATGACTCTAGTGGTTGATCCATGTGTGGTTTGTGGAAATAACACACATGCAATGACTATAATGGATCCATAAGTGGTTTATGGAAAAGAACACACATGCAATGACCACTAGTTGATCCATATGTGGTTTGTGGAAAGAACACACATGCAATGACCACTTGTTGATCCATGTGTGGTTTGTGGAAAGAACACACATGCAATGACTCTAGTGGTTGATCCATGTGTGGTTTGTGGATAGAACACACATGCAATGACTCTAGTGCTAGTTTTAGTATAAGAACACACATGCAATGACTCTAGTGGGTCCACATGTGGTTTGTGAAAAGAACACACATGCAATGACCACTTGTTGATCCATAAGTTGTTTGTGGAAAGAACACACATGCAATGAGTCTAGTGGATCCATGTGTGGTTTGTGGAAAAGAACACACATGCAATGACTCTAGTGCTGGTTTGTGGTTTTAGTATAAGAACAAACATGTAATTACTCAAATGGATCCATATGTGGTTTGTGGAAAGAACACACATGCAATGACTGGTTGATCCATATGTGGTTTATGGAAGAACACACATGCAATGACAGTGGTGGATCCATGTGTGGTTTGTGGATAGAACACACATGCAATGAGTCTAGTGGATCCATGTGTGGTTTGTGGAAAAGAACACACATGCAATGACACCAGGTGGATCCATGTGTGGTTTGTGGAAAGAACACACATGCAATGACTCTAGGGTTGGTTTTAGTATAAGAACACACATGCAATGACTCTAGTGGTTGATCCCGGTGGGGTTTGTGGAAAGAATACACATGCAATGACTCTAGTGGTTGATCCATATGTGGTTTGTGGAAATAACACACATGCAATGACTCTAGTGGTTGATCCATGTGTGGTTTGTGGAAATAACACACATGCAATGACTATAATGGATCCATAAGTGGTTTATGGAAAAGAACACACATGCAATGACCACTGGTTCATCCATATGTGGTTTGTGGAAAGAACACACATGCAATGACCACTAGTTGTTGATCCATGTGTGGTTTGTGGAAAGAACACACATGCAATGACAGTGGTGGATCCATTGTGGTTTGTGAAAAGAACACACATGCAATGACTCTAGTGTTGGTTTTAGTATAAGAACACACATGCAATGACTCTAGTGGTTGATCCATGTGTGGTTTGTGGAAATAACACACATGCAATGACTCTAGTGGTTGATCCATGTGTGGTTTGTGGAAATAACACACATGCAATGACTGTAATGGATCCATAAGTGGTTTATGGAAAAGAACACACATGCAATGACCACTGGTTGATCCATATGTGGTTTGTGAAAAGAACACACATGCAATGACTCTAGTGGTGGATCCATGTGTGGTTTGTGGAAAGAACACACATGCAATGATAGTGGTGGATCCATGTGTGGTTTGTGGATAGAACACACATGCAATGACTCTAGTGCTAGTTTTAGTATAAGAATACACATGCAATGACTCTAGTGGGTCCATATGTGGTTTGTGTAAAGAACACACATGCAATGACCACTGGTTGATCCATCAGTTGTTTGTGGAAAAGAACACACATGCAACGAGTCTAGTGGATCCATGTGTGGTTTGTAGAAAAGAACACACATGCAATGACTCTAGTGCTGGTTTGTGGTTTTAGTATAAGAACAAACATGCAATGACTCTAGTGGTTGATCCATGTGTGGTTTGTGGAAATAACACACATGCAATGACTATAATGGATCCATAAGTGGTTTATGGAAAAGAACACACATGCAATGACCACTAGTTGATCCATATGTGGTTTGTGGAAAGAACACACATGCAATGACCACTTGTTGATCCATGTGTGGTTTGTGGAAAGAACACACATGCAATGACAGTGGTGGATCCATGTGTGGTTTGTGGATAGAACACACATGCAATGACTCTAGTGCTAGTTTTAGTATAAGAACACACATGCAATGTCTCTAGTGGGTCCACATGTGGTTTGTGAAAAGAACACACATGCAATGACCACTTGTTGATCCATAAGTTGTTTGTGGAAAAGAACACACATGCAATGAGTCTAGTGGATCCATGTGTGGTTTGTGGAAAATAACACACATGCAATGACTCTAGTGCTGGTTTGTGGTTTTAGTATAAGAACAAACATGCAATTACTCAAATGGATCCATATGTGGTTTGTGGAAAGAACACACATGCAATGACTCTGGTTGATCCATATGTGGTTTGTGGAAAGAACACACATGCAATGAACACTTGTGGATCCATGTGTGGTTTGTGGAAAAGAACACAAATGCATTGAGTCTAGTGGATCCATGTGTGATTTGTGGAAATAACACACATGCAATGACCACTGGTGGATCCATGTGTGGTTTGTGGAAAGAACACACATGCAATGACTCTAGTGTTGGTTTTAGTATAAGAACACACATGCAATGACTCTAGTGGTTGATCCATGTGTGGTTTCTGGAAATAACACACATGCAATGACTCTAGTGGTTGATCCATGTGTGGTTTGTGGAAATAACACACATGCAATTACTCTAGTGGTTGATCCATGTGTGGTTTGTGGAAATAACACACATGCAATGACTGTAATGGATCCATAAGTGGTTTATGGAAAAGAACACACATGCAATGACCACTAGTTTATCCATATGTGGTTTGTGGAAAGAACACACATGCAATGACCACTAGTGGTTGATCCATGTGTGGTTTGTGGAAAGAACACACATGCAATGACAAGAGTGGATCATGTGGTTTGTGAAAAGAACACACATGAAATGACTCTAGTGTTGGTTTTAGTATAAGAACACACATGCAATGACTCTAGTGGTTGATCCATGTGTGGTTTGTGGAAATAACACACATGCAATGACTCTAGTGGTTGATCCATGTGGTTTGTGGAAATAACACACATGCAATGACTCTAATGGATCCATAAGTGGTTTGTGGAAAAGAACACACATGCAATGACCACTTGTTGATCCATGTGGTTTGTGAAAAGAACACACATGCAATGACTCTAGTGGATCCATGTGTGGTTTGTGGAAAGAACACACATGCAATGATAGTGGTGGATCCATGTGGTTTGTGGATAGAACACACATGCAATGACTCTAGTGCTAGTTTTAGTATAAGAACACACATGCAATGACTCTAGTGGGTCCATATGTGGTTTGTGTAAAGAACACACATGCAATGACCACTGGTTGATCCATCAGTTGTTTGTGGAAAAGAACACACATGCAATGAGTCTAGTGGATCCATGTATGGTTTGTAGAAAAGAACACACATGCAATGACTCTAGTGCTGGTTTGTGGTTTTAGTATAAGAACAAACATGCAATGACTGTAGTGGTTGATCCCTGTGTGGTTTGTGGAAATAATACACATGCAATGACTGTAATGGATCCATAAGTGGTTTATGGAAAAGAAGACACATGCAATGACCACTAGTTGATCCATATGTGGTTTGTGGAAAGAACACACATGCAATGACCACTTGTTGATCCATTTGTGGTTTGTGGAAAGAACACACATGGAATGACAGTGGTGGATCCATGTGTGGTTTGCGGATAGAACACACATGCAATGACTCTAGTGCTCGTTTTAGTATAAGAACACACATGCAATGACTCTAGTGGGTCCACATGTGGTTTGTGAAAAGAACACACATGCAATGACCACTGGTTGATCCATAAGTTGTTTGTGGAAAAGAACACACATGCAATGAGTCTAGTGGATCCATGTGTGGTTTGTGGAAAATAACACACATGCAATGACTCTTGTGCTGGTTTGTGGTTTTAGTATAAGAACAAACATGCAATTACTCAAATGGATCCATATGTGGTTTGTGGAAAGAACACACATGCAATGACTCTGGTTGATCCATATGTGGTTTGTGGAAAGAACACACATGCAATGACCACTGGTGGATCCATGTGTGGTTTGTGGAAAAGAACACACATGCAATGACCACTGGTTGATCCATGTGTGGTTTGTGGAAAGAACACACATGCAATGACAGTGGTGGATCCATGTGTGGTTTGTGAAAAGAACACACATGCAATGACTAGTGTTGGTTTTAGTATAAGAACACACATGCAATGACTCTAGTGGTTGATTCATGTGTGGTTTCTGGAAATAACACACATGCAATGACTCTAGTGGTTGATCCATGTGTGGTTTGTGGAAATAACACACATGCAATTACTGTAATGGTTGATCCATGTGTGGTTTGTGGAAATAACACACATGCAATGACTGTAATGGATCCATAAGTGGTTTATGGAAAAGAACACACATGCAATGACCACTAGTTTATCCATATGTGGTTTGTGGAAAGAACACACATGCAATGACCACTTGTTGAACCATGTGTGGTTTGTAGATAGAACACACATGCAATGATTCTAGTTCTAGTTTTAGTATAAGAACACACATGCAATGACTCTAGTGGGTCCACATGTGGTTTGTGAAAAGAACACACATGCAATAACCAATGGTTGATCCATAAGTTGTTTGTGGAAAAGAACACACATGCAATGAGTCTAGTGGATCCATGTGTGGTTTGTGGAAAAGAACACACATGCAATGACCACTTGTTGATCCATGTGTGGTTTGTGGAAAGAACACACATGCAATGACAATGGTGGATCCATGTGTGGTTTGTGAAAATAACACACATGCAATGACTCTAATGTTGGTTTTAGTATAAGAACACACATGCAATGACTCTAGTGGTTGATACATGTGTGGTTTGTGGAAATAACACACATGCAATGACTCTAGTGGTTGATCCATGTGTGGTTTGTGGAAATAACACACATGCAATGACTCTAGTGGTTGATCCATGTGTGGTTTGTGGAAATAACACACATGCAATGACTGTAATGGATCCATAAGTGGTTTATGGAGAAGAACAGACATGCAATGACCACTGGTTGATCCATATGTGGTTTGTGGAAATAACACACATGCAATAACCACTTGTTGATCCATGTGTGGTTTGTGGAAAGAACACACATGCAATGACAGTGGTGGATCCATATGTGGTTTGTGGATAGAACACACATGCAATGACTCTAGTGCTAGTTTTAGTATAAGAACACACATGCAATGACTCTAGTGCTAGTTTTAGTATAAGAACACACATGCAATGACCACTTGTTGATCCATGTGTGGTTTGTGAAAAGAACACACATGCAATGACCACTGGTTGATCCATAAGTTGTTTGTGGAAAAGAACACACATGCAATGAGTCTAGTGGATCCATGTGTGGTTTGTGGAAAATAACACACATGCAATGACTCTAGTGCTGGTTTGTGGTTTTAGTATAAGAACAAACATGCAATTACTCAAATGGATCCATATGTGGTTTGTGGAAAGAACACACATGCAATGACTCTGGTTGATCCATATGTGGTTTGTGGAAAGAACACACATGCAATGACCACTGGTGGATCCATGTGTGGTTTGTGGAAAAGAACACATATGCAATGACCACAGGTTGATCCATGTGTGGTTTGTGGAAAGAACACACATGCAATGACAGTGGTGGATCCATGTGTGGTTTGTGAAAATAACACACATGCAACGACTCTAGTGTTGGTTTTAGTATAAGAACACACATGCAATGACTCTAGTGGTTGATCCATGTGTGGTTTCTAGAAATAACACACATGCAATGACTATAATGAATCCATAAGTGGTTTATGGAAAACAACACACATGCAATTACCACTGGTTGATCCATATGTGGTTTGTGGAAAGAACACACATGCAAAGACTCTAGTGGTTGATCCATTTGTGGTTTGTGGAAAGAACACACATGCAATGACTCTAGTGCTAGTTTTAGTATAAGAACACACATGCGATGACTCTAGTGGGTCCACATGTGGTTTGTGAAAAGAACACACATGCAATGACCACTGGTTGATCCATAAGTTGTTTGTGGAAAAGAACACACATGCAATGAGTCTAGGGGATCCATGTGTGGTTTGTGGAAAAGAACACACATGCAATGACCACTAGTTGATCCATGTGTGGTTTGTGGAAAGAACACACATGCAATGACAGTGGTGGATCCATGTGTGGATTGTGAAAAGAACACACTAGCAATGACTCTAGTGTTGGTTTTAGTATAAGAACACACATGCAATGACTCTAGTGGTTGATCCATGTGTGGTTTGTGGAAATAACACACATGCAATGACTCTAGTGGTTGATCCATGTGTGGTTTGTTGAAATAACACACATGCAATAACTCTAGTGGTTTATCCATGTGTGGTTTGTGGAAATAACACACATCCAATGACTGTAATGGATCCATAAGTGGTTTATGGAAAAGAACACACATGCAATGACCACTTGTTGATCCATATGTGGTTTGTGGAAATAACACACATGCAATTACCACTTGTTGATCCATGTGTGGTTTGTGGAAAGAACACACATGCAACGACAGTGGTGGATCCATGTGTGGTTTGTGGATAGAACACACATGCAATGACTCTAGTGCTAGTTTTAGTATAAGAGCACACATGCAATGACTCTAGTGGGTCCACATGTGGTTTGTGAAAAGAACACCCATGCAATGACCACTGGTTGATCCATAAGTTGTTTGTGGAAAAGAACACACACACAATGATTCTAGTGGATCCATGTGTGGTTTGTGGAAAAGAACACACATGCAATGAATCTAGTGCTGGTTTGTGGTTTTAGTATAAGAACAAAGATGCAATTACTCAGATGGATCCATATGTGGTTTGTGAAAAGAACACACATGCAATGACTCTGGTTGATCCATATGTGGTTTGTGGAAAGAACACACATGCAATGACCACTGGTGGATCCATGTGTGGTTTGTGGAAAAGAACACACATGCAATGACCACTGGTTGATCCATGTGTGGTTTGTGGAAAGAACACACATGCAATGACAGTGGTGGATCCATGTGTGGTTTGTGCAAAGAACACACATGCAATGACTCTAGTGTTGGTTTTAGTATAAGAACACACATGCAATGACTCTAGTGGTTGATCCATGTGTGGTTTGTGGAAATAACACACATGCAATGACTCTAGTGGTTGATCCATGTGTGGTTTGTGGAAATAACACACATGCAATGACTCTAGTGGTTGATCCATGTGTGGTTTGTGGAAATAACACACATGCAATTACTCTAGTGGTTGATCCATGTGTGGTTTGTGGAAATAACACACATGGAATGACTGTAATGGATCCATAAGTGGTTTATTGAAAAGAACACACATGCAATGACCACTGGTTAATCCATATGTGGTTTGTGGAAAGAACACACATGCAATGACCACTAGTGGTTGATCCATGTGTGGTTTGTGGAAAGAACACACATGCAATGACAGTGGTGGATCCATTGTGGTTTGTGAAAAGAACACACGTGCAATGACTCTAGTGTTGGTTTTAGTATAAGAACACACATGCAATGACTCTAGTGGTTGATCCATGTGTGGCTTGTTGAAATAACACACATGCAATGACTCTAGTGGTTGATCCATGTGTGGTTTGTGGAAATAACACACATGCAATGACTCTAGTGGTTGATCCATGTGTGGTTTGTGGAAATAACACACATGCAATGACTGTAATGGATCCATAAGTGGTTTATGGAAAAGAACACACATGCAATAACCACTAGTTGATCCATATGTGGTTTGTGGAAATAACACACATGCAATGACTCTAGCGGTGGATCCATGTGTCGTTTGTGGAAAGAACACACATGCAATGATAGTGGTGGATCCATGTGTGGTTTGTGGATAGAACACACATGCAATGACTCTAGTGCTAGTTTTAGTATAAGAACACACATGCAATGACTCTAGTGGGTCCACATGTGGTTTGTGAAAAGAACACACATGCAATGACCACTGTATCCATCAGTTGTTTGTGGAAAAGAACACACATGCAATGAGTCTAGTGGATCCATGTATGGTTTGTGGAAAAGAACACACATGCAATGACTCTAGTGCTGATTTGTGGTTTTAGTATAAGAACAAACATGCAATGACTCTAGTGGTTGATCCATGTGTGGTTTGTGGAAATAACACACATGCAATGACTGTAATGGATCCGTAAGTGGTTTATGGAAAAGAACGCACATGCAATGACCACTGGTTGATCCATATGTGGTTTGTGGAAAGAACACACATGCAATGACCACTTGTTGATCCATGTGTGGTTTGTGGAAAGAACACACATGCAATGATAGTGGTGGATCCATGTGTGGTTTGTGGATAGAACACACATGCAATGACTCTAGTGCTAGTTTTAGTATAAGAACACACATGCAATGACTCTAGTGGGTCCACATGTGGTTTGTGAAAAGAACACACATGCAATGACCACTGGTTGATCTATAAGTTGTTTGTGGAAAAGAACACACATGCAATGAGTCTAGTGGATCCATGTGTGGTTTGTGGAAAAGAACACACATGCAATGACTCTAGTGCTGTTTGTGGTTTTAGTATAAGAACAAACATGCAATTACTCAAATGGATCCATATGTGGTTTGTGGAAAGAACACACATGCAATGACTCTAGTTGATCCATATGTAGTTTGTGGAAAGAACACACATGCAATGACCAAAGGTGGATCCATGTGTGGTTTGTGGAAAAGAACACACATGCAATGACCACTGGTTGATCCATGTGTGGTTTGTGGAAAGAACACACATGCAATGACAGTGGTGAATCCATGTGTGGTTTGTGAAAAGAACACACATGCAATGACTCTAGTGTTGGTTTTAGTATAAGAACACACATGCAATGACTCTAGTGGTTGATACATGTGTGGTTTCTGGAAATAACACACATGCAATGACTCTAGTGGTTGATCCATGTGTGGTTTGTGGAAATAACACACATGCAATTACTCTAGTGGTTGATCCATGTGTGGTTTGTGGAAATAACACACGTGCAATGACTGTAATGGATCCATAAGTGGTTTATGGAAAAGAACACACATGCAATGACCACTGGTTAATCCATATGTGGTTTGTGGAAAGAACACACATGCAATGACCACTAGTGGTTGATCCATGTGTGGTTTGTGGAAAGAACACACATGCAATGACAGTGGTGGATCCATTGTGGTTTGTGAAAAGAACACACATGCAATGACTCTAGTGTTGGTTTTAGTATAAGAACACACATGCAATGACTCTAGTGGTTGATCCATGTGTGGTTTGTGGAAATAACACACATGCAATGACTCTAGTGGTTGATCCATGTGTGGTTTGTTGAAATAACACACATGCAATAACTCTAGTGGTTTATCCATGTGTGGTTTGTGGAAATAACACACATCCAATGACTGTAATGGATCCATAAGTGGTTTATGGAAAAGAACACACATGCAATGACCACTTGTTGATCCATATGTGGTTTGTGGAAATAACACACATGCAATTACCACTTGTTGATCCATGTGTGGTTTGTGGAAAGAACACACATGCAACGACAGTGGTGGATCCATGTGTGGTTTGTGGATAGAACACACACGCAATGACTCTAGTGCTAGTTTTAGTATAAGAGCAGACATGCAATGACTCTAGTGGGTCCACATGTGGTTTGTGAAAAGAACACCCATGCAATGACCACTGGTTGATCCATAAGTTGTTTGTGGAAAAGAACACACACACAATGATTCTAGTGGATCCATGTGTGGTTTGTGGAAAAGAACACACATGCAATGAATCTAGTGCTGGTTTGTGGTTTTAGTATAAGAACAAAGATGCAATTACTCAGATGGATCCATATGTGGTTTGTGAAAAGAACACACATGCAATGACTCTGGTTGATCCATATGTGGTTTGTGGAAAGAACACACATGCAATGACCACTGGTGGATCCATGTGTGGTTTGTGGAAAAGAACACACATGCAATGACCACTGGTTGATCCATGTGTGGTTTGTGGAAAGAACACACATGCAATGACAGTGGTGGATCCATGTGTGGTTTGTGCAAAGAACACACATGCAATGACTCGAGTGTTGGTTTTAGTATAAGAACACACATGCAATGACTCTAGTGGTTGATCCATGTGTGGTTTGTGGAAATAACACACATGCAATGACTCTAGTGGTTGATCCATGTGTGGTTTGTGGAAATAACACATGCAATGACTCTAGTGGTTGATCCATGTGTGGTTTGTGGAAATAACACACATGCAATTACTCTAGTGGTTGATCAATGTGGTTTGTGGAAATAACACACATGGAATGACCGTAATGGATCCATAAGTGGTTTATTGAAATAACACACATGCAATGACCACTGGTTGATCCATATGTGGTTTGTGGAAAGAATACACATGCAATGACCACTAGTGGTTGATCCATGTGTGGTTTGTGAAAAGAACACACATGCAATGACAAGTGGATCCATTGTGGTTTGTGAAAAGAACACACATGCAATGACTCTAGTGTTGGTTTTAGTATAAGAACACACATGCAATGACTCTAGTGGTTGATCCATGTGTGGCTTGTTGAAATAACACACATGCAATGACTCTAGTGGTTGATCCATGTGTGGTTTGTGGAAATAACACACATGCAATGACTCTAGTGGTTGATCCATGTGGTTTGTGGAAATAACACACATGCAATGACTGTAATGGATCCATAAGTGGTTTATGGAAAAGAACACACATGCAATAACCACTAGTTGATCCATATGTGGTTTGTGGAAATAACACACATGCAATGACTCTAGCGGTGGATCCATGTGTCGTTTGTGGAAAGAACACACATGCAATGATAGTGGTGGATCCATGTGTGGTTTTTGGATAGAACTCACATGGATTGACTCTAGTGCTTGTTTTTTTATAAGAACACACATGCAATGACTCTAGTGGGTCCACATGTGGTTTGTGAAAAGAACACACATGCAATGACCACTGGTTGATCCATCAGTTGTTTGTGGAAAAGAACACACATGCAATGAGTCTAGTGGATGCATGTATGGTTTGTGAAAAGAACACACATGCAATGACTCTAGTGTTGGTTTTAGTATAAGAACAAACATGCAATGACTCTAGTGGTTGATCCATGTGTGGTTTGTGGAAATAACACACATGCAATGACTGTAATGGATCCGTAAGTGGTTTATGGAAAAGAACGCACATGCAATGACCACTGGTTGATCCATATGTGGTTTGTGGAAAGAACACACATGCAATGACCACTTGTTGATCCATGTGTGGTTTGTGGAAAGAACACACATGCAATGATAGTGGTGGATCCATGTGTGGTTTGTGGATAGAACACACATGCAATGACTCTAGTGCTAGTTTTAGTATAAGAACACACATGCAATGACTCTAGTGGGTCCACATGTGGTTTGTGAAAAGAACACACATGCAATGACCACTGGTTGATCTATAAGTTGTTTGTGGAAAAGAACACACATGCAATGAGTCTAGTGGATCCATGTGTGGTTTGTGGAAAAGAACACACATGCAATGACTCTAGTGCTGTTTGTGGTTTTAGTATAAGAACAAACATGCAATTACTCAAATGGATCCATATGTGGTTTGTGGAAAGAACACACATGCAATGACTCTAGTTGATCCATATGTAGTTTGTGGAAAGAACACACATGCAATGACCAAAGGTGGATCCATGTGTGGTTTGTGGAAAAGAACACACATGCAATGACCACTGGTTGATCCATGTGTGGTTTGTGGAAAGAACACACATGCAATGACAGTGGTGAATCCATGTGTGGTTTGTGAAAAGAACACACATGCAATGACTCTAGTGTTGGTTTTAGTATAAGAACACACATGCAATGACTCTAGTGGTTGATACATGTGTGGTTTCTGGAAATAACACACATGCAATGACTCTAGTGGTTGATCCATGTGTGGTTTGTGGAAATAACACACATGCAATTACTCTAGTGGTTGATCCATGTGTGGTTTGTGGAAATAACACACGTGCAATGACTGTAATGGATCCATAAGTGGTTTATGGAAAAGAACACACATGCAATGACCACTGGTTAATCCATATGTGGTTTGTGGAAAGAACACACATGCAATGACCACTAGTGGTTGATCCATGTGTGGTTTGTGGAAAGAACACACATGCAATGACAGTGGTGGATCCATTGTGGTTTGTGAAAAGAACACACATGCAATGACTCTAGTGTTGGTTTTAGTATAAGAACACACATGCAATGACTCTAGTGGTTGATCCATGTGTGGTTTGTGGAAATAACACACATGCAATGACTCTTGTGGTTAATCCATGTGTGGTTTGTGGAAATAACACACATGCAATGACTGTAATGGATCCATAAGTGGTTTATGGAAAAGAACACACATGCAATGACCACTGGTTGATCCATATGTGGTTTGTGAAAAGAACACACATGCAATGACTCTAGTGGTGGATCCATGTGTGGTTTGCGGAAAGAACACACATGCAATGATAGTGGTGTATCCATGTGTGGTTTGTGGATAGAACACACATGCAATGACTCTAGTGCTAGTTTTAGTATAAGAATACACATGCAATGACTCTAGTGGGTCCATATGTGGTTTGTGAAAAGAACACACATGCAATGACCACTGGTTGATCCATCAGTTGTTTGTGGAAAAGAACACACATGCAATGAGTCTAGTGGATCCATGTATGGTTTGTAGAAAAGAACACACATGCAATGACTCTAGTGCTGGTTTGTCGTTTTAGTATAAGAACAAACATGCAATGACTCTAGTGGTTGATTCATGTGTGGTTTGTGGAAATAACACACATGCAATGACTGTAATGGATCCGTAAGTGGTTTATGGAAAAGAACGCACATGCAATGACCACTGGTTGATCCATATGTGGTTTGTGGAAAGAACACACATGCAATGACCACTTGTTGATCCATGTGTGGTTTGTGGAAAGAACACACATGCAATGATAGTGGTGGATCCATGTGTGGTTTGTGGATAGAACACACATGCAATGACTCTAGTGCTAGTTTTAGTATAAGAACACACATGCAATGACTCTAGTGGGTCCACATGTGGTTTGTGAAAAGAACACACATGCAATGACCACTGGTTGATCTATAAGTTATTTGTGGAAAAGAACACACATGCAATGAGTCTAGTGGATCCATGTGTGGTTTGTGGAAAAGAAAACACATGCAATTACTCTAGTGCTGGTTTGTGGTTTCAGTATAAGAACAAATATGCAATTACTCAAATGGATCCATATGTGGTTTGTGGAAAGAACACACATGCAATGACTCTAGTTGATCCATATGTGGTTTGTGGAAAGAACACAGATGCAATGACCACAGGTGGATCCATGTGTGGTTTGTGGAAAAGAACACACATGCAATGACCACTGGTTGATCCATGTGTGGTTTGTGGAAAGAACACACATGCAATGACAGTGGTGGATCCATGTGTGGTTTGTGAAAAGAACACACATGCAATTACTCTAGTGTTGGTTTTAGTATATAAGAACACGCATGCAATGACTCTAGTGGTTGATACATGTGTGGTTTCTGGAAATAACACACATGCAATGACTCTAGTGGTTGATCCATGTGTGGTTTGTGGAAATAACACACATGCAATTACTCTAGTGGTTGATCCATGTGTGGTTTGTGGAAATAACACACGTGCAATGACTGTAATGGATCCATAAGTGGTTTATGGAAAAGAACACACATGCAATGACCACTGGTTAATCCATATGTGGTTTGTGGAAAGAACACACATGCAGTGACCACTAGTGGTTGATTCATGTGTGGTTTGTGGAAAGAACACACATGCAATGACAGTGGTGGATCCATTGTGGTTTGTGAAAAGAACACACATGCAATGACTCTAGTGTTGGTTTTAGTATAAGAACACACATGCAATGACTCTAGTGGTTGATCCATGTGTGGTTTGTGGAAATAACACACATGCAATGACTCTAGTGGTTAATCCATGTGTGGTTTGTGGAAATAACACACATGCAATGACTGTAATGGATCCATAAGTGGTTTATGGAAAAGAACACACATGCAATGACCAATGGTTGATCCATATGTGGTTTGTGTAAAGAACACACATGCAATGACTCTAGTGGTGGATCCATGTGTGGTTTGCGGAAAGAACACACATGCAATGATAGTGGTGTATCCATGTGTGGTTTGTGGATAGAACACACATGCAATGACTCTAGTTCTAGTTTTAGTATAAGAATACACATGCAATGACTCTAGTGGGTCCATATGTGGTTTGTGAAAAGAACACACATGCAATGACCACTGGTTGATCCATCAGTTGTTTGTGGAAAAGAACACACATGCATTGAGTCTAGTGGATCCATGTATGGTTTGTAGAAAAGAACACACATGCAATGACTCTAGTGCTGGTTTGTGGATTTAGTATAAGAACAAACATGCAATGACTCTAGTGGTTGATCCATGTGTGGTTTGTGGAAATAATACACATGCAATGACTATAATGGATCCATAAGTGGTTTATGGAAAATAAGACACATGCAATGACCACTAGTTGATCCATATGTGGTTTGTGGAAAGAACACACATGCAATGACCACTTGTTGATCCATTTGTGGTTTGTGGAAAGAACACACATGGAATGACAGTGGTGGATCCATGTGTGGTTTGTGGATAGAACACACATGCAATGACTCTAGTGCTAGTTTTAGTATCAGAACACACATGCAATGACTCTAGTGGGTCCACATGTGGTTTGTGAAAAGAACACACATGCAATGACCACTGGTTGATCCATAAGTTGTTTGTGGAAAAGAACACACATGCAATGAGTCTAGTGGATCCATGTGTGGTTTGTGGAAAATAACACACATGCAATGACTCTTGTGCTGGTTTATGGTTTTAGTATAAGAACAAACATGCAATTACTCAAATGGATACATATGTGGTTTGTGGAAACAAACACATGCAATGACTCTGGTTGATCCATATGTGGTTTGTGGAAAGAACACACATGCAATGACCACTGGTGGATCCATGTGTGGTTTGTGGAAAAGAACACACATGCAATGACCACTGGTTGATCCATGTGTGGTTTGTGGAAAGAACACACATGCAATGACAGTGGTGGATCCATGTGTGGTTTGTGAAAAGAACACACATGCAATGACTCTAGTGTTGGTTTTAGTATAAGAACACACATGCAATGACTCTAGTGGTTGATCCATGTGTGGTTTCTGGAAATAACACACATGCAATGACTCTAGTGGTTGATCCATGTGTGGTTTGTGGAAATAACACACATGCAATTACTCTAGTGGTTGATCCATGTGTGGTTTGTGGAAATAACACACGTGCAATGACCGTAATGGATCCATAAGTGGTTTATGGAAAATAACACACATGCAATGACCACTGGTTAATCCATATGTGGTTCGTGGAAAGAACACACATGCAATGACCACTAGTGGTTGATCCATGTGTGGTTTGTGGAAAGAACACACATGCAATGACAGTGGTGGATCCATTGTGGTTTGTGAAAAGAACACACATGCAATGACTCTATTGTTGGTTTTAGTATAAGAACACACATGCAATGACTCTAGTGGTTGATCCATGTGTGGTTTGTGGAAATAACACACATGCAATGACTCTAGTGGTTAATCCATGTGTGGTTTGTGGAAATAACACACATGCAATGACTGTAATGGATCCATAAGTGGTTTATGCAAAAAGAACACACATGCAATGACCACTGGTTGATCCATATGTGGTTTGTGAAAAGAACACACATGCAATGACTCTAGTGGTGGATCCATGTGTGGTTTGCGGAAAGAACACACATGCAATGATAGTGGTGTATCCATGTGTGGTTTGTGGATAGAACACACATGCAATGACTCTAGTGCTAGTTTTAGTATAAGAATACACATGCAATGACTCTAGTGGGTCCATATGTGGTTTGTGAAAAGAACACACATGCAATGACCACTGGTTGATCCATCAGTTGTTTGTGGAAAAGAACACACATGCAATGAGTCTAGTGGATCCATGTATAGTTTGTAGAAAAGAACACACATGCAATGACTCTAGTGCTGGTTTGTGGATTTAGTAAAAGAACAAACATGCAATGACTCTAGTGGTTGATCCATGTGTGGTGTGTGGAAATAATGCACATGCAATGACTGTAATGGATCCATAAGTGGTTTATGGAAAATAAGACACATGCAATGACCACTAGTTGATCCATATGTGGTTTGTGGAAAGAACACACATGCAATGACCACTTGTTGATCCATTTGTGGTTTGTGGAAAGAACACACATGGAATGACAGTGGTGGATCCATGTGTGGTTTGTGGATAGAACACACATGCAATGACTCTAGTGCTAGTTTTAGTATCAGAACACACATGCAATGACTCTAGTGGGTCCACATGTGGTTTGTGAAAAGAACACACATGCAATGACCACTGGTTGATCCATAAGTTGTTTGTGGAAAAGAACACACATGCAATGAGTCTAGTGGATCCATGTGTGGTTTGTGGAAAAGAACACACATGCAATGACTCTTGTGCTGGTTTATGGTTTTAGTATAAGAACAAACATGCAATTACTCAAATGGATCCATATGTGGTTTGTGGAAACAATACACATGCAATGACTCTGGTTGATCCATATGTGGTTTGTGGAAAGAACACACATGCAATGACCACTGGTGGATCCATGTGTGGTTTGTGGAAAAGAACACACATACAATGACCACTGGTTGATCCATGTGTGGTTTGTGGAAAGAACACACATGCAATGACAGTGGTGGATCCATGTGTGGTTTGTGAAAAGAACACACATGCAATGACTCTAGTGTTGGTTTTAGTATAAGAACACACATGCAATGAATCTAGTGGTTGATCCATGTGTGGTTTCTGGAAATAACACACATGCAATGACTGTAATGGATCCATAAGTGGTTTATGGAAAAGAACACACATGCAATGACCACTAGTTGATCCATATGTGGTTTATGGAAAGAACACACATGCAATGACCACTTGTTGATCCATGTGTGGTTTGTAGATAGAACACACATGCAATGATTCTAGTGCTAGTTTTAGTATAAGAACACACATGCAATGACTCTAGTGGGTCCACATGTGGTTTGTGAAAAGAACACACTTGCAATGACCACTGGTTGATCCATAAGTTATTTGTGGAAAAGAACACACATGCAATGAGTCTAGTGGATCCATGTGTGGTTTGTGGAAAATAACATACATGCAATGACTCTAGTGCTGGTTTGTGGTTTTAGTATAAGAACAAACATGCAATTACTCAAATGGATCCATATGTGGTTTGTGGAAAGAACACACATGCAATGACTCTGGTTGATCCATATGTGGTTTGTGGAAATAACACACATACAATGACCACTGGTGGATCCATGTGTGGTCTGTGGAAAAGAACACACATGCAATGACCACTGGTTGATCCATGTGTGGTTTGTGGAAAGAACACACATGCAATGACAGTGGTGGATCCATGTGTGGTTTGTGAAAAGAACACATATGCAATGACTCTAGTGTTGGTTTTAGTATAAGAACACACATGCAATGACTCTAGTGGTTGATCCATGTGTGGTTTCTGGAAATAACACACATGCAATGACTATAATGAATCCATAAGTGGTTTATGGAAAAGAACACACATGCAATGACCACTGGTTGATCCATATGTGGTTTGTGGAAAGAACACACATGCAAAGACTCTAGTGGTTGATCCAAGTGTGGTTTGTGGAAAGAACACACATGCAATGACTCTAGTGCTAGTTTTAGTATAAGAACACACATGCAATGACTCTAGTAGGTCCACATGTGGTTTGTGAAAAGAACACACATGCAATGACCACTGGTTGATCCATAAGTTGTTTGTGGAAAAGAACACACATGCAATGAGTCTAGTGGATCCATGTGTGGTTTGTGGAAAAGAACACACATGCAATGACCACTAGTTGATCCATGTGTGGTTTGTGGAAAGAACACACATGCAATGACAGTGGTGGATCCATGTGTGGTTTGTGGATACAACCCACATGCAATGACTCTAGTGCTAGTTTTAGTATAAGAACACACATGCAATGACTCTAGTGCTAGTTTTAGTATAAGAACACACATGCAATGACTCTAGTGCTAGTTTTAGTATAAGAACACACATGCAATGACTCTAGTGCTAGTTTTAGTATAAGAACACACATGCAATGACCACTTGTTGATCCATGTGTGGTTTGTGAATAGAACACACATGCAATGACCACTGGTTGATCCATAAGTTATTTGTGGAAAAGAACACACATGCAATGAGTCTAGTGGATCCATGTGTGGTTTGGGGAAAATAACATACATGCAATGACTCTAGTGATGGTTTGTGGTTTTAGTATAAGAACAAACATGCAATTACTCAAATGGATCCATATGTGGTTTGTGGAAAGAACACACATGCAATGACTCTGGTTGATCCATATGTGGTTTGTGGAAAGAACACACATGCAATGACCACTGGTGGATTCATGTGTGGTTTGTGGAAAATAACACACATGCAATGACCACTGGTTGATCCATGTGTGGTTTGTCGAAAGAACACACATGCAATGACAGTGGTGGATCCATGTGTGGTTTGTGAAAAGAACACATATGCAATGACTCTAGTGTTGGTTTTAGTATAAGAACACACATGCAATGACTCTAGTGGTTGATCCATGTGTGGTTTCGGGAAATAACACACATGCAATGACTATAATGAATCCATAAGTGGTTTATGGAAAAGAACACACATGCAATGACCACTGGTTGATCCATATGTGGTTTGTGGAAAGAACACACATGCAAAGACTCTAGTGGTTGATCCATGTGTGGTTTGTGGAAAGAACACACATGCAATGACTCTAGTGCTAGTTTTAGTATAAGAACACACATGAAATGACTCTAGTGGGTCCACATGTGGTTTGTGAAAAGAACACACATGCAATGACCACTGGTTGATCCATAAGTTGTTTGTGGAAAAGAACACACATGCAATGAGTCTAGTGGATCCATGTGTGGTTTGTGGAAAAGAACACACATGCAATGACCACTAGTTGATCCATGTGTGGTTTGTGGAAAGAACACACATGCAATGACAGTGGTGGATCCATGTGTGGTTTGTGAAAAGAACACACATCCAATGACTCTAGTGTTGGTTTTAGTATAAGAACACACATGCAATGACTCTAGTGGTTGATCCATGTGTGGTTTGTGGAAATAACACACATGCAATGACTCTAGTGGTTAATCCATGTGTGGTTTGTGGAAATAACACACATGCAATGACTCTAGTGGTTGATCCATGTGTGGTTTGTGGAAATAACACACATGCAATGACTATAATGGATCCATAAGTGGTTTATGGAAAAGAACACACATGCAATGACCACTGGTTGATCCATATGTGGTTTGTGGAAATAACACACATGCAATGACCACTTGTTGATCCATGTGTGGTTTGTGGAAAGAACACACATGCAACGACAGTGGTGGATCCATGTGTGGTTTGTCGATAGAACACACATGCAATGACTCTAGTGCTAGTTTTAGTATTAGAACACACATGCAATGACTCTAGTGGGTCTACATGTGGTTTGTGAAAGAACACACATGCAATGACCACTGGGGTATCCATAAGTTGTTTGTGGAAAAGAACACACATGCAATGAGTCTAGTGGATCCATGTGTGGTTTGTGGAAAAGAACACACATGCAATGAATCTAGTGCTGGTTTGTGGTTTTAGTATAAGAAAAAAGATGCAATTACTCAAATGGATCCATATGTGGTTTGTGGAAAGAACACACAAGCAATGACCACTTGTTGATCCATGTGTGGTTTGTGGATAGAACACACATGCAATGATTCTAGTGCTAGTTTTAGTATAAGAACACACATGCAATGACTCTAGTGGGTCCACATGTGGTTTGTGAAAAGAACAGACATGCAATGACCACTGGTTGATCCATAAGTTGTTTGTGGAAAAGAACACACATGCAATGAGTCTAGTGGATCCATGTGTGGTTTGTGGAAAACAACACACATGCAATGACCACTAGTTGATCCATGTGTGGTTTGTGGAAAGAACACACATGCAATGACAGTGGTCGATCCATGTGTGGTTTGTGAAAAGAACACACATGCAATGACTCTAGTGTTGGTTTTAGTATAAGAACACACATGCAATGACTCTAGTGGTTGATCCATGTGTGGTTTGTTGAAATAACACACATGCAATGACTATAATGGATCCATAAGTGGTTTATGGAAAAGAACACACATGCAAAGACCACTGGTTGATCCATAAGTTGTTTGTGGAAAAGAACACACATGCAATGAGTCTAGTGGATCCATGTGTGGTTTGTGGAAAAGAACACACATGCAATGACCACTGCTTGTCCATAAGTTGTTTGTGGAAAAGGACACACATGCAATGAGTCTAGTGGATCCATGTGTGGTTTGTTGAAATAACACACACGCAATGACTCTAGTACTGGTTTGTGGTTTTAGAAATGGATCCATATGTGGTTTGTGGAAAGAACACACATCCAATGACTCGGGTTGATCCATATGTGGTTTGTGGAAAGAACACACATGCAATGACCACTGGTGGATCCATGTGTGGTTTGTGGAAAAGAACACACATGCAATGACCACTGGTTAATCCATGTGTGGTTTGTGGAAAGAACACACATGCAATGACAGTGGTGGATCCATGTGTGGTTTGTGAAACGAACACACATGCAATGACTCTAGTGTTGGTTTTAGTATAAGAACACACATGCAATGACTCTAGTGGTTGATCCATGTGTGGTTTCTAGAAATAACACACATGCAATGACTATAATGAATCCGTAAGTGGTTTATGGAAAAGAACACACATGCAATGACCACTGGTTGATCCATATGTGGTTTGTGGAAAGAACACACATGCAAAGACTCTAGTGGTTGATCCATGTGTGGTTTGTGGAAAGAACACACATGCAATGACAGTGGTGGATCCATGTGTGGTTTGTGAAAAGAACACATATGCAATGACTCTAGTGTTGGTTTTAGTATAAGAACACACATGCAATGACTCTAGTGGTTGATCCATGTGTGGTTTCTAGAAATAACACACATGCAATGACTATAATGAATCCATAAGTGGTTTATGGAAAAGAACACACATGCAATTACTCTATTGGTTGATCCATATGTGGTTTGTGGAAAGAACACGCATGCAAAGACTCTAGTGGTTGATCCATGTCTGGTTTGTGGAAAGAACACACATGCAATGACTCTAGTGCTAGTTTTAGTATAAGAACACACATGCAATGACTCTAGTGGGTCCACATGTGGTTTGTGAAAATAACACACATGCAATGACCACTGGTTGATCCATAAGTTGTTTGTGGAAAAGAACACACATGCAATGAGTCTAGTGGATCCATGTGTGGTTCGTGGAAAAGAACACACATGCAATGACCACTAGTTGATCCATGTGTGGTTTGTGGAAAGAACACACATGCAATGACAGTGGTGGATCCATGTGTTGTTTGTGAAAAGAACACAGATGCAATGACTCTAGTGTTGGTTCTAATATAAGAACACACATGCAATGACTCTAGTGGTTGATCCATGTGTGGTTTGTGGAAATAATACACATGCAATGACTCTAGTGGTTGATCCATGTGTGGTTTGTGGAAATAACACACATGCAATGACTCTAGTGGTTGATCCATGTGTGGTTTGTTGAAATAACACACATGCAATGACTCTAGTGGTTGATCCATGTGTGGTTTGTGGAAATAACACACATGCAATGACTATAATGGATCCATAAGTGGTTTATGGAAAAGAACACACATGCAATGACCACTGGTTGATCCATAAGTTGTTTGTGGAAAAGAACACACATGCAATGAGTCTAGTGGATCCATGTGTGGTTTGTGGAAAAGAACACACATGCAATGACCACTAGTTGATCCATGTGTGGTTTGTGGAAAGAACACACATGCAATGACAGTGGTGTATCCAGGTGTGGTTTGTGAAAAGAACACACATGCAATGACTCTAGTGTTGGTTTTAGTATAAGAACACACATGCAATGACTCTAGTGCTAGTTTTAGTATTAGAACACACATGCAATGACTCTAGTGGGTCCACATGTGGTTTGTGAAAGAACACACATGCAATGACCACTGGGGTATCCATAAGTTGTTTGTGGAAAAGAACACACATGCAATGAGTCTAGTGGATCCATGTGTGGTTTGTGGAAAAGAACACACATGCAATGAATCTAGTGCTGGTTTGTGGTTTTAGTATAAGAAAAAAGATGCAATTACTCAAATGGATCCATATGTGGTTTGTGGAAAGAACACACAAGCAATGACCACTTGTTGATCCATGTGTGGTTTGTGGATAGAACACACATGCAATGATTCTAGTGCTAGTTTTAGTATAAGAACACACATGCAATGACTCTAGTGGGTCCACATGTGGTTTGTGAAAAGAACACACATGCAATGACCACTGGTTGATCCATAAGTTGTTTGTGGAAAAGAACACACATGCAATGAGTCTAGTGGATCCATGTGTGGTTTGTTGAAATAACACACATGCAATGACTCTAGTACTGGTTTGTGGTTTTAGAAATGGATCCATATGTGGTTTGTGGAAAGAACACACATGCAATGACTCGGGTTGATCCATATGTGGTTTGTGGAAAGAACACACATGCAATGACCACTGGTGGATCCATGTGTGGTTTGTGGAAAAGAACACACATGCAATGACCACTGGTTGATCCATGTGTGGTTTGTGGAAAGAACACACATGCAATGACAGTGGTGGATCCATGTGTGGTTTGTGAAACGAACACACATGCAATGACTCTAGTGTTGGTTTTAGTATAAGAACACACATGCAATGACTCTAGTGGTTGATCCATGTGTGGTTTCTAGAAATAACACACATGCAATGACTATAATGAATCCATAAGTGGTTTATGGAAAAGAACACACATGAAATGACCGCTGGTTGATCCATATGTGGTTTGTGGAAAGAACACACATGGAAAGACTCTAGTGGTTGATCCATGTGTGGTTTGTGGAAAGAACACACATGCAATGACAGTGGTGGATCCATGTGTGGTTTGTGGAAAGAACACACATGCAATGACTCTAGTGTTGGTTTTAGTATAAGAACACACATGCAATGACTCTAGTGGTTGATCCATGTGTGGTTTCTAGAAATAACACACATGCAATGACTATAATGAATCCATAAGTGGTTTATGGAAAAGAACACACATGCAATTACTCTATTGGTTGATCCATATGTGGTTTGTGGAAAGAACACACATGCAAAGACTCTAGTGGTTGATCCATGTGTGGTTTGTGGAAAGAACACACATGCAATGACAGTGGTGGTTTGTGAAAAGAACACACATGCAATGACTCTAGTGGGTCCACATGTGGTTTGTGAAAAGAACACACATGCAATGACCACTGGTTGATCCATAAGTTGTTTGTGGAAAAGAACACACATGCAATGAGTCTAGTGGATCCATGTGTGGTTTGTGGAAAAGAACACACATGCAATGACCACTAGTTGATCCATGTGTGGTTTGTGGAAAGAACACACATGCAATGACAGTGGTGGATCCATGTGTGGTTTGTGAAAAGAACACACATGCAATGACTCTAGTGTTGGTTTTAGTATAAGAACACACATGCAATGACTCTAGTGGTTGATCCATGTGTGGTTTGTGGAAATAACACACATGCAATGACTCTAGTGGTTGATCCATGTGTGGTTTGTGGAAATAACACACATGCAATGACTCTAGTGGTTGATCCATGTGTGGTTTGTGGAAATAACACACATGCAATGACTCTAGTGGTTGATCCATGTCTTGTTTTTGGTAATAAAACACATTCAATTGCGACTTGTTGATCCATGTGTGGTTTGTGGAAAAGAACACACATGCAATGACCACTGGTTGATCCATAAGTTGTTTGTGGAAAAGAACACACATGCAATGACCACCTGTGGATCCATGTGTGGTTTGTGGAAAAGAACACACATGCAATGACCACTGGTTGATCCATGTGTGGTTTGTGGAAATGACACATACGCAATGACAGTGGTGGATCCATATGTGGTTTGTGGAAAGAACACATATGCAATGACTCTAGTGGTTGATCCATATGTGGTTTGTGGAAATAACACACATGCAATAACAGTGGTGGATCCATGTGTGGTTTGTGGAAAAGAACACACATGCAATGACCACTGGTTGATCCATGTGTGGTTTGTGGAAAGAACACACATGCAATGACAGTGGTGGATCCATGTGTGGTTTGTGAAAAGAACACACATGCAATGACTCTAGTGTTGGTTTTAGTATAAGAACACACATGCAATGACTCTAGTGGTTGATCCATGTGTGGTTTCTGGAAATAACACACATGCAATGACTATAATGAATCCATAAGTGGTTTATGGAAAAGAACACACATGCACTGACCACTGGTGGATCCATATGTGGTCTGTGGAAAGAACACACATGCAAAGACTCTAGTGGTTGATCCATGTGTGGTTTGTGGAAAGAACACAGATGCAATGACTCTAGTGCTAGTTTTAGTATAAGAACACACGTGCAATGACTCTAGTGGGTCCACATGTGGTTTGTGAAAAGAACACACATGCAATGACCACTGGTTGATCCATAAGTTGTTTGTGGAAAAGAACACACATGCAATGAGTCTAGTGGATCCATGTGTGGTTTGTGGAAAATAACACACATGCAATGACCACTAGTTGATCCATGTGTGGTTTGTGGAAAGAACACACATGCAATGACAGTGGTGGATCCATGTGTGGTTTGTGAAAAGAACACACATGCAATGACTCTAGTGTTGGTTTTAGTATAAGAACACACATGCACTGACTCTAGTGGTTGATCCATGTGTGGTTTGTGGAAATAACACACATGCAATGACTCTAGTGGTTTATCCATGTGTGGTTTGTGGAAATAACACACATACAATGACTCTAGTGGTTTATCCATGTGTGGTTTGTGGAAATAACACACATGCAAGGACTGTAATGGATCCATAAGTGGTTTATGGAAAAGAACACACATGCAATGACCACTGGTTGATCCATATGTGGTTTGTGGAAATAACACACATGCAATAACCACTTGTTGATCCATGTGTGGTTTGTGGAAAGAACACACATGCAACGACAGTGGTGGATCCATGTGTGGTTTGTGGATAGAACACACATGCAATGACTCTAGTGCTAGTTTTAGTATAAGAGCACACATGCAATGACTCTAGTGGGTCCACATGTGGTTTGTGAAAAGAACACACATGCAATGACCACTGGTTGATCCATAAGTTGTTTGTGGAAAAGAACACACACGCAATGATTCTAGTGGATCCATGTGTGGTTTGTGGAAAAGAACACACATGCAATGAATCTAGTGCTGGTTTGTGGTTTTAGTATAAGAACAAAGATGAAATTACTCAAATGGATCCATATGTGGTTTGTGGAAAGAACACACATGCAATGACTCTGGTTGATCCATATGTGGTTTGTGGAAAGAACACACATGCAATGACCACTAGTGGATCCATGTGTGGTTTGTGGAAAAGAACACACATGCAATGACCACTGGTTGATCCATGTGTGGTTTGTGGAAAGAACACACATGCAATGACAGTGGTGGATCCATGTGTGGTTTGTGCAAAGAACATACATGCAATGACTCTAGTGTTGGTTTTAGTATAAGAACACACATGCAATGACTCTAGTGGTTGATCCATGTGTGGTTTGTGGAAATAACACACATGCAATGACTCTAGTGGTTGATCCATGTGTTGTTTGTGGAAATAACACACATGCAATGACTCTAGTGGTTGATCCATGTGTGGTTTGTGGAAATAACACACATGGAATGACTGTAATGGATCCATAACTGGTTTATTGAAAAGAACACACATGTAATGACCACTGGTTAATCCATATGTGGTTTGTGGAAAGAACACACATGCAATGACCACTAGTGGTTGATCCATGTGTGGTTTGTGGAAAGAACACACATGCAATGACAGTGGTGGATCCACTGTGGTTTGTGAAAAGAACACACGTGCAATGACTCTAGTGTTGGTTTTAGTATAAGAACACACATGCAATGACTCTAGTGGTTGATCCATGTGTGGTTTGTGGAAATAACACACATGCAATGACTCTAGTGGTTGATCCATGTGTGGTTTGTGGAAATAACACACATGCAATGACTCTAGTGGTTGATCCATGTGTGGTTTGTGGAAATAACACACATGCAATGACTGTAATGGATCCATAAGTGGTTTATGGAAAAGAACACACATGCAATGACCACTAGTTGATCCATATGTGGTTTGTGGAAATAACACACATCCAATGACTCTAGCGGTGGATCAATGTGTCGTTTGTGGAAAGAACACACATGCAATGATAGTGGTGGATCCATGTGTGGTTTGTGGATAGAACACACATGCAATGATTCTAGTGCTAGTTTTAGTATAAGAACACACATGCAATGACTCTAGTGGGTCCACATGTGGTTTGTGAAAAGAACACACATGCAATGACCACTGATTGATCCATCAGTTGTTTGTGGAAAAGAACACACATGCAATGAGTCTAGTGGATCCATGTATGGTTTGTGGAAAAGAACACACATGCAATGACTCTAGTGCTGGTTTGTGGTTTTAGTATAAGAACAAACATGCAATGACTCTAGTGGTTGATCCATGTGTGGTTTGTGGAAATAACACACATGCAATGACTGTAATGGATTCATAAGTGGTTTATGGAAAAGAACGCACATGCAATGACCACTGGTTGATCCATATGTGGTTTGTGGAAAGAACACACATGCAATGACCACTTGTTGATCCATGTGTGGTTTGTGGAAAGAACACACATTCAATGATAGTGGTGGATCCATGTGTGGTTTGTGGATAGAACACATGTGCAATGACTCTAGTGCTAGTTTTAGTATAAGAACACACATGCAATGACTCTAGTGGGTCCACATGTGGTTTGTGAAAAGAACACACATGCAATGACCATTGGTTGATCCATAAGTTGTTTGTGGAAAAGAACACACATGCAATGAGTCTAGTGGATCCATGTGTGGTTTGTGGAAAAGAACACACATGCAATGACTCTAGTGCTGGTTTGTGGTTTTAGTATAAGAACAAACATGCAATTACTCAAATGGATCCATATGTGGTTTGTGGAAAGAACACACATGCAATGACTCTAGTTGATCCATATGTGGTTTGTGGAAAGAACACACATGCAATGACCACAGGTGGATCCATGTGTGGTTTGTGGAAAAGAACATACATGCAATGACCACTGGTTGATCCATGTGTGGTTTGTGGAAAGAACACACATGCCATGACAGTGGTGGATCCATGTGTGGTTTGTGAAAAGAACACACATGCAATGACTCTAGTGTTGGTTGTAGTATAAGAACACACATGCAATGACTCTAGTGGTTGATCCATGTGTGGTTTGTGGAAATAACACACATGCAATGACTCTAGTGGTTGATCCATGTGTGGTTTGTGGAAATAACACACATGCAATGACTCTAGTGGTTGATCCATGTGTGGTTTGTGGAAATAACACACATGCAATGACTGTAATGGATCCATAAGTGGTTTATGGAAAAGAACACACATACAATGGCCACTGGTTAATCCATATGTGGTTTGTGGAAAGAACATACATGCAATGACCACTAGTGGTTGATCCATGTGTGGTTTGTGGAAAGAACACACATGCAATGACAGTGGTGGATCCATTGTGGTTTGTGAAAAGAACACACATGCAATGACTCTAGTGTTGGTTTTAGTATAAAAGCACGCATGCAATGACTCTAGTGGTTGATCCATGTGTGGTTTGTGGAAATAACACACATGCAATGACTCTAGTGGTTGATCCATGTGTGGTTTGTGGAAATAACACACATCCAATGACTCTAGTGGTTGATCCATGTGTGGTTTGTGGAAATAACACACATGCAAGGACTGTAATGGATCCATAAGTGGTTTATGGAAAAGAACACACATGCAATGACCACTGGTTGATCCATATGTGGTTTGTGGAAATAACACACATGCAATGACCACTTGTTGATCCATGTGTGGTTTGTGGAAAGAACACACATGCAACGACAGTGGTGGATCCATGTGTGGTTTGTGGATAGAACACACATGCAATGACTCTAGTGCTAGTTTTAGTATAAGAACACACATGCAATGACTCTAGTGGGTCCACATGTGGTTTGTGAAAATAACACACATGCAATGACCACTGGTTGATCCATAAGTTGTTTGTGGAAAAGAACACACACGCAATGATTCTAGTGGATCCATGTGTGGTTTGTGGAAAAGAACACACATGGAATGAATCTAGTGCTGGTTTGTGGTTTTAGTATAAGAACAAAGATGCAATTACTCAAATGGATCCATATGTGGTTTGTGGAAAGAACACACATGCAATGACTCTGGTTGATCCATATGTGGTTTGTGGAAAGAACACACATGCAATGACCACTGGTGGATCCATGTGTGGTTTGTGGAAAAGAACACACATGCAATGACCACTGGTTGATCCATGTGTGGTTTGTGGAAATAACACACATGCAATGAAAGTGGTGGATCCATGTGTGGTTTGTGCAAAGAACACACATGCAATGACTCTAGTGTTGGTTTTAGTATAAGAACACACATGCAATGACTCTAGTGGTTGATCCATGTGTGGTTTGTGGAAATAACACACATGCAATGAATCTAGTGGTTGATCCATGTGTTGTTTGTGGAAATAACACACATGCAATGAGTCTAGTGGTTGATCCATGTGTGGTTTGTGGAAATAACACACATGGAATGACTCTAGTGGTCGATCCATTTGTGGTTTGTGGAAATAACACACATGCAATGACCATTGGTTGATCCATATGTGGTTTGTGGAAAGAACACACATGCAATAAATCTAGTGGTGGATCCATGTGTGTTTTGTGGAAAGAACACACATGCAATGATAGTGGTGGATCCATGTGTGGTTTGTGGATAGAGCACACATGCAATGACTCTAGTGCTAGTTTTAGTATAAGAACGGACATGCAATGACTCTTGTGGGTCCACATGTGGTTTGTGAAAAGAACACATATACAATGACCACTGGTTGATCCATCAGTTGTTTGTGGAAACGAACACACATGCAATGAGTCTAGTGGGTCCATGTATGGTTTGTGGAAAAGAACACACATTTAATGACTCTAGTGCTGGTTTGTGGTTTTAGTATAAGAACAAACATGCAATGACTCTAGTGGTTGATCCATGTGTGGTTTGTGGAAATAACACACATGCAATGACTGTAATGGATCCATAAGTGGTTTATGGAAAAGAACACACATGCAATGACCACTGGTTGATCCATATGCGGTTTGTGGAAAGAACACACATGCAATGACCACTAGTGGTTGATCCATGTGTGGTTTGTGGAAAGAACACACATTTAATGACCGTGGTGGATCCATGTGTGGTTTGTGAAAAGAAGACACATGCAATGACTCTAGTGTTGGTTTTAGTATAAAAGCACGCATGCAATGACTCTAGTGGTTGATCCATGTGTGGTTTGTGGAAATAACACACATGCAATGACTCTAGTGGTTGATCCATGTGTGGTTTGTGGAAATAACACACATCCAATGACTCTAGTGGTTGATCCATGTGTGGTTTGTGGAAATAACACACATGCAAGGACTGTAATGGATCCATAAGTGGTTTATGGAAAAGAACACACATGCAATGACCACTGGTTGATCCATATGTGGTTTGTGGAAATAACACACATGCAATGACCACTTGTTGATCCATGTGTGGTTTGTGGAAAGAACACACATGCAACGACAGTGGTGGATCCATGTGTGGTTTGTGGATAGAACACACATGCAATGACTCTAGTGCTAGTTTTAGTATAAGAACACACATGCAATGACTCTAGTGGGTCCACATGTGGTTTGTGAAAATAACACACATGCAATGACCACTGGTTGATCCATAAGTTGTTTGTGGAAAAGAACACACACGCAATGATTCTAGTGGATCCATGTGTGGTTTGTGGAAAAGAACACACATGGAATGAATCTAGTGCTGGTTTGTGGTTTTAGTATAAGAACAAAGATGCAATTACTCAAATGGATCCATATGTGGTTTGTGGAAAGAACACACATGCAATGACTCTGGTTGATCCATATGTGGTTTGTGGAAAGAACACACATGCAATGACCACTGGTGGATCCATGTGGTTTGTGGAAAAGAACACACATGCAATGACCACTGGTTGATCCATGTGTGGTTTGTGGAAATAACACACATGCAATGAAAGTGGTGGATCCATGTGTGGTTTGTGCAAAGAACACACATGCAATGACTCTAGTGTTGGTTTTAGTATAAGAACACACATGCAATGACTCTAGTGGTTGATCCATGTGTGGTTTGTGGAAATAACACACATGCAATGAATCTAGTGGTTGATCCATGTGTTGTTTGTGGAAATAACACACATGCAATGAGTCTAGTGGTTGATCCATGTGTGGTTTGTGGAAATAACACACATGGAATGACTCTAGTGGTCGATCCATTTGTGGTTTGTGGAAATAACACACATGCAATGACCATTGGTTGATCCATATGTGGTTTGTGGAAAGAACACACATGCAATAAATCTAGTGGTGGATCCATGTGTGTTTTGTGGAAAGAACACACATGCAATGATAGTGGTGGATCCATGTGTGGTTTGTGGATAGAGCACACATGCAATGACTCTAGTGCTAGTTTTAGTATAAGAACGGACATGCAATGACTCTTGTGGGTCCACATGTGGTTTGTGAAAAGAACACATATACAATGACCACTGGTTGATCCATCAGTTGTTTGTGGAAACGAACACACATGCAATGAGTCTAGTGGGTCCATGTATGGTTTGTGGAAAAGAACACACATTTAATGACTCTAGTGCTGGTTTGTGGTTTTAGTATAAGAACAAACATGCAATGACTCTAGTGGTTGATCCATGTGTGGTTTGTGGAAATAACACATGCAATGACTGTAATGGATCCATAAGTGGTTTATGGAAAAGAACACACATGCAATGACCACTGGTTGATCCATATGCGGTTTGTGGAAAGAACACACATGCAATGACCACTAGTGGTTGATCCATGTGTGGTTTGTGGAAAGAACACACATTTAATGACCGTGGTGGATCCATGTGTGGTTTGTGAAAAGAAGACACATGCAATGACTCTAGTGTTGGTTTTAGTATAAAAGCACGCATGCAATGACTCTAGTGGTTGATCCATGTGTGGTTTGTGGAAATAACACACGTGCAATGACTCTAGTGGTTGATCCATGTGTGGTTTGTGGAAATAACACACATCCAATGACTCTAGTGGTTGATCCATGTGTGGTTTGTGGAAATAACACACATGCAAGGACTGTAATGGATCCATAAGTGGTTTATGGAAAAGAACACACATGCAATGACCACTGGTTGATCCATATGTGGTTTGTGGAAATAACACATGCAATGACCACTTGTTGATCCATGTGTGGTTTGTGGAAAGAACACACATGCAACGACAGTGGTGGATCCATGTGTGGTTTGTGGATAGAACACACATGCAATGACTCTAGTGCTAGTTTTAGTATAAGAACACACATGCAATGACTCTAGTGGGTCCACATGTGGTTTGTGAAAATAACACACATGCAATGACCACTGGTTGATCCATAAGTTGTTTGTGGAAAAGAACACACACGCAATGATTCTAGTGGATCCATGTGTGGTTTGTGGAAAAGAACACACATGGAATGAATCTAGTGCTGGTTTGTGGTTTTAGTATAAGAACAAAGATGCAATTACTCAAATGGATCCATATGTGGTTTGTGGAAAGAACACACATGCAATGACTCTGGTTGATCCATATGTGGTTTGTGGAAAGAACACACATGCAATGACCACTGGTGGATCCATGTGTGGTTTGTGGAAAAGAACACACATGCAATGACCACTGGTTGATCCATGTGTGGTTTGTGGAAATAACACACATGCAATGAAAGTGGTGGATCCATGTGTGGTTTGTGCAAAGAACACACATGCAATGACTCTAGTGTTGGTTTTAGTATAAGAACACACATGCAATGACTCTAGTGGTTGATCCATGTGTGGTTTGTGGAAATAACACACATGCAATGAATCTAGTGGTTGATCCATGTGTTGTTTGTGGAAATAACACACATGCAATGAGTCTAGTGGTTGATCCATGTGTGGTTTGTGGAAATAACACACATGGAATGACTCTAGTGGTCGATCCATTTGTGGTTTGTGGAAATAACACACATGCAATGACCATTGGTTGATCCATATGTGGTTTGTGGAAAGAACACACATGCAATAAATCTAGTGGTGGATCCATGTGTGTTTTGTGGAAAGAACACACATGCAATGATAGTGGTGGATCCATGTGTGGTTTGTGGATAGAGCACACATGCAATGACTCTAGTGCTAGTTTTAGTATAAGAACGGACATGCAATGACTCTTGTGGGTCCACATGTGGTTTGTGAAAAGAACACATATACAATGACCACTGGTTGATCCATCAGTTGTTTGTGGAAACGAACACACATGCAATGAGTCTAGTGGGTCCATGTATGGTTTGTGGAAAAGAACACACATTTAATGACTCTAGTGCTGGTTTGTGGTTTTAGTATAAGAACAAACATGCAATGACTCTAGTGGTTGATCCATGTGTGGTTTGTGGAAATAACACACATGCAATGACTGTAATGGATCCATAAGTGGTTTATGGAAAAGAACACACATGCAATGACCACTGGTTGATCCATATGCGGTTTGTGGAAAGAACACACATGCAATGACCACTAGTGGTTGATCCATGTGTGGTTTGTGGAAAGAACACACATTTAATGACCGTGGTGGATCCATGTGTGGTTTGTGAAAATAAGACACATGCAATGACTCTAGTGTTGGTTTTAGTATAATAACACACATGCAATGACTCTAGTGGTTGATCCATGTGTGGTTTGTGGAAATAACACACGTGCAATGACTCTAGTGGTTGATCCATGTGTGGTTTGTGGAAATAACACACGTGCAATGACTCTAGTGGTTGATCCATGTGTGGTTTGTGGAAATAACACACATGCAATGACTGTAATGGATCCATAAGTGTTTTATGGAAAAGAACACACATGCAATGACCACTGGTTGATCCATATGTGGTTTTTGGAAAGAACACACATGCAATGACTCTAGTGGTTGATCCATGTGTGGTTTGTGGAAAGAACACACATGCAATGATAGTGGTGGATCCATGTGTGGTTTGTGGATAGAGGACACATGCAATGACTCTAGTGCTAGTTTTAGTATAAGAACACACATGCAATGACTCCTGTGGGTCCACGTGTGGTTTGTGAAAAGAACACACATGCAATGACCACTGGTTGATCCATCAGTTGTTTGTGGAAACGAACACACACGCAATGAGTCTAGTGGATCCAAGTATGGTTTGTGGAAAAGAACACACATGAAATGACTCTAGTGCTGGTTTGTGGTTTTAGTATAAGAATAAACATGCAATGACTCTAGTGGTTGATGCATGTGTGGTTTGTGGAAATAACTCACATGCAATGACTCTACTGGTTGATCCATGTGTGGTTTGTGGAAATAACACACATGCAATGACTGTAATGGATCCATAAGTGGTTTATGGAAAAGAACACACATGCAATGACAACTGGTTAATCCATATGTGGTTTGTGGAAAGAACACACATGCAATGACCACTAGTGGTTGATCCATGTGTGGTTTGTGGAAAGAACACACATGCAATGACAGTGGTGGATCCATTGTGGTTTGTGAAAAGAACACACATGCAATGACTCTAGTGTTGGTTTTAGTATAAAAGCACGCATGCAATGACTCTAGTGGTTGATCCATGTATGGTTTGTGGAAATAACACACATGCAATGACTCTAGTGGTTGATCCATGTGTGGTTTGTGGAAATAACACACATGCAATGACTCTAGTGGTTGATCCATGTGTGGTTTGTGGAAATAACACACATGCAATGACTCTAGTGGTCGATCCATTTGTGGTTTGTGGAAATAACACACATGCAATGACCATTGGTTGATCCATATGTGGTTTGTGGAAAGAACACACATGCAATAAATCTAGTGGTGGATCCATGTGTGGTTTGTGGAAAGAACACACATGCAATGATAGTGGTGGATCCATGTGTGGTTTGTGGATAGAGCACACATGCAATGACTCTAGTGCTAGTTTTAGTATAAGAACGGACATGCAATGACTCTTGTGGGTCCACATGTGGTTTGTGAAAAGAACACACATACAATGACCACTAGTTGATCCATCAGTTGTTTGTGGAAACGAACACACATGCAATGAGTCTAGTGGGTCCATGTATGGTTTGTGGAAAAGAACACACATTTAATGACTCTAGTGCTGGTTTGTGGTTTTAGTATAAGAACAAACATGCAATGACTCTAGTGGTTGATCCATGTGTGGTTTGTGGAAATAACACACATGCAATGACTGTAATGGATCCATAAGTGGTTTATGGAAAAGAACACACATGCAATGACCACTGGTTGATCCATATGCGGTTTGTGGAAAGAACACATGCAATGACCACTAGTGGTTGATCCATGTGTGGTTTGTGGAAAGAACACACATTTAATGACCGTGGTGGATCCATGTGTGGTTTGTGAAAAGAAGACACATGCAATGACTCTAGTGTTGGTTTTAGTATAATAACACACATGCAATGACTCTAGTGGTTGATCCATGTGTGGTTTGTGGAAATAACACACGTGCAATGACTCTAGTGGTTGATCCATGTGTGGTTTGTGGAAATAACACACGTGCAATGACTCTAGTGGTTGATCCATGTGTGGTTTGTGGAAATAACACACATGCAATGACTGTAATGGATCCATAAGTGTTTTATGGAAAAGAACACACATGCAATGACCACTTGTTGATCCATATGTGGTTTTTGGAAAGAACACACATGCAATGACTCTAGTGGTTGATCCATGTGTGGTTTGTGGAAAGAACACACATGCAATGATAGTGGTGGATCCATGTGTGGTTTGTGGATAGAGGACACATGCAATGACTCTAGTGCTAGTTTTAGTATAAGAACACACATGCAATGACTCCTGTGGGTCCACGTGTGGTTTGTGAAAAGAACACACATGCAATGACCACTAGTTGATCCATCAGTTGTTTGTGGAAACGAACACACACGCAATGAGTCTAGTGGATCCAAGTATGGTTTGTGGAAAAGAACACACATGAAATGACTCTAGTGCTGGTTTGTGGTTTTAGTATAAGAATAAACATGCAATGACTCTAGTGGTTGATCCATGTGTGGTTTGTGGAAATAACTCACATGCAATGACTCTACTGGTTGATCCATGTGTGGTTTGTGGAAATAACACACATGCAATGACTATAGTGGTTGATTCATGTGTGGTTTGTGCAAATAACACACATGCAATGACTGTAATGGATCTATAAGTGGTTTATGGAAAAGAACACACATGCAATGACCACTGGTTGATCCATATGTGGTTTGTGGAAAGAACACACATGCAATGACTCTAGTGGTTGATCCATGTGTGGTTTGTTGAAAGAACACACATGCAATGACTCTAGTGCTAGTTTTAGTATAAGAACACACATGCAATGACTCTAGTGGGTCCACATGTGGTTTGTGAAAAGAACACACATGCAATGAGCACTGGTTGTCCATAAGTTGTTTGTGGAAAAGGACACACATGCAATGAGTCTAGTGGATCCATGTGTGGTTTGTGGAATAGAACACACATGCAATGACTCTAGTGCTGGTTTGTGGTTTTAGTATAAGAACAAACATGCAATTACTCAATTGGATCCATATCTGGTTTGTGGAAGAACACACATGCAATTACTCTGGTTGATCCATATGTGGTTTGTGGAAAGAACATACATGCAATGTCCACTGGTGGATCCATGTGTGGTTTGTGGAAAAGAACACACATGCAATGACCACTGGTTGATCCATGTGTGGTTTGTGGAAAGAACACACATGCAATGACAGTGGTGGATCCATGTGTGGTTTGTGAAAATAACACACATGCAATGACTCTAGTGTTGGTTTTAGTATAAGAACACACATGCATTGACTCTAGTGGTTGATCCATGTGTTGTTTGTTGAAATAACACACATTCAATGACTCTAGTGGTTGATCCATGTGTGGTTTGTGGAAATAACATACATGCAATGACTCTAGTGGTTGAGCCATGTGTGGTTTGTGGAAATAACACACATGCAATGACTCTAGTGGTTGATACATGTGTGGTTTGTGGAAATAACACACATGCAATGACTCTAGTGGTTGATCCATGTGTGGTTTGTGGAAATAACACAAATGCAACGACTCTAGTGGTTGATCCATGTGTTGTTTGTGAAAAGAACACACATGCAATGACCACTGGTTGATCCATAAGTTGTTTGGGGAAAAGAACACACATGCAATGAGTCTAGTAGATCCATATGTGGTTTATGGAAAGAACACACATGCAATGACTCTGGTTGATCCATATGTGGTTTGTGGAAAGAACACACATGCAATGACCACTGGTGGATCCATGTGTGGTTTGTGGAAAAGAACACACATGCAATGACCACTGGTTGATCCATGTGTGGTTTGTGGAAAGAACACACATGCAATGATAGTGGTGGATCCATGTGTGGTTTGTGAAAAGAACACACATGCAATGACAGTGGTGGATCCATGTGTGGTTTGTAGATAGAACACACATGCAATGACTCTAGTGCTAGTTCTAGGATAAGAACACACATGCAATGACTCTAGTGGGTACATATGTGGTTTGTGAAAAGAACACACATGCAATGACCACTGGTTGATCCATCAGTTGTTTGTGGAAAAGAACACACATGCAATGAGTCTAGTGGATCCATGTATGGTTTGTGGAAAAGAACACACATGCAATGACTCTAGTGCTGGTTTGTGGTTTTAGTATAACAACAAACATGCAATGACTCTAGTGGTTGATCCATGTGTGGTTTGTGGAAATAACATACATGGATTGACTATAATGGATCCATAAGTGGTTTATGGAAAAGAACACACATGCAATGACCACTGGTTGATCCATATGTGGTTTGTGGAAAGAACACACATGCAATGACCACTAGTGGTTGATCCATGTGTGGTTTGTGGAAAGAACACACATGCAACGACAGTGGTGGATCCATGTGTGGTTTGTGGAAAGAACACACATGCAATCAACTCTAGTGGATCTAGATTGGCATAATTTGATGTATGTCATGATGCATTTCATTGTAAATGACACCCACTTTCCATTTTTATACTACTCAGCTTTGCCCCCCTCTCTCTCTTTCATAAAAGCCCAAACCTGTGCCCACTCTGTCTGCTACACCCTGATTGGTTGTAACCGTTGTCACACGGATCGTGCGCACCAACCGTTGATCCTGTGTGATCAAACGAGGCTCGTTGCACATGTCGTTCCCTTCATAGGACAGCACGAGACAGCACGGACGTCTCCCTCAACGAGACTTCTACAAGAAGGAACACGATGCCGTCCATGGAAAAAGTGGTCGAGTGGTCATGTCATGTTTAATCTAGTCTGCAAAGGCTACAAGTCTACTACATGGCAACTGTTCATCCACGGACCACCGGCTATACCATTTTTACTATGCAGCGTGCCTGCACTCTCACTTCCGTCAGGCCCCCACCACACGAACCTTCCACGCGGCAGCCGCAGCCGGAAGAGCTGTCAACTGGGGCCCTTGAGGAGGCCTAAACGTCCCCGCATTAAAACCCCAGCCTATCGGGTCCTCCATTCGCACTCATCCACTACTTTCTCTTCCCTATCCAGCAAAACACCACAATCTTGAACGTACTTGCACGAACCTTCTCCATGAAACCAGTGCGTGGGGGTGAGTGTCCGGGCATCGCCGCCGGGGTGGTGCTTCACGCGGCAGATCTGGAGGAGCATCACGCAGCACAGGCCGAGGAGGACGTGCAGTTCAACCCCTTGGGGGACCATGTGCACGCCGGTGCTGACGACTTCGGAGGCACCGATGAGGGCGTGGAGTTCGACGAACACGCCCTTCTCGTGTACCCGGAGGTACATCAATTTCTACATGTTTCATATTTTTTGCTCGAGATTAATCTATCCAGGCGTCATAAAAAAATCTACTTCTAATGATTAGATGCAACGTACAAACCGGTACATGGAGAGATCTAGTCTGTTTTGAATGAATCCACATTATTTATTTATTTATTAATAAGTTACCAAGAACACAAACCACATTAATTTAGGAGCGAGCTGGGGAGACGGCCGTAATGAACTGCTGAACCTGTATAGACATGTTATTGCATCGAAAGTAACTTGGAATGGTGGAAGGAATATATATTTATTATTTTGCTCATTTTGGTTTGTATTCCATACATTACAGGTGTATTCAAGTGAGATGGACTCTGACAAGGAGACCAGGGACAACAAGAGCCGCCATGTCATAAAGAAGCTCAAGAGAGGGATAATCCCTTTCCGCACTCGAATTGGGGAGCTCAGGTGCCCTTTCTGTAAGAAAGGAGTCAACCCGAGGATTGCCAGCTTGATTCCGCATGCGGTTGGCATCGGTAAAAGCCCGGCTAGTAAACACAAGTCGGCGACCAAGGCTAAGCACGCTGCTTATGGCAAGTTCCTGAGGGAGTATGTCAAGACCGGCCTAGTGTCCCCTTACTTAGGAATCAGCAACTCCTAGCCGACCAACCCCATCACTGTGTTGGCCCGGCCACTAATAATATTTAGTTCTCTTACCGTATCTAGACCCTTAAACTATGTGGATTTCTATTTTCGTACCCTTCAAAATATATTCAAGTTCATCTGTTCATGTTGTTAAAGTTCCGGTGGCATACTCATTATTTTGCATGGATAGAGGCGTGCCCCCGACAGATATAAGGGTTATCCTGTCCGCTAGATCACAGTGGATCAACGGTTGGTGGGAAAAACTGAGTACAACTGAATCGCCATGGTTAGACACGAGGGAAAAAAACGTGACTCACGGTACGCGTGTGTGGTGCACGGGGCGGTAGCGGACATGTGTGGCCGTGCATGGTGCATTAGCCTACGCGCTGCACGGTAGTGCAACGAAACGCCGCTTCCCTTCTCCTTTAATAGAGGCCTCCCCACTCCTACTCATCACGCACTCGCTCACTTAACCGTCTCCACTGTCCCATCACCTTCTACAAACGCCCAACAAAACCCCAACCACGCCGGCGATGGAGAAGATCGGCGTGGTGGCCATCGGCGCCTCCAAGGCAGCCGGCGAGGAGCCCCTCGTCCCCGTCCCTGCATACGCTATAGCCTCCGGCGATGAGGCCCCCGCCGGTCTCCGACAGATCCCGCTCGGCTGGGACCCCTACAAGGAGGTTGTCTACATAAGGCCAGAGAACCCCTACGACACCAGCATCGCCGACCCGTGGACTGAGGTAACCAGGGTTTTCTCCCCTTCCCTTGTTCTTCCCCCGTTCCCATCGTTGGATGCTAGATCCTATGTTATTAGGGCTTGGCTGTTCGTATTTTTTACAGTAGCTAATCCTATCGTGTTAGATCTGGATTTTCGATGAATCCCCCTGTTCATAGTTGGGATCAGTATTCGATTTGGTTTGAGATTTGGGGAATAATTGGGAGATCTCATTCGGTTAATTTATGCAAAAAATCAATCCCGATAATCAAAGTATCTCAATCATGTCCTTATTTCACTCTACTGTTTTTTCCAACAGGAGGATAGCAGCGACCTCCGCAGCGACGACGAGTCGCAGGACACCAAGACTCGTCATGTGCTGAGGAGGCTAAAGTCCGGTCAGTACAACAACTTCTTCGCTGACAACGTGTACAGGTGCCCCTTCTGCCCCACCAGGAGGCTCCACGGCACGGACTTCAACTCCCTCGTGAAGCATGCCGAGGACGTGAGGACCTGCGGTGAGTCCGTGAACATCCACGGCTTCAGGGCCAAGCACCAAGCGCTCGGTCTTCACCTTCGCAACCTCCAGAATGTGGCTATCGAGGAGGGCCGCATGCCCCCGATCAGACCCAAGGTGCCCAAGGTCAAGGGGTTGGGCAGCAAGAAGTGGAGGAGGCGCCAGAGGGAGGAGGCGGATGCCCTCCTAGCAGAGGCCACGAGGGCCAGCGATCATTCTTCGTCTTTGTAGCGACTTCTTTTGTCTTGTTTGTGTTGAAGCAGTCCGCTGCTGCTGCTGAGCAACCTAATTGTCGGACCTTGTTAAGTACCGTACTATATAACCTATATTAGCTGCTTTATCTACATCTGCTCTGTTTACTGAATTTATTTATGGTGCTGGTTTGTTTTGCTGCTCTAGATTTGCTACCAGATTGGGGAAAAACGACCGCAAAAGGAACAATGAATGAAGAGAGAAGCTGCTCTAGATTCCCTACCTTTTTGGGCAAAAAAACACAACTGTTAGAGAGAGAGGGGAAAGGCGCTCTTAAAAAGGCCAAATAACAAAAAAACTTCCACTTTAGGCATCATGGTACACGTAACGGCCAAGCCTTTGACCAAACGGCACCCCCCTCCGAGCGCATGTGAGGGCTTTGGAATATCGGGAGGGAAAAAGTGAGGACAAACGAGACACAATGTTGCTATAGCTAAATCATACAAAAAGATGAATTTGGCTTTACCATGCAATTTGGCTAGAGCTCCACAATGTAGCTATTCTAAATCCCTAAACTATGTGGTGCGCTGAAACCTAATGCTTTTCCACCGACACGTGTGTTGCAAAGTTGCTTGATCGTGCATGCTTACACAAGTGGCCTACAGAGAAACTTATAGAAGCATGGGCAAACAATCTTCATTTTGGCAAATTCGGGACAAGCTTTATGCGAATCGGCGAGTTTGATCGGCTGGGCCCAGGTGCGGGATGCTAGGTCCATGTCTATGCTTACACTTCTTAAACTTGTTAGGAATTAATAATAACTGTACACTTCCTTCTGTCCTGTCACATTACATCGTATCAGCACCGCGCACCCGCTGCGGATCGGCAACGGGACGGTGGTCTACGTGACCGGTCTTTGCCACGCCAAACCACGTCTCACACCTGTCCCATCGCCTACCGGGACGGACGCCGAATTTAATCGCTAGGATTGGAAACCATCGGTGCTCGCCCGGTCAAACTTACTTCCGCATGGGTATGACCGGAATATTGGTAAACGGAATTTAAGCATCGCCTTCTGTCTCCTCAGCATATCGCTGTGCAAAAATCCCCAACTCATTCCTTCCACCGGTGCCGCCACCGCAAGAACCATCGATGTTGCCGCAGGCACCGCCTCCGCCTAGCCATACCACCGCAACAAATCACTCCACCTCCAAGCCCAGTCCCAGCCATCGCTACCGACGCTAGGCCACCGCCGCCGCATTAGCTGCTGCCATGGATGCAGAGTATGGCGTGTTCAACAACGGGAGCGACCACACCCACGAGTACACCGTCACCGCCCATGGCACCACCAAGCTGACGGTCGTCCACACAAATGCATCAGTGGAGGTGGCCAAGGTCATCGCAATGTACGAGCGGTGGCTACAAGATCCGATGGACAGGTACAAGATCGTCGGCCTTAACCTCGAGTATACCAGAGATAGGAAGAGGACGGCACTTTTGTAGCTGTCCATGCGCAACCACTGCCTACTATATCAAGTATGTAATGCCAAATTTGTATGCCCGGAGCTTCGCGAGTTCCTACACAGGAGGGAGATCTACTTCGCCAGCGTCGACATCAAGAACGACACTCCGAAGCTAGAACGGGATCTCCTCGTTCATGTCGTCAATCACATCGATCTCCAACATTTGTGGAGGTACCCGGATGGCGGTACGGGGAAAGCCGGCATGGCTAGACTCGCTTCCGACATCATCGACCGCGAGTACGCCGGCATGAAAATCGAGTTCCCGAAGCACCTACATGAGCGATGGGAGTGGAGGCACCTGGATTACGATGTGATCAAGTACGCAGCCAGGGACGCGTATGTCTGCTACGAGATGCTCAACAGGATCTGGCGGGTGGGTGAGTGTGCTGTTTACCACTACTAGTTTCGCATTTCGTTCCTAGTTTTATCTCGCCTGTATTTTATCTAGCATGTATTTTCTAAGAATTTTGTGTGTAAGAACCAAGATCGTATGATCCCTGTGCTATTAGCTACTTAACTAGTATGAATTACATTCCCCCTTTTGTATGCTCAACATTCATTCTTACAAATTCTATTTGTGCCATTTGCATGCGGCAGAATCCAGGACTGACATGCATAAGGTGTGATACAGTCATAAGTCATAACCAAACCCAGATTATAGAGAAGGATACAGTCATAAACCATATTATAGTTTGACAAAGGTAATACATAGTAATTCGTAATTGCTCACATAGTGTACTTATGAAATAACTGTTGGAGATATGCCCAAGAGGCAATAATAAAAGAGGTTATTATTATATCTTTGTGTTTATGATGAATGTTTACATCCCATGCTATAATTGTATTATTAGGAAACACTAATACTTGTGTGTTTTGTAAACATAAATGAGTCCCTAGTAAGCCTCTTGTTGAACTAGCTTGTTGATTGATTGATGATCATGGTTTCCTGATCATAGACATTGGATGTGATTAATAACAAGGTTATATCATTAGGAGAATGATATGATGGACACACACCCATAGTAAGCGTAGCATAAGATCAAGTCATTAAGTTCGTATTGCTGTAAGCTTTGAAATACATAGTAACCTAATCCTTCGACCATGAGGTTATGTTAATCACCATCACCGGATGGGTACTTTGATGACATCAAACGCTTAAATCGGGCGGTTATAAAGGTGTCATTGGGTATTCTGAAAGTATGTGTTGAAGCGCATAGACCAAGATTGGGATTTGTCCATCCATATGACGGATAGATATACTCTGGGCCCTCTCGGTGGAATGTCATCTAGATAGCTTGCAAGCATGTGACTAGGTCACAAGGGATGACATAACATGGAACGAGTAAAGAGTACTTATCAGTAACGAGGAAGAACTAGGTATGAAGATACCGATGATCAAACCTCGGATAAGTAGAATATCGCGAGACAAAGGGAATTGGTTTCGTGTGTTAATTGGTTCAATCGATCACGAAGTAATCGTTGAGTATGTGGGAGCTGTTATGGATCTCCAGATCCTGCTGATGGTTATTGATGGGAGAGGTGTCTTCATCATGTCTGCATATTCACGAACCGTAGGGTGACACACTTAAGGTTCGAAGTTGTTTGAAGTAGATATGGAATTTGCGTTGGAGACCGAATGTTGTTCGGAGTCTCGGAATGGGTCCGGGACATCACGAGGAGATCCGGAATGGTCCGGAGAATGAGATTCATATATTGGGGATCATTTTCTAAGTTAGGAAATGTTCCGGAGTATTTGTATGGAGATTCTAGAAGGTTTCGGAATGTTCTGGAAGGTTCTAGAGGATTTCTTGGAGTTTGCTTGAAAACCAAGAAAGGGATCAAAGAAACCAAGTGGGGTAAGACACGGATTCGTGGGGGAGGAGGACTCCTCCCCCCAACCCGCCGGCCCAAGGAGGAGGGAGTCCTACTAGGACTCCCCCTCCCCAGGCGCGCCTCCCTCCTTTAAATAGAAGGGAGGGGGCGCCCCCTCTTGCACCTTGTCTCATAACTCCCAATCACAGCCGCCTCTCTCCTCCATGTTTCTTCTGCACAGGCATAGGCGAAGCCCTGCAGATTTGTCATCTCCACCACCACCACCACGCCGTCGTGCTGCTGGGATTCCATGGAGAAGATCTACTACCTCCGCTGCATTTGGAGCAGGGAGAGGAAGGTCTTCGACTCCTTGCAGTGTCTTTGCTCAAGCGCTGAACGCGCTCCGGAAGGATCGTCCACACGATCTTGAGATCGGCAAGTGATCGACTACATCATCCACGAGATCTAATCTCGTTAACGCTTTCGGTTCTACGAGGGTTAGTACCGATCTATCTCGTTGCTCACGTCTAGTAGATTAGATCTTGGCTTTTATCTAGATTAGATCTGGGTTTTGTTCGTTCTTGCGGTAGAATTTTTTTGTTTTCCATGCTACGAACCCATCAATAACATGTTTTCATAAACACAACAATCATGCACTAATAGTCTACATCCCAGCCTATTGGAGAAGGCAACCGATCCCAGGATGCCTTCGGTCGCTTGCCCCGGTTTGTAGATTCATCTATGATCCGGCATCTAGGACAAACAACCTGCCTTGGTGGTGGTTCAATGATGCGATGCCTGGAACGAGATTTTACAATCTGGCGGTACAGCTCGTGGCTAACATACCCGTCAATTGCAGCGTACTTCAGATTAGGTTCAGAAAGTGGCTTATCCTCCCGATCGTGCCCTAAACCCTCCACGAACATCTCGTCAATCATCCTTCATGTCAACCACAGTCTATGAGTTCGGAGGCAAGAGCGGCCATCCCGGTCTTGCCGCCCTTCGTCCCTGGGATCCAGTAAATTTCCTAGATGTCCACTCTGCATTCCTTTGGGATTCTAATGTTGATAGTAGGGCTTTCAAGCAGTTTACTGTCATTCGTGATGTCAACACTAGTAAATGTTATGTGCTGGTTCACGAGAAAGCCATGAAACAGATCCCTAATGCTTTCGCCCCACCTGCATGAAAATGAATTCAGACAAATAATATAACAATAACTTTTGCAAACAGATGGTTCAGGAACAAAAAGACAGCAAAGTCTACCAGATCTCGCCAGTCCCCTTCTCGCAAAAAGGCTGGTATACGACAACGTGCCCCTTCATGCAGAGTTGCACCACGGTGATCCTACGGCCATCGCGGCTGTACTCGAGGTCGAGACCTACAAACCTGTTTTCTTCGAACTGCAGCCAACCCGTGAAATTATTCAGAGTGTTCCTCACCGTCCGAGGGTCGGTGGTGTAGACGACATCGATCTTCTTCCCACCATGTACTTCGATGTCGAAGTGCGCAGTTTCTTGCCTGCCGTCGTTTCAGACGTCCGGAGCGTCCATGACTACAGGCAAGAGGGAAAGGATACGGAGGAAGAGGGTGAAGCGGTGGTGGAGGAAATGGATGAGGCCGTGGAGGAGAAAGATGATGAGGCCATGGAGGAGGAAATGAGACGGAGAAGTGAAAGATTGGAACCGCCCTTACCAATATCTGGAATGGTGCACGACCGTTCGTAGTAGGGTGAAGGTGGCGAAAAACGGCGGTTTTACACGTCGACGCTAGCACTTCCTAAAATTTGTTCTGCGCCACTTGCATGCGGTGGAATCAATTCAAACGTAGGCACATTTACGCGTGCCGACCTTCACTCACTGATAGGCGGGCCACACATTTCCCTTTTACGATTTATTTTTTCACTTCCTCTAGACGGTTCTGGTGCCCGCCCTCAATAATTATGCCCCCCTTCTTTTCTTCCACATGGACGAGAACCAGCGGCGGCGGCGGTTCCTTGCAGATTCGCTCCCCACTCGAACAACTGCCCCCATCCCTGATTCCACCCCCTCTCATATCCATCCGCCTCCTTACCACAACGCCTTCATTAATCTACCGGATTCCAGACTCCATTTGCCGCTATGGGTAGATCTTGGGGTAGCATTAGGCTGAAGAGAAAGGCATGCGACGATGATGTGGATGTCCAGGGCGACCGCTACCGCGAGGATTGGGGATGACCGAACCTCAGCGCCGCGAACGTGCACAGGGTCGCCTCGGAGTTGGACATCATCTTAGTCGGCCGCCTCGCTCGTTGCATCCCTGGCTACCGCGTGATGATGCGGAACATGGACGACCAATCGTTCGGCACGCCAGGCCTTCTTTACCCCGATAATAGCAAATGGCCAGACGACCGCGATGGCCACGTAAGTTCCAGTATCTAGCTTATTCATTCAGTCATATCGTTGATTCATATGTGCTGAACTTTCATCGGAATCCTATGTACCTTTCGTCGAACGTGTTTTGTGCACGCGCGGTTTGAACAAATCAAACCATTTAAGACTATTCTGCATGCGTAAGCTCTTGCACTGATATTCTGGTATTTTCGTAGTGACACAGTCTTATTTTAGGTGATAGACGAGTTGTCAATTTCGATTTTGCAATAGAATGCCTGCTAGGTGATATTCTGTTTCCTAAAATAAAAACAAATGGATTAGACGATTTAAGGCTGTTATGCCCCGAGCTGTTTAATTATGATCATCGTCAGGAGTTTGTTCTGGGGGGATCTTCTCCTACTCCATATATTGAGTATCTTCGTAGTGACACAGGCACAATTTAGACGATATCTAAGGAGACACTCGTATTTAGGCGATATTTTGTGTACTTTAATATAAAGGTCCAGTTGTCAAATTGTATTTGCAATGGAATCCATGCTAGGTGATTGTACCAACTGACAACAAACTCTGCAGAATATTCATGCAAAACTGATGTTGTTGGATAAGTGGTCGGAATCAGTAGTGGTGAATATCAAGGAAGAAGAAGAGACGGAAATGGGAGATGACTAGAACTGGGTGGGTGGCAACGGCGAGTGGCTGGTCCTTTTATCCTAGGATGGGAGTACTTGGACTCTAAAAAATTGCTACAGCTCGAAGAGACTTGCAGTGCCATCTTTGAAGGGTGTCGGCATTACTGCATTCAATAGCGGGTGGCCGCCGCACATTTCCAAATTCGCTTACAGGTTCAACATGGCAGAACTTGAGCTCGTGAAGGTACAGCTCCCACATAGACCACGGGAGGGGGCGCGGAAGAACTGGGAGTACGACCTCTTAGCGGTGTTCGACAAGGCAATCACATTCATTAGATGCCCAGAAGACAAGGAATGGACAGTCTTGCGCGACGACTTCCTGCGGCCGGAGAAGTATGTCGACGCCGTCTTCACCTACGGCTACTCTTCGTACAGACCGCAACGCATTTATGCGGTCACTGAACCTAGCGGCGACGTGCGTGTTTGGGATCCGTCCATTTAGGGTGAGTCATGATGTCATATAGCATGTAAAATCCCATTCAAAATTCTGCTTACTGACTGTTAGTAACACGCAGGTACCCACGTAGCCCCGCGCATCATTCCAGCTCCGGTCATCGAAGATGCAGTAGCAGATGCTGAACTTGGGACACGGCGCTGGTTCCTGGCACCTCTCGGAGACAACATGGAACAGGATGATGAACTCTTGTGGATTCATATTAGGGGAGCACTAAACAACGTTGGTGATACAATAGAACATATGGGGACACAACTTTCTTCATACCCATCGCTGCGGTGTCACGTTTTCTCGAGGTTCGCATGCCCATCCGAAGACCCAGTAGAGCAAGTCTAGAGCAGAGTCAGCAATCTGAAGGGACAATTTGTGTTTCTTGGGATCAACTACCCTTTCTTTGTCGGAGCCCCTGGAGTTGTTGAACCAATTGCTCAGGCAGCCCTGGACCCTGATGCTGCTGCTGGTGGTGGTGGTGGTGGTGGTGGTGGTGGAGCTGACGAAGAACTAGCTACTGCAGCTCCTAGTGAAGCTGACAAAATACTTGGTGATGCTGCTGCTGGTGAAGCTGACGAAATACTTGCTAATGTTGCTGCTGGTGAAGCTGACGAAATACCTGCTGAGGCTGTTGCCGGAGTCCAGGAAGAACATGCTGGTGTTATTGCTGAGGTGCCAGCACTTCCAGTGTTGATAGCAGACTTTGTGTTTGCTGCACACTCACGCGCCTATCATGTTGACACTCCAGATCCGACCTGGAGCCGAATCCACGTCGGGGGGAGGGGGACTACAATTGGCTCATCAGTGGGGTCGTACTATTTGAAGGAGAATGAAAGATGGGCAAATACAGCATTCTGGTCTGTTCCGACGATACCACCAGCTCTAGGGACCTAGTGCTCATACTGGCAGATCCGATGAACCATTTGTCTTTATCTTTATCATTAGTTACGCTTATGTGTGTAAAGACTAAGCTGTGCTTATTTGTGTAAGACTAAGTTAGGCCTAACTGCGTAATATTCAATGAAGCCCAGCTTTTCTTTCCACGCCCATAACAACAGAATTGCAGCATATAACATACAAATGTAATGTGCATACCAGGCATTTTTGCTCAGGAAAACAACCACTTCAAGCAAATGATACATCGTGTACGCATTTGAACGCATCACTAGAATGTGCCACCTATTGATGATTGATGACATGGATCTAGCTTTTCTGCACTTATTTGCATTGAATCGCTCATTGATTCGTTCACATATTTTTTGGCAATGGCTGATGAACTCCACTCTCTTGGTAACTTGCTTTGTCAGCGAGCACTTGTTGATGCAATGCAAAGTACAGAACATGGTCGTCATCGTCATTCCATTTAGGTTCTCTATGTTTCGTCATCACGGAGCTACTAATTTCAAATGAAAATCAAGTAAACAATATATGTGTACATTGTTAGAGTATGCTATGGCCACGGTACATACATGTTTTTCTACAATCACAAGAAGAAAACTTGATGCATTTTCACCTTGTTGGCGTTGTGCCGAACTGGGTGGATGTGGCTTTGGGGTTCGGAGAGGAAGGCGTCGTGGCTGGTGTGTGTGCGACCATGGCGACAGCGAGCTCGGATTCTGGAGGAGACCAACAGGACCGAGCATGGTCGGCATGGGTACAGATCTCACCCGGGAATGAATTCCCGTCCCCGCGCCGTGCCAATGGTGCGGTCATGGTGAGGACGAGCTCCGATTCGGGATGGGGACGAGAATGGGCCAAACAGGTTTGTCCAAGTCCTAGCTCCGCGCCATGGCCGCGACCATAGATTGCCGCCCCGGAGGAAGAAGAAGACGCGTAAAGGATGCATGCGCCAACGCTGTAAGCCTACATGGCAGCCTACATGGTAGCAACGACGGCAGCAACATAACAGCGAAAGCTGACAGGGGGACCCAACTTGACGGCCGTTAGCCTGATTTTTTGTATTGAAACGTAAAGTTGAATTCGGGACGAAAAGGACCCTCTGAGTATTTGGCACGCCAACTATAGTCATCGCGGATGATATCAGGGAACTCGGGTACCGCGTTGCCTGGCCACCCCAACTTTCGGGTCGCAAAATGATATTCTCATCATGAGGAAGCTTGATATTGAGGTATCTCCTGAGTCTAGCTCTGTCACCACGCCCAAGGATCAGTGGGTCAACACGCATTGCAGGTGGACTGATAGTGATGACGAGCCTGAGGTCACCGGTCTGTTTCTGCCCGCTTGGAATAATGCCTCTTGGGACCCCGAGCCTCCTCCTCCGTTCGTTGGTGGGTGGAGCCCGTAGATTGTCTACTTTGTCCCTTTTTGGCATCTTGATGCCAAAGTGGGAGAAAGTGTTCCGTTAGGAATTTGGGATTTGCATGGGTTGTGTCATGATGTCGCTCTTTCTGTGATCTTTTTATGCTCATGCACACTTTTCTTCCGTTATGTATGCTTGTGGACCTTTGTTATGTATCTGTCTATGGACCTCTTGTATGGTTGCTACTATGTTGGTGAATCTATGTGTTAATGTATCTTTGAGATGTTCTTATGATCGGTGGTGGTGGGCTAAGTTGTCTTACGGAGGTATATTCACTTATCCAAATATTGTCTTACCACAATGGTATTGGTGCAAGGTATGAGTCCCCCACTCTCTCCCATTTACTTCTTTGCACCCTTGTTGGTTTGTCTAGTGAGGGGGAGCTCTCTCCCTTGTGTGCTTGTTGTTTCTAGAAACTCTTGTTCCTATGTCTTGCACACATATAGGGGGAGCTTCTCATTTATTTTTTGCCTACAATTTCTCCTTTTTGTTATCCTCTATGCAAATCTTGTAGGGATGTCATCAAGCACCAAAAAGGGGGAGATTGAAAGGATATTGTTTTCTCCATGTGTTTTTGGTGTTGATGACAACTTCACTTGTGGTTTAACCGTATGTCCAAGTTGCAGCGTTTATCTACGGCCGTGCTAGTTGGTGGACTTCTCTCTAGAAGAAGCTTGAAGACGGTGGCGCTTATTTACACTTTCTCTTGTTTTGTGTTTTAGGATACCGTACTATCAACATGGGGTCTACTTTGGAAGGTGTTGGGAAATCACCATTTCATGGACATTCCATATCTGCACATCCACAGCCTTCCCAGTTTTCCTATGAGAGAGAGTTCCCTGTAGTGTTCGAGTGTTTTCTGCCCTGACAGGTAGTACCGGCCAGGCGGAGGTAGTACCTCCCAAGGGGTTTTTCAGGGCTGATCGAGCGGAACTTCTGACAGAAGTTCTGGTCCTAATTCCGGCAAACCAAATTTCGGCTCAGTAATACTTTTGTATTCTTTTGCCAATTTGTCAGAATTAGCACCGGAACTTGGATTGGTTGTATCGGCCAGATCCTGCATTGTCCAGCCCCTGTCCCTTGAGCGGTGGTACCGCCCCCTTTCCAGTAGTACCGGCCACCCTCTAGCGACACGGTTCTTACGGCCCAAGTTCCGGACCAAGTTCCGTCAACTAGGCTTTTTGGCTCAGATATGTCTCTGCCTCGAAATGCCTATTTGCCGGTAGTTGGACTGGAACTAGGACCGGTAGTTCCGGTCAGCTCGTGGGGGCTCGCTGACTGGTCAACCCGACTGTTTCATGGGCATCTTCGAGCCATTGGTGGTCTGTTCACCGGAAATACCGGCCCACCACCGGTAGTACCGGTAGTGTCGGGGCTGGGCAGAAAATGCCTGTTTGGGGGAGTCCTATTTAAGGCCCCCTTCTTCCTACTCTTGCCTTATCTCTTCGTTTTCTCTCTCCTCCATTAATACAAGAGCTTGACTTGCCTAGATCTCTCTCCTTAATCACTCAAACCTCTTGATCTTTTGAGGATTGGTAGAGGTGATCATGAGCTACACTTCCACCAAAGGAATCGTGATTTCCCCCACCCATCCTTCGTGGATCTTGTTACTCTTGGGTTATTGGACCCTAGACGGTGTAGGGCATCCTCAGATCTGGGGAAACTGTTGTGAAGCTTCGTGGTGTCGTTGAGGGCCTCCAATTGAGTTGTGGAGTCTCCCCTCAACCTTGTTGTAAAGGTTTCGGTTGGCGCCTTCAAGGTCACCAGTTAGTGGATTGTGAGGTCGCCTTTGTGGTGGTGCTCACCGGAGAAGAAGGTGAGGCCTTTGTGGCGCTCGGATGACCTTGTGTGGCCCCAACACCTCTCCAACATAGACATATCTTCCTTGGAAGTGAACTACGGGAATTACATCTCCATGTCCCCTCGCCGGTTCTTTTGTTCCACTCCTTTACTTCTTGCAATTACCGTCTTGTTTACTTATCATATTCTTTGCCATATATGATATTCATCTAGTTGCATCTCTTGTGAACTTTACTTTGTGCAAAGCCTAAAATTGCAAGAAAAGATTAAAAATTGGTAGTCTCCTATTCACCCCCTCTAGTCGACCAAAGTTGGGCCTTTCAGCGAGTTCGTATGCAAGACTCAGATTGTTGGCGATGAGTGCAATTTTGGTTGGGTTCGTTGGGTGGACCTGGATCGCCTTGATGTTCACCGACGAGTCGATAGACTGGTCTGGTGCATTCCTTTTGCTCACAGGAGGAAGACTATTGTCTATCGACTCCTTGAGCCTCTCTAGTTCTTCTTGCATGCTGAAGGATTGGGAGATTCTATTGAATTCCCTATCGAATCTATCGGATTTGATGAATCTTCCGTTGACGGTGATAATGCCATTTGGTCGTGGCATCTTCATCTCTAGGTATGCATAGTGCGGGACCGCCATGAACCTCGCGAATGCGACACGTCCGAGGAAGGTGTGGTACTGCAAGGGCCAGTCGACCACTTCGCTCGAGGCGTTCTCGCCGAAAGTTTGCGGGCGTGCCAAAGATGACATCCAACCAGATTTTTCCCAGGGGATATACTCATTTCCCTAGCTACAACCTTTTATGTTGCAGGTTATTCCGATTGTTCTGCGTGATCTTATAGGTTGCGACCCTCCACTCGACATTTGTTCCCCTGTGGCACAATTGAAGATGGAGCCTATTATTTATATATGCTTTTGTATGATACGTGATGTTTTGAGCTAGCTTTGAGCTAAGCGTTATGTAATAATTGCAAATTCTGGATCATTCGATGTAATAATGATGCACCGTTAAATTCTTTGGTATTCAAATGTACTATGTGTGCCAGTGAACCGATCCAGGGATTGACACTATACATAGGAACCCGGGCTTATCAGTCGAGGGTGTTACGGGATGGTATTAGAGAAGTGTGTTGACTGTAGGATCGTGACCTAGGATTGGAATAGGAAAGCCATAAGAAATTATAAGCTCTATTTCATTCTATATATTCTCTTCTTACAATTCTTTCTAGTATCTTCTTATCACTTCAATTCCCACACTCTTGTCTTTCAACGACATAGAAGGAAGGCTCTCTCTAGCAATGAACTCATAATTTTGTACTTATTAGATTCTTGTAATTCTAGATCTCTCTTTTCTAATCTCATCTTGTTTAAAACTTGTAGATGAACACTTGTCTGAGGAAGTGCAAGATTAGAGAATAGTTAGATGATGTCCACCATATAGTTTTGATAAGATTTCGTTTAGGTCTAGAAATCGATCATCGCAAGAACTTGTGTGATAAGTTGGTTTATTTTGTTTTGATTGTGCTATTTGATAATCCAAGGTTTTGATTGAAAATTCTTGATAATTTTGCTGCAGTTTCCTGCCTGACCTGTTGTACTGCACATGTTTTCATATTTTACTGGTAACTCAGATTAAGGTCATATTTTAGGATCTGGTTCATAATTTTCTATACTATAAGCAAAAAAATCAGAAAAAAATCCTGATAATTTTGATGTGCCCAAAAGAATTCGTGAACACAGTTGTAGTTTGAGGACAGATTATGTCCATTGCTTTCGAGACTGTAGGTTCACCCCCAAACTAAATTTTATCAAAGGAAAACTATTTTCTGGATGGTATGCCACTAAAACAAAACTTCTGGAATGCAAAAAAAATATTTTGGTTGAGTGTTGTTTGTAATGATTGTTTGCTTGTGTGTCAATTGATTGTTTCATATAGTTATGGGTAGTAATACTTATCTATTCTTTCTATCTATAACTCGTTTATGCTGTCCCAATAGATGTCACCCTGTCGACAATCCACTGAGATGGAGAAGCTCATGGAAGCACAAGCATAGCTAGTGCAAGTGATGACGCAATTCATGGCCACCCGGAATAATAACAACAACCCATTGCCTCAACAAGACCTACTCAGCAACTTTCTGAGGCTCGGACCACCAGCATACTCAAGCTTATCTAAGCCTACCGTGGTAATTAGTTGCAAAGAGTGAACAAGAGCCTAGTGAACGTTGGCTGCATAGATGTAGTGAAGGTAAAGTTTTCCACTCACTTATTGGAAGGATCTGTAGTGAAGTGGTGGCACAACTATCTAGTCACTCACCCCATAGTACAAGCAACATGGGGCATGTTTCAGAAAGCATTCCATGATGCACATATTTCATCTTTAGTCATGAATTCACGTAAGAGAGGATTCTACAATCTACGCCAAGGAATGCATAGTAATGCGAAGTACATTGAAGATTTGAGCAAGGCATCCTGTCATATGATAGATGATGTGAATTTGGATCATGCAACTTGGTGGAGGATGCATGAAGCCATCTACAATAGAAAAATAACTTGGGAGGAGTACAATGAACTAATATTACAACCTTGTTCCATTGCCCAAGCATCAACGACTGAAGAAGATGTTCTGAAGGAACTTCGAGCTTACAAATTCTATGGATATTTAGGACACAGCTACAAGGAGCATCAGGATCAGTGTCCCTATTGTGATGGAAGCCATCTAGCTGGAGAGTGCCCCACATCCCAAGTCACTTTCTTTCTATGTGAAGGAAAGTTCATGTCCCTGTTGGGTTTCACCTTTACCCCATGGTTCAACAAGTGAGTAAAGGAATCAAGGATGGAATGTATCAAACCCTCAACAAGACCCAAGAATAATCAAGATTTGTGGCGTAGGCCGAAGTTAGAGTCATGCCTCATAAGGCCGCATCCAATGTGAGCACAAAGTGCTACTACTCATGTGGAGAAGAAGGTCATATCTCTAGTGACTGCTCCAAGGAACGAGAAAGATTTCCTGAATTTGTGGTGAAATATGAGGAAGAAGAACTAAGAAATATCCTAGCCTTAGAGAGACCTAGGAAGAGTAAGAACTACCACAACTCCAATGCGAGGGATACTAGCCAGCTGTTGTGCTACAATTGTAACGAGTCGGGACATTTTGTGCCACATTATCCAGAAAATAAGAAGGGCAAATGAAACAAGAAAAGCAGATACGCTGACAATATGAAGCCTATAAGAGATTTCAGCACTGTCACCTGCTACAAGTGCAACGAGTCGACACAAGTCTTTCCACGAGAAACACACAGGGTGAATTAGGACATCTTTCTCTGACTCTTCCCTCCTGCTGGTTGATAGCCTAACCGCTAAGTTTTCCACAACTGTGGATGCTGCAAGATAAGAGTGCAGGTAGCTGCTCGTGCTTACGGGCATGGACGATATGCTGGCTTATTCCGACTATTCCGATAGAAAGGAGTAGTAGTAGGGCATCCAACATGACAATGAATAGTAGTACTAGGACATTCAACAATATTGGCTTTGTAATATTTAGTTTTGTAATCAGGTAAATCAATAAATGATTGTCATCACATAATACTCACAGACCAGTGCTTTATAACTAGGTTGTTTCCTTTGTAATATACTTAAGGTTGTAATCAACATAAGTAGATAAAATCATCACTTCATTTCTAGGTTAGTGTTACATTCAAAATAGGTGCTTTTGTGATGCATATCTTTCTAATCGGATATGTTCCTTTATAATAATTAGGTCTGTAATCACACTGAGAAATAAACGTTGCTTCGTGTGTTTGTTTGCGTAAAACTCGAAAGGGGTCTGAACAGAGTTGTCGACAAGTGTTGACTGATGATAGGTTTAAACAAAGAGCGACATCCTTTCTTGTCGACCTGTATATCGATCACCTTTGATGTAGCGGCTAGAAACTATACATGGCACGTTGATCAATTATCACATGTGTGTACACGTGTTGTGTGCCATCTTTTATTTCCATCCTCCCACTCGATATCTTTCATCTATCGGTCCTACATTAGAGCCACGTACTTATACAAGTGCTCGCCTTAGGGGGCTTAGGGTGCGGTCCCGCTTTGCTGCACATGTGGTTGGTTAGCATGATGATGTGTTCTTGGCTATCTAAACATGTTGCGTCAATCAACGATATAGCCTATGCACTCATAATGTTTTGTATGCAATGTTTCCATCTTCTTCTACATGCGCACTCGCTCTGTTGTCGAACACGTAGCACCGGGCGCCGATGATGGCTATACTTTTTACATGTATCCTGGCGGAATCACTATCTTTTTTATTTTCCTTTGTTGCCTCGCTGTGTTTCAACCTTACTCTCAGTCATCGTGCCTATCATACATCAGGCGTTACGTCTAATAAACGCGCACTAAGCTAAATATGCTTTTGTGACCATGTCAGTGCTCCAGGTTGTAAGCTATGCCCTGGAGGTGTGAGGAGAAGACTAGTAATGTTGCAATAGTCGTATTTTTTACTTTATTATCTAGAGTAGAAATAATTTTAAGAACAAGGTGTGGAGATAATGATCAAGCAACAATGGACCTAGATGTAATGCCATGGCGAGGTCAAGATATCTCGGTGCCGGAAGATGTTGATGATGCAAAGATTGTTGACGCAAAGTGTTGTACCATATCACTATATGAATTTCATGTGATGTTAATACTTTTCTTAATTTTTTTTGTTTTGTGGTATTCGTAATAAATAGGGTGATCCCTCACTTAAAATTATTGAGTAAAAGTGTTCTCCCTAAGTTAGGCAGCGCATAACATGGTGTGCATATCATGTCACATGAGTTCCCATCTAAGATTATAGTGGGTATGTGAATCATTTACATTGTTGGTGTAGTAAGGTTCACTTGACATACTACCTAGAACTCCTAGAGTATGGAACACAATAATCAAAAGATTAATAAGAATCATAAAATGTTATTATTTGTATGAATACCTACTGGTTTTAGTCCCCCGCATGAGGTGTCACATCTATGTCTAGATAGTAAGACACATATATTGAATCACTATGTATCACTTATGAGGGATATTGATTTTTGTGAGAGTTACAACATAACTAAGTTGTTAATTTGAGTAACCCATTAACCATGAACTAAGAATCTAAGTGTGTTTGCATTGTTTGTAGTAGTCAAAGGCATATGTTATCAACCTTTACACTTAGCTAGTTAACTGAGATAGAATAATTATATGTATCTAGTAATTACTTTACGGACTGGCACTGTATTGTTAGAGTGTGTTAATTAAAGATTGAGTCCAATTGCAAATTGTTTCTAAACCCTCCTATGCTCCATGCAATTTAAGCAATGATTCCAATTTAGTATTTAGTATCATGCTTGCCTCCCTAAAACTTAATCTTCAAAAGTTGTTTTGAGAATCAAAGTGTTCTAGAAGCTGAAAGGAATGTTTTAGAAACTAGCAGGGACCAAAAGATAGTTGATATCTAAAGTCTTGCTTGGTTCAAAGATGATTGAGTATGATTGTTTACTATACTTAAAGATTGCTAAGAGGTGATTTCAGAAGAACGCTAGTCATGTGACGATATTGAATAAAATGTTAACTTCAAAATTGTAAATCCAAGGGTGCTACTATAGGACTAACACGCCTAGGACTATGTACCAGTAAAGATGATGCCACTATTGATGTTGGATGCTTATTTTGCAAAGACAGGAAAAACTGAAAGAGAAATTGCAAAATTATATGGCAGAAAAGAAAGACCGACAATGTCCAACTCAGGAGTATACATATGATTTACAAGTTATAGATGTATTCTTTGTTGGTTAACAATTTAATTCTTGGGTATTGGATACCAGATTGGTGGGTATGAAGTGACATACAATACAATGCAAGAACTACAATGGCCTAAGCAACTAGCAAAAGGATGTGGTGATGATGTAGGCCAGGAACAAAATAGAGTGTTATTGTGTTCTCCGTTGGCATCTTACCTAGCCTTTGAGATTTATTATAAGATTACTAATTGTTAGATGGTTCCAACTTTATGAGAAAACAATGGTCGTTAAAACTTAAAGTTGTGATCCATAATGGATGGATTAGTTATTACAAATCTTGAGGGTGATACATACATCATAAAACTAACACTAAACACCGCAAGGCTAATGGTTTGAATTGCACTTAATTTTGACACCACCGTTTAGGTCATATAGAGAGAAACATATAAAGAAAATCCATACTGATGGATTTTTGAAGTCATTTGATGCTTACGAGAGTTGTCTAAAATGATCGAAACTTCGTTCATAGCTAACTTTTGGAGATCATACATGTTGATGTCTATAGTCCATATGTGTAGCCACATGCAGTGGATTCTACTACTTTGTATACATTCACTGATGATTTGTGTGAATATATATGGGTATATATATTTGATTACAATGAAGTATAAAATAGTTGAAACATGTTCAAAGAGTTTCATCATGACATAGAAAATCACCGTAACAATAAAAACAAGTATTTATGATTAGATCATAAAGGGGATATTTGAGTTATGAGTTTCGCAAGCATCTATGTCGTGGTGGTGTCACGGCAGATGCCATGGATAGGCTAAAGGTGGGGACTAATACACGCTAGGGGAATCCAGGGAGGGATAGTGGAGTGATTCTCCACACAGAAGATTGTATTCCTTTCAAGTTTACAAGTGCTCCTAGAGCTGTATTGGCGAGAGGAGGAAGAAGAATCTCTCTTACTCTCAACTACAGTTCACTCCTAGCATCTTAGCAAAATCAGTATCGAAGAAAGACCAACCCCTTCTACTGAAACCCTAGCCCCCTTTATATAGAGGGGGCTCGGTCTCTGCCTAGGGCATACGTGGAGGCATATTCCTAAGAATATGCCTCCTCTCAAAGTAGTAACCCGGCCACCGACAGGCGTCCACCACTTGTCGGCCATGACCCGGTGGTCCTGCCTTGCTTGCTTCGCCATGTAGTGCGCACTGGCCTTCTTTTGACCAGAGATTCCTTCCTTCTCCCGTGGTTAACGGGACCCGGATCATGGCAGATCCGGCCACATCTATTCCTGCATACAAGTTAGACAAGCACTTCTGACTTACTCCTTAAGTCGGCTGAGACAATGTTAGGCGACCTCCCCCTGGTCCGGGTTACTCCGTGATCCGGCCTGCCTTGAGGTGACCCGTCCAGCATCCGCTTTGACCCTGCCGAACCTCGGCTAACTCGGCCTTTATATCCCAGAGTGACCCTACCCGGGGGTATCCCCCCAACAATCTAAGAGTTTCAGAATTGTTACAAAAATTGCACATAGAGTGATGAAGTGTCTGAGAGACATAATCATACCTAGTTAGACATGGTTAGAATGATGATGAAATAAATAAAACAAGTATGGGTTGCGTGGTGCATGCCACACCTGTAGACTCTATCGTGCCAAGTACAGGCAGGACAATGCGAAAACATACACACTACAATGGAACTGAAATTATAATGATTCAAACAAAAGTTCATTGTTCAGGGCTAGATAACACAATATACCTGATTGGCCAACACAATAGACCCTATAGGAATGGGCATTATGAAGTGGATAGATAAGGACTGATAAGGCAGTGAACATTTCCTTGACATATGAGTTCTTACTCGCCGCCGCATATACATTCTTCCATGACAGTTTCGCTCTTTCAGTCCCGAAACCAACAGAATAGCTAACTCGGCATTCCTATTCGAGTCTGGCCACCACGGAAGACTTCGTGCAAAAGGGGGATATAGAGTGTCCAGATAAGGACCGGTAAGCCAGCAGGATCTCACCTTTCCATCTGAGTTCTTACTCGACGCCACATCTACATTCTCCTGAGGCAGTTTCGTCCTTTATCCTGACACCACCGGAACAACCAACTCATTGGCCCCAACATGCACAAAACACTCCATGCATAGACTAAACCTGTAAAGACCACACCCGATGTGCAAAATAGGTTAGCCTCCTAAGGGCCAACATATGCAACACTAATGTGTTTCCTATATAAATAGGGAGCACAAAACCTAGCCAGCTTTTCTCATCCCCACAATAGCAACACTCTCCTAGTTCGCCTCCTCCCTATCAAGCTCAACTCAATGAGGAGATGGGTTCTACGTAGCCTCTTGAGCAATCTATAATGAAACACCGATGAATTCTATAACAACACGCACATTGTCAAACTACACCGAGCCACACGAGCATGTATAAGAAGCAACGCCATAAGTGCCGACAACATGTACCGTGCTCGGCTTGTCCTAGAGCCACCACACGTGCTTGTTGCATGCTCAAGAAACATAAGCCTTCTAGCACACATGCCAAACCTCCACCTATAGGGTATATATGCCTGAATAGGGAACACCACCATAGATCTGCACACCATTTTTTCTTGCTCCACGGTGCAGAAGTTGTTCTTCCGAGTGATCTTATTCACACCTCTCCCCGAGTCCCTATGTATGTCGAAGAGGATGCCGAAGTTGCTCGACAAGATTAGCTTGATATGCTCGAGGAAGCACGCGTGGTTGCTGAATAGAGATCTATAGCCTATCAGCAAAAGTTATGCAATCATAGTCAGAGAGTCAGGAATCGGTCTTTCAGAAAAGGCGATCTGGATCTTTGGCTAGTGCAAAAAATAGAGCACAAACTTGCCCCTATATGGGAAGCACCCTTCATGGTTAGTCGACTCTTTCACAATAGTCCTTACTACCTAACTAATATGACGCCAGAAAAAGAGAGACATGCTACTAAGAAGAGAAAGAGAGCTAGAGGCAGTACAAACCCGGATGAGATAGAACATCCTTGGAATATTGCTCAGCTACGTCCCTTTTATTCTTAAAATTTCTTTCTTTGTAATCATATATGTGTACATGTTCAAATTGAAATAGAAGTATTGGTCTCAATGTTTTTACTAAGATGTTTTTATGTACCATCTTATTTCTGAATGATAATGTCACAATCAAAAATCCAAGAATACTTGAAAGTACTTTATGCTCATGCTTGTTCTGGTTAGATTTCAGATTCTAAAAATGCCACCTTTGGGTATAAGTCTAAATTTTTCTAGTTTATACTTGAGTTTTTGTCTGATTGTTGGATGTAGATATTTTCTGAGTAGTGAATTTTTGGTACTGGAAGCCAGCTTTGGTTCCGGGTTTGAACTAGTTTAGCAATTGAGCTTCGTTGCTTGGCAAAGTTTCCGTGCTAAAGGTTTGCTGGCTCACGAAAGGAACGAGGCAGAAAGCTAGATAAACGATAAGTATAGGCAAAACAACAAGTGCTTATATATTTTCTAAGCACATAAAATAAAAAGGGAAAAGTGCTAGAAGGAGTAAAGTATTAAGTTCTTACAAACTTAGCACTAACAAAATAATATCCTACTTATTACAATTAGATTGTTTTCAAAATAACACATTGTTTTTATGGCACACTCTATGATGCAGGTGGAGAGGCGGGATTTGCCGGCTTGCTAGACACATCACCCGTATCACCCTAATATCTGTTCGAGATAAGTAAGTCAGACTCGGTCTGCTCATCGTCTTCGGAAACTTCAGTAACTGCTTGTTTTGGGGGTGGTGGCACTTCAACCGGCTGAGGAATGGCTCATCATAATTGGTCAACTCGGCCACACGAGAGGCATATCCAGTGCAAGAATCCCAGATCTCCTTGATGTTCTGCTTGTTGCCATCTTCATCAACAGTCGAATAACCATTGGTAACTTGCCATATTACCATGCTTCCATGGTGGCTCATTACCATTGTCAGGGAATTATGTGTCGTTGTGCGTGTGTAGGACATATTCAAATCCTTGACAAGATGAGGCATATCCTTCGCCTTGTCTCGTTGCTCAAAGGTCGACATTGAGTCTAATCCAGAGAGTCGGACAGATTCACCGACTTCTTCAAGTGACTGGCGGAAATCGTGGATCAGGTCCCCAATGGCAATAAGCCGGCTGGTATGAGGCTTGGATGAAGAGGCATCCAGCATGTTAAGATTACCTATAAGAAAGAAAGCAAGGTCAATAAAAATATATATATATGAGTTTCACAATTCGAAAAAATGATGGTTGAGGGATAAAAAAGTTTTCCAAAGATAAAGTCATCTACTTTGGCTTTCTCCTCTCGAAGGCTTTGGAGTTCATTCTGAAGAGCTTCGGTGGTGTCCTTCTCCCTGTCCAAAGCATCTTGCAAGTCCGAGATTGTTTTGTCCTGTTTGGCGATGGTGCATCACGCTCTTCAATAGCATGATTGCTGGATCCAAGAACACTAGCAATGCTAGTCTCATGATCCATCTTGAGTTTATTCAGCTTCGCACAAAAATCAGCATTCTCCACCTCCAAGACTTTATAATCTTCGGCTTGTGCAATCATTTTACAGGATTGCTTCACAAGATCTGGCGAAGCAAGTCATAAGAGCCGAATAAATATTCAGCTATAGATCAATAACACATACTATGAAGACGAGGCTGGAAATGTTTACCTTCAGCTTCATCCTTGGAAACTTTTAGTTGCGCATTTTCAAGATGGAGAGCTCTGATCTCTCTCCTCTTGTTGCAAATATTCTTCAATAATTCCTAGTTATAAGCATTAACTTTCTGTAAGTCATAATGGTAACAAGAGTCAGAAGTCTACTACGGCTCAGGCTAATATTTTAACTAACTTAAATATCAGCACAAGCCTTGGGGGATATATTGGTTCATTCCTTGGCATCCTATAAAAGCATAAATCTGGATTTCCTATCCAACTTCATGCTTGGGGGCTAGAGGATATGATATAAAATACAATAAAAAGAAGAGTTGGATTATGACTTACATAATGTTCATGAGTTAATTTATTGAGGCTCATGTTCACCTCAGTGGAAACTTCTCGGCGAGAGTCAGAGGAATCACTGGTTGTGGCGAAGCCACACCATCCTTCAACTTCTCGTCGTGGAGATGAACTTGGTCAAGAAGATCCACAAGTTTAACATCTTCAGCTTCTTGCGCATCCTCTTCTGCTAAGAGATTTCGGGTATCCAAGCAATGGAGAGCCAGCTTCTGGATCTCTTCTGCACTTTTCCGAGTATGGCCAAGTTTGGCAAAACCCGGATTTCACAGAAGGTTGTCCGCGAAGGTCTCAGCTAAGGGATCAATACCCTTTCTGGGTTCACCCTTACCAAGTTCCGAGTCACCTACGGTGACGTCAGTTTACAAACCAAGGTTCACTAGCTCTGATGTGTGAGACGAAACATCTTCAATGCGCGGATAAGAAGTATCCTCTGGCACTGATGATGGCCTTGCGGTAGGAGTCAGAGGTTGTACAGCAGGTGAGGCTAGAGTCAATTTCTGTTGGTGCAGAGTCTTCCTGGCTTTCCTTGTGCCTTACCCTTGGCAAGTGTTTTAGCCCTGGATAGTAATAGAGTTAGATCGTTGCAATTCAGAGAGAAAATACAGGTTAATATTTGAAACTTTGTAAAGAAGTTGACCTCTTTACAACGGGCACCTTTTGGACGCCCACGGCAATAGTCGGAGCTTTGTGCTTCTGGGTAAGCACGTCCAGCAATGGAACAAGTTCTTCATCCTCCTGAGGAACCGAATCCTTAGGTGGATATCCCTTGAGAGGAGCAAGCTCCAACTCGAGGAGGTCAGGAAGATGAAAGAAACATTATCTCAGTATTGCAAAACTAAAACAAAGTATGGATGAGCACATAAATAAGCACGAAGGAAACAGTTGGAAAACTTAAATGTGTCACAGGATCATCAGCAGTATACATATCCAGAGAGAGATCTAGAATATTCCTCTCAACTCGCTCCTTGATCAACCATTTGATCCGGGACTCATATTCATTGTCCGGGATTGGGAGCGAGCTTATCTTTAGGCTATCTTTCTTTCTCTTGGGGACCATGTGCATGAGCAGGTCACCATGGTGCTGCAGTGGTTGAATCCGGCGTGCTAGCCAGCAGTGGATCAAGTCAGATCCTTTCAGTCCCTTGTGCTTCATCAGATAATCGATCCGTCTCTTGTGCTTCCGCATCCCAGGACTCTCGGGGCGTGGCGGCACCGTCAACAAAAGCCGGCAAAGCAGTTTCTTTGTCCGGAGCCGGTCTATTCTTATGATAAAAGAACATGGACGGCCATTTCTTCACTGACTTGCTAGCCTTAATCTTTGGGTAGACTTGGTCTCTCCTAAGAGTCAGACTAACAGTTCCGGTAATGTAAGGATTATCGGAAGTGTTGGAATTTCTCCGGGTACCGAAGTAATACTAAAACAAGATAAGACTCAGTTTTATTCTGAGGTAACCCTCACACAAAGAAGCGTAAGTGCTAAGTTATAGAATTGTGTTTGGGGGGAAGTTGTGGAGTTGAACTCCATAGTAATCTACAACGTCATAGAAAAACTCTAAGGGGGGAAGCTCAAACCTCTGTCGTGGTGAGTGCCAAAGTGGACCCTCTCGTCAGCGTGAAGAGTGGGGATGATCTAATCGAAGCCACTCCACTAGTCGCTAGCACGGAGGAGACCTTCCTTCTCAACAACGTGCAGCTTCTCTTCGTCAAGTACGCACAAGATCCACACTCCGTGGAAGTTCTCCTTCTCCACCGCTGCCGAGGTCGCCGTCATGGTTGCCGCCGTGGTCGCTGCCGTACCGGAAGAAGAAGCATCGGCCATTTTTAGGACAATGGGGACCGTGGATGGGCGACACTGTGTGGTTTGGGGGAAGGAAAGGAGGAGCTTGTGCATGGTGGCATATGGAGGAAGAAGAAAGTAGGGGTGCTGGTAAGGAAGAATAAGGAGATCTGAGCCCATTATATCCCTCACTTGCGCCAAGATTTGTGTGAAACGAATAGTGAGCATGACACGCATCGTGGAAGGAGCTGGGTAACCTCCTCGAGAAGATTACGCCTCCTCGATCTCTGTCTGCGCATTAAATGGTGCCTCAGTTTCGTGATGAATGGACCCACCAACGGTCACACTATCAGGAATGCCTGTTAGTTGACGTGACTTGACCTTGACTGATGTTAGGTTACGTCAGAGCCCAAGTTATAGCTTGATTTGAATTTAGAGCTGAAAAACTGAATAATGTACTCATAGGTCCGACTCAATTTGAGACTCGGATCCTACCTTTTGCTTTGAGTTTCAGGAACCCTTCAAGATTATGCAAGCCGAAGATAGATCAAGATAGATGATGAAATCCGACTCTAGATCTTGGAGGCTTCCGGGGGCCACTGTTGGGGATATACTTTCCGGGTATACCCACTGTGACTCACTGACCAGGGTGGCCGATTTTGGGTTAGAGATTTGCTCCACGGGCGGCCCAGTCAAGGAGAGAAGATGGAGGTCCATCTGGCTATGGAAAGACCCAGAAGACTTACCGACTTAGGCCTCTTTAGTTACTTGTAGTCCAAGATGTACTCTATAACCGACTCTTAGTCGTAGCCAGATAGGTCTCTCCTGTAAACCCAAGGACGAATATCTATATAAGCCGTCCTAGGGACCAGCCTTTAGGGCAAGCCAATATTCTAAATCTCTACTCGCACAGGAGAAACCCTTGTAGCCCATATTCTGGCTCTGCCATATTACTAGATTGATAGCAGGAGTAGGATCCGTCCAAAGTCGGCGGATTCGAATCTAGGTAAAGCTTGTGTGCTCACTATCCCAGAATACCGTCGTCTCACACCCCCTTTATCCACACGCCTTGAGGACCCCCTCTCCACATACATGTCTTCAATCCGATGACACCTCCCCGTGGGGGAGAGGTGGCACCCCAACACCCCTCCTAGGGTGGCGGCTGCCCTAGGGGGCGGAGGCCCCTTGCCCCTTCTTCCTTGGACATGGTGCTGATCTTGAGGATCTTCTCCCCATCCTTGGCGGCTAGCAAGGAGGAGTATTTTCATGGCTATGGGTGGATGCCTCCAAAAATAGGGTTTCCTTTCAATATATAGAGGTGGAGCTGCAATATAGGCCATGGGATGGATGCCCCATTGATTCAAGGGATCTTGGGCACCTCTAGAACCTTCCTAGGCCCCCCTCTGTTCTTTGGGAGCTCCTTCGGTCGTGACTTGGCTGAATCCATCAAGTATGGGAAGAGTTAGAGTCAATCACGTCACAAACTCTCAGAATCCTGAAACTGCTTCTGTAGCCTTCAGTAATCTGGGGCTAAAGTCGCGTCCGAACTTCGATTAGAAAATTTTATGTCTAGGATCATTAGCGCAAAATTTCCCACAACTTTCATGTTTTGAATGTTTACGTTTGACGCCATCTTTAGAGTCTGTCGTGGCAATCTTCGAAAGCTGTTCTGCAGGGACAGATTTCAGGAAACTCCGAATTTCACCATAATGACTGGTTTCCTTCCATATTCGCATATTTCCTACACAACAAAGTGTGAACCATGAACTTGTGCACTTTTGCAACTATTACTAGGCTAGTCCCAATAAATATAATAAAGTTGCAAGATAATGGGGATTTTGGCACAATAAACTACAAAGTTCATGTATGCATTTTACATCCATCACAGGCCCACAGGGACAATGTCTTAACAAGCATGCACATGTGATGCTATGCACTTACAATTTTGTCCTTCATGGACCTCGCACACCTAAAATCTATGCCGACGAGGCGCTACCCTCCACGTCTTCGCCAGACTCATTTCCAGAGGCCTGGCCGGAAGCATCGCTCAAGATCTCCATGGGCTCGTCATCTAGCTTCCGCTCGTAGATCGCGAGGAGGGAGTTCGCGTGCTCCCGGGATTCCTCCGCAAGGTTGACGGCGTGGCTAGGATCCATAGGACTAAACACCATGGAGAAATCAATGCTCGGATTAGCATGGAGAAGGTTATTGAAGATGCGCGTCCCCGTGACACTTAGTAGCTTGCAACACTCCTCCTCGATGATGCCGTCAAGGTGCACCGTCACCACCTCCATCTTCTCGACAATGGCGGTGAAGAGATGCAAGAACACTGAGGGATCGTTGATCAAAAGGTTTGGAGGGATGTTGATGTGGCCAACCCCGAGGCACTCGATGGTGGAGGCGGCGTGCTTTGCGACCATGCGGAACATCTAGAACCGCTCGTTCTCCAGTACCATTGCATCCAGCTTCTCCGGCTTGGCCTTCTCGACGAGGTGATAGATAGGGCCAATGTTCATATATAGTGATTATAGCTCCCACGTGAGTAGGTTGAACTTGCCAATGGCCTCGTCTCGGGCGCACGTCACTTGCTCAAGGTTGGTGCGGACACCTTGGAGCCCCTCATCCAACCGCCACTTCGCCTCCTCGAGAGCTATTTTCTTCTTGGCAAAAGCGGGTCTCCTGGGACTTAACCTTCCTGATATAGTCCTCACGAACCCTCTAAAAGTCGGCAGCAAACTTTTACGCGAGCTTATCTTGTGCCTCCTTCTCTTTCTCGGTGACCTTGGCATTGACCTTCATGATTTCATTGTCAAACTTGGCCTTGACGTTCGCAAGGTCCTGTCGTCTTTCCATGAGATGGTCCTACGTCTTGTCGAGGGGCTCCGCTCTAGACTCGTCTTGTTCTCCTGAATTCCAAGGATGGACTCACGGGAAGCCAAGTCCTTCTCGAGCAGCTGGAGCTCCTGCCACTAGGAGTTCTCCTCCATCTCATGAGCGGCAAGAGCCACCTTGCGGGTGTCGGCTGCCGTCATGTTGGCTGCAAGAGCCTCTTGCGAGGACAAAAGGCCCCCTGACGAGCCACGATGGCCTCCTTGTGCTCCTCCACCTCCGCGGACCAAGAACATGCCTCATCAATGAATTCGCCTGCTTTGACGATGGCACTTGTGTGGATCTCCTTCACCTATTCGAGGGATTCCTCATGGCGGAGACACGCGTCCTCCACGACCATGCGCTCATCCTCAACCACGTCAAGCGTGTGCCACGCCTCCACAAGGTGGTCACGCTATGCTGCCAACTATGCCTCGTCTTGGCCAGGTCTGCACTGAGCCTATTGGGGCCCACGTGCATAGCCTCAATGGCTGCAATGGAAAGGATTCTAAGGCCACCGTATCCTTTTGACACAAACAACCTCCACACAACTGGGTCAGGCTCGCCATGGTTCGCTGCCAAGCCTCGCGAGGTCCCGGGATATTGCCTTATCTAGGGGCCACCTTGTGCACTTCATGTGCTGGCTATGGAGCGCTACGGGCTGGCGCGGGCCCCCTAGCCGTCTGACTCGGGCCCCTCTAGTGCCATCGCTGTTAAGGTGTGTGCCTCCTCTGCAAAGTGTGACACCTCAGCATGACGCGCCACTTCCACGAGGCATGCCACCTCCATGACATGCACCTCCTCCATCGCGCGTGCCACCTTGGTCATGCGAGCCTCCACCACAGCATGTGTCGTCTCTGCGATGGCTTCCACCTTAGTGCGCACCCCCTCCTCCGGTGTCTCCACCACAATGGGCTTGGTGGGCTACGAATGCCGTGGCAGGGGCGGCACCGTGTTCGTCATTGCGCTTCCTTCTTTGTTGATCTCAATCACGGAGGGTGTCACCACGGATGTTGCCTTCATGTCGGCGCCACCAGCCTTCGGTGTCGCCATTGCTGCATCTGGTACCACAGGCACCACTGTGTCCGCATCGAGAAATGCATGGGTCATTGCTCCTGCGGCACCATCTGTGTCGCAAGTCCCAGCCGCTGGGCGTGGCTCGGTGGACATTGTGCCCTCGGGGAGCTCGATGCTCCACTCACCTACTTCTTCTTCTTCTTCTTCTAGGGCCCTTACGGAGCGCCTCCGAGGTTAGAACTGAACAAGCTAGGAACCAAGGGTGAGACCACATCATGGGAAGGAAGCACTTGCTCATCATTGGTGGCCCAGTGTCTCCACTTCACTCCCTTGGAGGAGCTCACGCCACTAACACCAGCGACGGCCTCCTTGATGTGTTGCTTGATGTGTGTTGTTTGTGCTTCTATCTTAATGAAGAGTATTGCAACCCTATCGCTCTACTCACATTATATGTTCACTCTGGATTTATCGACCTTAGTCTATTTTGTTTTGGGATTAATGCACAAACTAGGAAGACTCTCCTAGGATGTTGTTCCCTACCCTCTAGCCCGCTTTCCACGTGACGTCAATATCGAGACCCATACATACCTAGGGTGTAGAACCAAGAGCAGATCAGAAGTGAAGAGAAAACTCCACTAACATTTTGCATAATAAATATCTCTATGGCCCCACCATACTAACTACTTTATTCGTCTCATTCTACCCCAAACTGATGGGAAATTCCCCACCATATGTCCAGAATACTCCAAAATCCTGAAGATAAGGATGCATGAAGACAATGAGTCCACTCCACCATCAATAGGAAGCAACTCAAAAAGTTCAAGTGAAAAACGGCTCGTCTGAAGCTAGATACCTCTACCCTTACTAGAGACTAGCAAGAAGTGTTGATACCAGCTAACCTGCCCAAAGTTAGTTCCTTAAAGCTTCACTAGGAAACCATCACCGATAAGGTTTTAATAATAGGGCGTCACTCGAAGACCTCAACCCAAGACCCATGGAAATACAGCCTTCCTCTAGTATCACGTCAGCACTCCAAGATGGAGGACCTACACTAGCCTTGACGAACCTTAGAAAAGCTCTAAGGGGGAAAGACTGCGTCTTTCCACTCAAATACAACAAACCTCCTACCAGAAGATACCCTAGGGATATTTCCAATCTGATGTACTTCTACAAGCATTGACTCGAGAGTCACCAAAACAATAGAAGATAGACCTTGTCAACACTGTCAGGCATCTACTCAACCTTCCTAGTACCTAGGAAAATCAGAATTAGGACTAGAAGAATACCTAAAGCCGGCAAGACCTCCTAAGTGTTTGAAGCAGCTTAAAGAGTCTTTATGTAAGAAGATCTTACAAAGACCCTCCTCTACTTGTCGTCGGACTGATGACAAGCACGCCATGAGGGGGTCCTCGAGGCGTGTGGAAGAGAGGGGTGTGAGACGTATGGTGTTCCAGGACGGTGAGCACACAAGTTTACCTAGGTTCGAATCCGCTGGCTTTGGACGGATCCTACTCCTGCTAGCAATCCAGTAATACGGCAGAGCCGGAATATGGGTTTCAAGGGTTCGCCTGTGCGAGTTGAGATTGTGATTGTAAGGGGTGCCCTAAAGGCTCTCCCTAGGACGGCTTATATAGATATCCGGCCTAGGGTTTACAGGAGAGATCTATCCGGCTACGACTAAGAGTCAGTTACAGAGTACATCTTGAACTACAAGTAACACTATGGGCCTAAGTCGGTAAGTCTTCTAGGCCTTCCCGTAGCCAGACTGGACTCCGTTTCTTCTCCCTGACTGGGCCGCCCATGAAGCAAAGCTCTAACCCGAAGTGGGCCACCCTGGTTAGTGAGGAACTGTGAGGATTCCCAGAAAGTATATCCCCAACAGCAGCCCCCGGAAGTCTCCAAGATCCAAAGTCGGATTCATCATCGTCTAGCTTGATCTTCGGCTTGCAGAATCTTGAAGGGTTCCTGAAACTTCAAAACAAAAGATACGATCCGGGTCTCAAAACAAAGTCGGACCTATCAGTATGTTATTTGGATTTTCCAGCTTGATATTCAAACTAAGCCGGAACTTGGTCTCTGACGTCATCTGACACTGGTCATGTCAAGTCACGTCACTGGCAAACATCCTGTCAGCACGACCGTTGGTGGTTCCGCTGTTCGCGGAACCGAGGTGCCGTTTCAATGCGTACGCGGAGATCGAGGAGACGTAATCATCGCGTGGGACCTTCCCAGTTCCTTTCACGACGCGTGGCGTTTACACTGTGGCTTTTGCATGAATCTTGGCATGGTTAGGTGGTTATAAGGGGTGAGGATTCTCTTTTCCCCATCTTTGCCTATTCCCCTTGCCGTTTCCTCTCCTCCAGTTCTCCCTTGTGCACAGAATCCCCTTCTTCCCAGATTCCCAGCACCGCCCATCTAAGGTCACCGGCGCACCGGAGGAATGGCTTCATCTTCATCATCCGGCTTGGCTGGATTCACAGCGGCAGCAACGGCGGCGGCGGCGGCGGAGAAAGAAAGCAACCGCGGGGTCTAGATCCCTTGCATCCTCGACGATGAGAAGCTCCGCGGCGTGGAGAATGAAGGGCTCCTCCGTGCCAGCGGCTGGCAGAGCGGTTTCGGTGAAACCATCCCCAATGCACGCGCCGACGAGCGGGTGCACTTCGGCACCCACCTCGACAGAGGTTTGTCTTTCCCTCCGTCAGAATTCTTTTCCGAGGTGATAGATCACTATGGTGTTCAACATCACCATCTTCCTCCCAACTCCATCTTAGAGATGAGCGCCTATGCAGCTTTGTGTGAGGGATATATCGGCATTAGGCCGAGTCTCACTTTATTCCGGTTCTATTTTCATGTCTAGAGAAACTCCATCACTGCCGGTAATCCTTATATTACTGACACGATTAGCCTTCTTCGCATTTTAGCTAGTGAGTCGGTCAAACAGTGGCCGGCCACCTTCTTTTACCATAAGGATATTCTTGCTCCCGACAAAGCTACTGCTTTGCCGACTTTCATTGATGGAGCTGCCACGGCCCTAGCGTCTTGGGACGAGGCTCCTCCGGCTCTCAGTGACGATCTGATCCTCTCCAAGAGGCGGATCAAATATCTGATAAAACACAAGGGCCTGAGAGGATCCGACTTAGTACAGTCTTGGGTCGCACGCCGGATCCAGCCTCTCTAGCACCACAGCGACCGTCTGATGCATTCCATCACGGCGTCGAAAAATGACTCCGTCTGCATCAGTCCCAAGGCTTTAAAGCCACGGGATTACATAAGCCAGATAAAATGGCTGATAAAGGAGCGGATCGAGAGAAAGATTCCGGACTTATCTCTGGACATGCACACAGCGGAAGACCCTGTTGTCCCGGTAAGCTTTTAGCAATAAACCCTTTTTTATGTGTCTCACCTTTAAGTTATTTCACAATACTGAGATATTATCTTCTTTTCAGCTTGCCGACCTCCCCGAGTCGGAACTGGCTCCTATTGAGGGATATCCTCCGGAGTTTTCTCAGGAGCAGGAACTTGTTCCACTGCTGGACATTGTGCCCAGAAAGCGCAAAGCTCCGACAGTGGCCGTCGGCACAAAGGAAGTGCCAGTTGTGAAGAGGTAAATTTCCACACAACTTCCGTCTTTGTACTTTTACTTTTAATTTCTTCCAAGATGTAATGTTTTCTATTCTATTACATTCTTAGAGCTAAAAAGCTCATCAAGGGCAAGGGGAAAGGGAACATCTCGAAGCCCCTGCGTCAGACGAAGCTAACCATGGATTCTCCTGCCGCAGCTCCTCCGACTCCTGCCCCTCAACCTTCTGCAACGCTGGTGATTACTCCATCGCTGGTTGTCGCAGAAGATCCGGCTCCCTTAACAGGGCCAACGACCCTTGAGTCACAGACTGATGCCACCATGGGTGGCTCAGGTTTTGATAAGGGTGAACCCTCTTCGGGTAATGATCCCTCGGCAGAGACTTTCGCCGAAAACCTCCTGAATAATCCGGGACTTGCCAAATTTGGCTTGTCTCAGAAATATGCGGAAGAAATCCAGCGGCTGTCTCGGCAATGCATGGAAAGCCGTAATCTCTCTGCCGAAGAAGAAGCATAATAAGCAGAGGACGTCAAGTACTCCGATCTTCTTGAACAAGTCCGTCTTCACGACAAGGGATTAAGAGCTGGTGTGCTTCCACCACCTCCGGTTATTCCACTCACCCTCACCGAGAAGGTTACCACTGAGGTGAACATGTGCCTGAGAAAGCTCACACATGAACATCATGTAAGTCGGAATCCCAACTCACGTTTTTCTTTATTGTACTTTATATCATATCCTCTAGCCCCCAAGCATGAAGTTGGATATACAATCTGGGTTTATGCTTCCTTAGGATGCCAAAGAATGAACTAGTGTAGCCCCCAAGGCTCGTGCTGATATTAGCTACAATATTAGCCCGAGCCGTCAGTAGACTTCTTACTCTGGGTATTCTGACTTACAGAAAGTTAATTCATATAACCAGGATTTGTTGAAGAATGTCTGCAATAAGCGGAGAGAGATCAGAGCTCTCCGACTTAAGAATGCTGAGCTAAAGGTTTCCAAGGATGAGGCCGAAGGTAAACATTCCGAGACTTAAACCTTGTCTTGTGTTTTCATAGTCGAATACTTTTTGCTGAACTGTTGTTCTTTTTGACTTACAGCACTGATAAAGCAGTCCTATGCTATGCTCGAAGAGGCCGAAAATCTGAAGACCCTGGTGGTAGAAAACAAGGATCTCTGCCGAGAGCTTGACCAGCTTAAGGCGGATCATGAGAAGAGCATAGCTCAAGTTCTCGAATCCTCCTCCATGGCCACCGTGGAGCGTGATCGCAAGATTGCACTCCACGAGCAGAAAATTTCGGATCTCAACGACGAGCTTTGCAGAGAGAAGGACCTTTCCGAGGTACTCCGAGCTAAACTCCGGAGTCTTCGTGAAGAGAAAACCAAAGTTGATGACGTCATCTTTGGTATGTTTTCCATCTTTCTGACTTGTTTACATTCTTCGACTCTTTCAATGTCGGATTTACTTAACCGTTTTGCGTTATATGTATAGGTCCTCTGAACTTGATGGACTCCACCTCTGCCAAGCCTCGCACCCACCGGCTTACCCAAGTCGGTGATATGCTTCATGACTTCCACCAATCCATTGAGGATATTGGCGAAGCTCTCAAGGTTCCGGACATGCATAGCATGTCCAACTTTCAGGTGCGAGACAAAGCAAAGGAGAAGTCGCAGCTTGTCCAGGACTGGAACATGTCCTACACGCGATCCGTGGCACAGAACGCTCTCACCATGGTCATGAGCCACCATGGAAGCATGGAGATATGGCAAGTGACCAGAGGGTATTCTACTGTGGATGAAGACGGACAGGAGCAAGACATCAAGGCCATCATGGACTCCTGCACCGGATATGGGTGTCGCGTAGCTGACTTGACCAGCTACGACACTCCCTTCTTCACCTGCGTGGACACGCCGCCTCCGCCTCCCAAAGAAGCAGCCGAAGTTTCCGACGATGGACAAACCATATCGGATTTGGACATTTCGGATAGTTATCAGGGCGCGGCTAATGTGTCCAGCGAGCCGGCAGCCCCTACCTCCTCTCCTACATCATAGATTATGAGAAACAAATGTATTATTCTGAAAACATTATGGGTCTATAAATATGCAGTATGATACTTTTGCTGGTGCTAAGCTTTTAATCTATTCAGCACTTTTGGCTTAAATTTTGTGTGCTTGAAATGTTTGCATAAGCACTTATACTTTTTTGTCTATTATCGTTTATCTGGCTTTCCGCCTTGTCCCTTTCGTGAGCCGGCTAAACTTTCTGCACGGAAACTTTGCCGAGCAAAGTTGCTCAATTGCTAAACCAGTTTAAACTCGGAAACAAAGTCGGCTTCCAGTACCAACAATTCACTACTCGGAAGATGCCCACATCCGGCAATCAGATAAATAACCAACGTATAGACTAGAAACTTTAGAGTTATACCCGAAGGTAGCATTTTTAGAATCGGAAATCTAAACCAGAACAAACATGAGCATAAAGTACTTTCAAGTATTCTAAGATTTTTGACTATTGACATGATCATTCGGAAATAAGATGGTAAAAACTTCTCAGAAAAAACGTGAGGCAACCAAAAAATTTATTTCTCACAGAACATGTACATATGTATGATTACAAAGAAGGATAAACTAAGAATAAAAGGGATGTAGCTGAGCAATATTCCATGGCATGTCTAACTCATTCGGATTTGTACTGCCTCCAGCTCTCTTTCTCTTCTTAGTAGCAGGTCTTTCTTTGACTGGCCTCATATCAGTTAAGTAATACGACCCATTGTGTAATACTCGACTAACTAAAAAGGGCCCTTCCCATACTGGGAAAGTTTGTGCTTTCTTTGTTGCACAAGCCAGAGAACCAAATCACCCTTATTGAAAGACCTGTTTCTGACTCTCTGGCTATGATACTTGCGTAACTTCTGCTGATAGGCTATTGATCTCATTTCAGCAACGACGCGAACTTCTTCGACTAAGTCGAGATCATTTTGTCGAGAAATATCGGCATCCTCTTCGATATACATGGCCACTCTAGGAGAAGTGTGAAACAAATCACTAGGAAAAACTGCTTCTGCACCATAGACCAAGAAGAAAGGTGTGTATCCGGTTGACCTGTTCGGAGTTGTTCGTAAACTCCATATTACAGAAGGTAATTCCTCTGCCCAAGCCCCCGCGGCATGCCTTAGTGGTGCTTCGGGTCTCGTTTTTAGGCCTTGTAGGATTAAACCATTTGCTCTATCGACTTGTCCATTAGCTTGTGGATGTGCGACTAACACAATGTCAAGCCGAATATTTTGTTCGTTGCAGAATTCGGCCAGTTCTCCCATAGAGAAATGACTCCCGTTGTCCGTGATAATACTATGTGGATAACCATACCAGATTATGACATCCTCGACAAATCTTTTGGTTGTTGCTCCATCACAACTAGTGACGGGTTTAGCCTCAATCCATTTGGTGAACTTATCCACCATCACTAAGAGGTGAGTAAATCCACTTGGAGCCCGTCTAAACGGTCCTACCATGTCAAGCCCCCAGACCGCGAAAGGCCATGTTATAGGTATTGTTCACAGCTGATCAGCCGGAACGTGAGCTTGTTTGGCATACTTTTGGCAACTCTTGCACGTCTTGACCAGCCGTTCGGCATTTGCCTTGGCTGTAAGCCAGAAAAAACCGTGTCTGAAAGCTTTTGCCACTAAAGATTTGGCTACAGCATGGTGACCACACTAGGCCTTCATGGATTTCTCTTAAGATTTCCACTCCTTCTTCCAGAGATACACAACGCTGAAAGACCCCAGACACACTCCCGCTTATAGAGCTCACCTTTAACGTATAGGCTTTCGCTCGTCGGATAATCTGCCGGCTCAGAACTTCGTCTTCGAGTAATTTGCCATCTACCAGATAGTCAAGGTAGGGTTGAGTCCAGCTGGGAATTATAGCCAGAACTGCTATCAGAGGTGAGTCGGATTTGGTCGGATATTCCTCATCCACTCCTTTTATTGAGGGAACTTTGAGGTGCTCTAAAAAAGCGCCATCCGGAACCTCTCTCCGTGTAGAGCCTATCCGAGATAGTGCATCTGCTTCCTCATTTTCTGCTCGAGGGATGTGTTAAACCTCAAACCCTTCTAACGATTTAGATAAATCATCCACGACAGCTTTATAAGCTGCCATGTGTTTATTTGCATTACAAATATCCGACACTTGATGAGCAACAAGATCTGAATCTCCATAACACATCAAACGTTGGATGCTGATATCCTTAGCAATCCGGATTCCATGTAGCAGTGCTTCATACTCGGCAATATTATTTGTCGTTGTGAAGTGGATCTACAACACATATAAAAGTTTATCTCCTTGGGGTGATTTGAGCACCACGCCAGCCCCCGAGCCCCCGCGAGCCTTAGACCCATCAAAATATAGGGTCCAATATTCCGACTCAGGGAGGGTCATATTCTCCTTCGTCTCTGTCCAATCAGCAACAAAGTCGGCAAGGATATGGGATTTGATTGTTGTCTGAGGTTTGTACTCAATATCAAAAGTTGAGAGATCTATGCCCCATTTGGTGACGCGTCCTGTGGCGTCACTGTTATTGATTATATCTCTCATGGGAGCTGTGCTCACCACGGTAATTGGATGCTCCTGAAAATAATGTCATAGCTTATGAGATGCTAAGAACACACCATAGGCTAGCTTTTGATAGTGCGGATACCGCTCTTTCAATTCTGTCAGGACCTCGCTAACAAAGTAAGTCAGACGCTGCACCAAGTGTTCCTGATTTCCCTCTGGTCTCTCCACTACCATAACGATACTGACGACTTTGTTTGTTGCAGCAAGATAGAGCAACATCGGTTCCTGTGGCTCCGACACAGCAAGGATAGGAGTAGATGAGAGTACTTTCTTTAGGTCTTGTAGTGCGGCTTCAGCTTCGTCGGTCCACACAAAATCCTTTGTCTTTTTCAGGATTTTGTATAATGGTGCGGCTCTTTCACCGAGCCGGCTTACAAACTGACTGACTGCAGCGATGCAACCAGTTAGTCTTTGTACGTCCTTCAGGCGAGTTGGCCTGGAAATATTGAGTATAGCCTTGATTTTGTCTCGGTTCACCTCTATGCCTCTTTGAGACATGATGAAACCTAACAATTTTCCGGCTGGAATTCCAAAGAAGCATTTCTTCGGATTAAGCATTATGTTGTATTTTCGTAGATTGGCGAACGTTTCATCCAAGTCGGAAATCAATGTTTCCTTCTTTTTGGACATCACAGCAATATCATCCACATATGCATGTACATTGCGTCTGATTTGGTCGTGGAGGCAATGCTGCATTGTGCGTTGGTACGTAGCTCCTACGATCTTCAGCCCAAAGAGCATCGTAACAAAACCGAAGGTTCCAAAGGGGGTTATGAATGAAGTTTTGACTTTGTCAGATTCCTTCATCCGGATTTGGTGATAACCGGAATATGCATCGAGAAAACAGAGGAGTTCCGAGCCTGCCGTAGAATCGATAACTTGATCAATCCTAGGCAGAGCGAATGGATCTTTGGGACAGGCCTTGTTCAAGGCAGTATAATCAACACACATCCTTAAATCAGTGGTGTCCTTTTTAGGGACCATTACAGGATTGGCCGACCACTCAGTGTGGATGACCTCTTCTATGAATCCGGCTAACTCGAGCCGTGCTAGTTCCTTAGCTATTGCCTTATGCTTTTCATCGCCGAAACGTCGTAAGGACTGTTTGACGGGTTTAGCATTCGGGTTTACATTTAAAGAGTGCTCGGCAAGTTCCCTAGGTACTCTGGTCATGTCAGATGGCTGCCATGCGAAGATATCTTGATTTTCTTTGAGGAACTTGATGAGCGCGCTTTCCTATGCACTATCTAGGCCTACGCCTATCTGGGTCACCTTGGAGGGGTCATCGTCCTTCAATGGCGTCTTCTTCGTCTCTTCTGATGCCCTGAACTCCGGATTCGGCTTTGTCACCTCCTTCTTCGTTGCGGGCATCTCGGACAGATATATGCTCTTCTTGATCTCCTGGTACTCCTGGGCGTGTAGCACGGCTTCAACAAAGGCGGCATTTCCATCCTTGCACTCTCGCGCTTTCTTCGGGTCTCCCTTGATGGTGATCACGCCGTTGGGACCTAGAATTTTCATCATATTGTAAATGTAACACGGACGAGCCATACAAGCCCAGTAAGCCGGACGTCCGAATATAGTATGGTACGCGCTCTTGAACGGGACCACTTCGAAGGAAAGTGCCTCCGTCCGATAGTTCTTTGGAGTTCCAAAGGTAACATCTAAAGTGATTTCTCCCAGGGAATTTGCTTGTCTTCCTGGGACAACCCCGTGAAAGATCACAGAGCTGTGGTTCAGCTGGGTCTCCGAGATCTTCATCCGGCGTAGCGTTTCGACATACAGAATATTAATATTGCTGCCACCGTCCATGAGAGTCTTGGAGAAACCATAACCGTCAATAAGTGGATTGACGATTAAGGCGTATTTTCCTCACCTGTGCAACTTAGGCGGATGATCAGCGCGGTCAAATGTGATTGCCACTTCCGACCAGTCCAAGAATTGGGGGACAGGCGGAAATGTTGCATTGAGCTCATGTAGCACTGCCTTTTTGACTTTTGCTGGTTGAGATCCAAGGAAGGTGACATAAGTGTCTTTCTTGGTCGGAAAAATTTTCTTCCCTTCCGGCTTGGGATTTGAAGCATCAGCTTCCTCCATGTCGGAATCTTCCTTGGTCTCTTTATCCTTTTCGAGATTCTTCTTTCCCTTCTTCCGCTTAGCTTTGTAGCCAGCAGTATCATCTCTCTTAATGTCGTCATTGAAACGACACTCGGTGTTTGTGTGGGACGAGCCCCCATTGGCGTCTAAGTGATGCACACATGGGTTATTGGAAATATCGGCCCAAGAGTAGGTTTTTCCGGGTTGCTGGTCTCCTCTACCCTGGACTCTTGATGTCCCATGACCGCGGCTGTAGCCACCTCCACGTCCTCCTCGTCCTCCAGACCCGAAAGTAGCAGTGACTACTGCCGTTTCCGCGTTGGGTTTTTCTTCCAAGGTATTCTTGTGCTTCTGAGCTTGTTGCTTTGGTTGTTTTGCCGACTGTGGCACAACCAAGGCGTTGAGTAATCCCTCTGCATCATCGTCAGCATCTGCATACTTTCTCGCTGTTTCTATCATCTCTCCCAAATCAGTGACTTTGTCGCACTTCAAGCGATGACGCAGTAAACCAATTGGGATACCTGCAATGAAAGCTTCAATTGCAGTTTGGTCATTTACTCCTTCACAGGAGTTCTTGGTGTTGATCCATCATCCGAGATAATCTCGGCAAGTTTCTCCGGCTTTCTGGGTGCAACGCTATAGGTCTCCGACTGTATAGGGCCTCCGGTATGTGCCTTCGAAATTCCGAAAGAACGCACTTTGCATGTCATACCAGTTGTGGATGGTGTTCTCCGGAAGTTCATTGAGCCATGATCGTGCCGTCTTCCGCAACATGAGTGAGAGATATTGGGTTGCGACCAGGTTGTTTCCGCCTTTGGCAATGCAGCAAGCTTGGAAGAAATCCTGTAGCCAAGTATCTGGCCGAGCTATACCGTCGTAGGCTTGAATATGTCTTGAGATAGCAGATCCTTCCGGGAATCTTGTAGCTCTTATGCGTGGTCCGAAGAACTTTGGGCCCATGTATATATCATCATTTTCATAGCACCGCGCTTCTATATTGGAGTTTATCTTGTGCCTTGCATCATTTGGGGATAAAGATCGTCCCGAAAATTTGGCAGTGGCGGTGCCTTGGAGCGGACTTGACTTCTGCCACCACCTCCTCCACCATGACGCCCTCCTTGGCCTCCTTGGGAGCCGTTGTGATGGATACTTGGCCGAGAGGGTGGAGCAGCTGGGTTGTTTCCGGCTGATCGTCGGCCTCCATCCAAAGCATCATTATTCCGGTTCCGGGGAGGGTCTTCATTGTGACGAGCCCCCTGCCGGCTTGTCTCGGCACGGTGTTCGTCGTTCCTTCGTCCGTCATCCGGACGGCTTGCATGTCTAGGAGGTGGCATTCTTTGTCGGTCCTCCTCCCGACGTTTCTCTTTATCTTCTTCCCTGCGGTCTTTCGACTCTCGCCGGGGAGGGTTCCTCGGATTCAGTGCAGCAGTTGCCTCTTGCTTCGCAACCGGGTTAACGTTACGCCAGTCACGAGCAGCTTTGTGGTGCTGTCCTGAAGATCCGGTTCTTGAGTGGTTATCTTCCCGACGATCGAAACAATGTTGCTATTCCGGAACATGTTGGGGTCTTACGTCATCCCATGCCGGATATGTGCGGCATTAGTCAGAATCTGAGACTAGTTTTTGACTTCCGGACAGGGTGACCTTTTGTTGCTCTAGTCCTTTGTTGAGTAGTTTGATTCCCAACCAGATCTGCTCTGGGCCTGGATTAGCCAATAGGATTTCCCGATCCGCAATGGTGTTCTGTACTGGCGTTGGATACACCCAATCCCCATTGCTGTCGCGTCGAGGCATCCCAAGTTCTCCTCCAAAAAGGACTTTGTGAATCTGCGGGAATTGGTTGTCATGAGTATGACGTTTCCTGGTATTCTGATGTTGCCTAGAGTTGTTCTTCTCTGTAGTTGCCATGCGTTTCTTTTCCTCCTCAATGTTTCTGGCTTCATCGAGGAGTACTTGGCGACGCGCTTCAAGGGCCTGGGCCCTCTTGTCCAGCTCTTCGACAGTAAGTTCTTCAGCTATAGGAATAGGTGTGGTTAATGCAGCATTGATCAGTTTACGCGCACCTTCAGTGATCATGTGTCCATCCACCGACTCTTCTTTTTTGGGCTTGTCTAGGATAAGCGCTCCATCCGAGTCTTCCTCGTATTCCTCGGCAATCACCTCTTCTGCTGGAGGGTCTTTCGCTGGGGTTTTGTTCTTCTTGAGCTTCTTCTTTGCCTTCTTGGCAGCGCCGGTAGCAAAGAAGGCTTTGGGTCCATTTCCCGGAGTCAAGCTCTGATTGGTACTTTTGGACATCTGGACCTCGGGATTATCTCTGATTTCCATGTCATCCTGCGCTTTGGGAGAGTTTGCCCCGGATCCTTCATCCATGGCTTCTCCTTCCTCTGCAGCTTTGGAGTTATACTCCTCTTCATATTCCGCGGAGAACTTTCGGAAATCTACCGACATCATCGATTCATCCGAGGATGCGGGTACGTTGGCGTTTGTTCCGATCGCCTCCAGCACAGAGTCGGTGTTGTCTCCAGCATTGGCAGAGCCGGATCCGGATCCCACATATCCGACAAAGTGCGACGCGTGCCTCCTGAGATAGTTGCGGCTCTCGTGATCGGCCTCCTCGAAACACCGGATGGTCTCATGAATATCGTCTATGCTTGCATCTTGCATCATCATGCATCTTAGCGTGTATCTCAGGAAAGGCATGTCTGCCCCGGCGTCATCAGAGCCGGAATCAGTGTTGTTGCTATGCTCCTCCTGGATTTCGACTTCAGCGGGTGGATTGATCTGGGATTCGGCCTCTCCAGGGAGATCCACTCCAGATTCAACTTGGACGCCAAGTCTGCTTCAGGTTCGGATTTCTCCACTATCTCTGCAACTGGTGCGGGCTGGGTGGGATTAGGGTTTTCTGAGATCCGGAACTCTGCCGCCTCTGCGGATAAAGGGGATCCAGAAATTTCTTCTGCCTCTATCATCATTGCTGGGTGGGTGGGGCAGTTTCAGCAAAGTCAATTTAAACATCGATCTCGCTAAAGGACATGATGGTGTAGGTAGTCACAGCCTCCCTAGCCGGAATCCAGGTCTCGTCGAGAACGATGAGAGGGACGTCACTGGCGTAGAGGATGTGACCGACGGTGATGGTCTCGCCGATTCCGATTCTTGCAGATTCCGCTTGGAACACAGATCCGAAGCTCACTTGCCCCACGGTGGGCGCCAACTGTCATTGGATTGATGACAAGTACGCCATGAGGGGGTCCTCGAGGCGTGCGGAAGAGAGGGGTGTGAGACGTACGGTGTTCCGGGACGGTGAGCACACAAGTTTACCCAGGTTCGAATCCGCCGGCTTTGGACGGATCCTACTCCTGCTAGCAATCCAGTAATACAAGGGTTCGCCTGTGCGAGTTGAGATTGTGATTGTAAGGGGTGCCCTAAAGGTTCTCCCTAGGATGGCTTATATAGATATTTGGCCTAGGGTTTACAGGAGAGATCTATCTGGCTACGACTAAGAGTCGGTTACAGAGTACATCTTGAGCACCACCAGTGTTTCCACTAGCATCCTCCAAACTAGACTCTCAACCACACAAGAAGAAGACGTAACCAAGCACAAACACGTTACTAGTCTTGTGGTAAGCCTAGTATCTCCGAGTTACCATAGACATAGTACAACCCCTCGATGCAATTCCCCCAACCTTATATCTCCATAATCTCATGACGAGATTCTTTTAAGGGGGAAAGGTCTATAACATCCCAATTTCATCCCCCTTGCTTAGTTGTCCAGAATGCAAAAATCAGGGGAACATAAACTTTGTCTTGCTTGATAATGCAGTGGTTGTTTGCTTGTTTGTACTTATGCATCTGCATGTGTAGAAGATGATATACACCTTACCTCACCCTCAATTGACAAAAGCTATTTTTCGTGGTGTGGAACATGGCAGTGCCATCGAGGATGGCATGAAGGGGACAATCAAGATGCTATCGATGGCTACTCGCAATGGGTTGGGCACGTATACTGCAAACAAACCGATGTACCCAGGTTCGGAGCCCTCTTGGTGAGGTAAAGCTCCTACTCCTGCAAGGATCTACTATCAGGGGGCGAATGCCCAATACAGACGATCCTTGAGTTGTTTCCCTAGCTACTCCTAGCTAGAAGAAGAAGAAGGAACTACTCAACTTGTCCAATGTGGAGAACTTCCTGTGGGTGGGGCCATCGGCTCTGTAGCTGGTAAACCCCAGCCGGGAAACAACGAAGAATCTCAAGTCGGTACAAGACAAAGATTACAAGACAGAGACTACAAGACAAAAACTATGAGACAAAAGAAAGATGACAAGGCCCCTACATCATCAATCATCTCAAATGAGCATGCAAGAACTTCTCGACGGGGCGAAGTCCTAACGCACTCGGGGACTAGTGTCGGGGGGATGACCCCCAGGTAGGCCAAGAAGGGACCAAGCGACCGGCTCCAAGGAGCTCTGGCCGTCTGGACCCAGAACAAGGAACCGCAGCTGTGTGGAATTCCCCACCCGGTCCGCATCCAAGTTTCCCCGGTTGGCCCGTCTAGCCGGGTGGCCAGAAGAACCAGCTGGGAGGCCACTCCTAGCCGGCCGACTCGGATCCGCTGGCCATGGTACGGTGGGGATAACGCTCCACGCTGAGCGCACCTTTCATAGGACAGGCTAGCTAACCTGGCCGGCACTACCGGACAATTGTGCCAAAGCTGGAGGCTGACGAGCAAAGCAAGGGCTGACGAGTAAAGCTCCGACTTACGCATAAAGAGCCAGCTGACAGATAAAGAGCCGGTTGACGAGTAAAAGCAGGGGCGTTGGACACTGTAGCGTTATCCTTCCCTGTACTAGACTCTTTACTAGACTCAGGCCTACCGTTTTGCCCTATCTAGCCAGCCCACTTTGTAAGGCCCAGATCCAAACAGTAAACCCTAGAACCCATCTTGTAAACTACCTCCTCAACCAGTATATAAGGGGAGGGCAATGTTATGGTTCTAGGTAGACAATTACAAGTTAGAAGTTCTCAACATTGGACAAGTTGAGTAGTTCCTTCTTCTTCTTCTAGGAAGGAGTAGCTAGGGAAACAGCTCAAGGAGCGTCTGTATTAGGTATTCGCCCCCTGATAGTAGATCCTTGCAGGAGTAGGAGCTTTGCCTCGCCAAGAGGGCTCCAAACCTGGGTACATCATTGTGTTTGCAGGATCTGTGCCTAGCCCGTTGTGAGAAGCCACCGATAGCATCCTGATTGTCCCATTCATACCATCCCCGATGGCACTGTCGTGTTCCACACCACAATAGTTGGCGCCCACCATGGGGCACAGCGCTTTGGCTGGGATCATCTTTCGCACGGGACTTCCGCTCGTCGCTGGTGAGCAAGTCGCCTCAGGCCTCGTCCTCACTTTTGGCTCCTTCGACTGCGTCCTCAACAATGCATCCTGTTTTGCCGGGGGAACCTTCCCAAGCGGAAGCTACGTCATGAACTTCGGCGAGCATCGTGTCTACGTCACCACCATCACCAAGGCTTTCCCTCCCGAGGTTGTCACTGTATCCGACGCGCCTCTAGGATTGTCCGCTTTGCGTGTCGCTAGTGGCAGCATCGAGGTCATGATGGCAGGAACCGTCGCCCACCTCTGGAGTGCAACAAGGAAAGTCGCGCCGCTAACTCGTGCCTCCCGAACCCGAACCTGCTCCACATGTCCATCGAGCACCTCCGCAACCCCATCACCCCCATCAAGGCAGATCCAGCTGTAGCTATGGCAGCACTAGAGGCTACTCGCCAGAGCCTTCTGGAAGAAGCCAGCAAAGTGTCAGCCACCCAACGGCGGATGAACGCGACCATGTGTGAGTACAACATCGTGCACGGCTTCGCCCGCTTACCCGGCACCAGCCGCCTGGCCCAACCCCAAGGCCGAAACCTCGGTTCGGAGATGGATCGCGTTGCTGATCCGTGTACGCCAGCAGTGCAGCTGGTTTACAGCACTCCCACCAAGAACATGAGGGCCACAGAGGAGGCAGCCATAGAGCTAAGCCACTTGGAGGGCAAGGAGATGCTCCATCAGTAGGCATGTGTCCAGCTCCTCGTGGTCATGGTAAACAAACAGCAGGCTGAGGCAGAACTCAACATGGCCGGCAACAGCAGGACCCAACCGGCTCGCTGGATGGCGGATCCGGCTGCAGGCGGCAGCAAGGCATCTTCCCTAAACAGAGCAAGGCCGAGCAATCACCCATGTGGTGGATCAAAAGGCCGTGGGCACAACGCCCGCGACGTAGCAGCTGTCACCAGCAAAAAACGTGAGCCGGCTGACGAAGCCGGAAAAGGCCAAGCGTTGCCCAAGTCCCGCCTATCCGGCCGGCTGGGACCGCTCGAGCTGGAAGAACCACAAGACGCGCGCGCATGCATTGACCTACTGGTCCAGTCATGCGCGCTGGAGAAAGAAAGCCCGACCGACCCAAGATGCTTCAGACCGTGAATCCGGAATGAACTATTTCCAAAGGGATTTTCGCTCCCAAGGGATACGCCAAAGTACAACGGCTCAGTCAAGCCGGAGGACTGGCTGGTGGACTACACCACCTCGGTGGGCATCACAAATGGCAACCACCGGGTGGCTGTGCGCTACGCCCCCCTCATGCTCCTCGTCTCGGCCAGGACATGGCTCAACAACCTCCCCGACAACAGCATCAATGCTTGGATTGACTTCGAACAGGCATTCGTCTGCAACTTCACTGGCACCTACAAGCGCCCAGGTCGACCCGGCGAGCTTGCTCTTTGCGTGCAAGGGCCGGATGAATCTGATTGCTCCTACATCACTCGGTGGACGAGCATGAATAACTCCTGCAAAGGGGTGCATGAGCACCAGGCGGTTGACTTCTTCATCAACGACTGTAGAGACGGCACTATGCTCAAGCACAAGCTTCGTCGGGTGGAGCCCACCACCATGGCGTAGACCATGGCCATCGCGGACAAGTACACCACCGCTGACGCAGCAATGAAAAGATCCGTCCGGGTGGATGATCAAGGGCAAATAATCGTCGACGTCGGTGTGGATCGACACCAGCCGGAAGGGAATGGCCATAACTCCAGGCGGCACGACAACTGCCACGGCAAGAGAAAGTACGACCAGCCAGATAACCAATATGGTTCCAGGCAGGTGGCAGCAGTGTAGGAGGATCCAACTACAGGCGGAAGCCGGAGACAGAAGCCTGATGACCGACCTCTGAGGCCCGTCGATGCTTGATGGTCCATGCAAGTTCCACAGCGGAGGGAACAAACCGGCTACGCATACCACACGCTAGTGCACCTGGACAAAGAAGTTGGCGGAAATCACTGGCGCGCAGGCTCCACCGCCCCCAGCCGGTGGGCCACCGGGCGATCGCAATAACCAGCATCGAAGGGAAGATGACAATCATAACTACCCCCTCCAGGTGGGTAACTACCACATCTTCACGACGGAGCCGGAGACCAAGCACAACAAGAGGAGAATATCATTTTGCGGCCAGAAAGTTGGGGCGCCCAGGCAACGCGGTACCCAAGTTCCCTGAAATCAGCTGCGATGACTACAGTTGGTATGCCAAATACTCAGAGGATGTTTTTCGGCATGAATTCAACTTTACGTTTCAATACAAAATATTAGGCTAACGGCCGTCAAGTTGGTCCCCCCTATCAGTTCTCGCTGTTATGTCGCTCCCGTCGCTTAGGTGTCAATTAGGCTTGCAGCGTTGGCGCCTGCATCCATTACGCGTCTTCTTCTTTCCCAGAGCGGCAATCTATGGGGCGTCGCAGCCATGGCGCGGAGCTAGGACATGGACGAACCTGCTCGGCCCAGCTCTCCTCCCTGTAGGTTTGCAGAGTTGGCACCTGCATCCATTACGCGTCTTCTTCTTCCCCGGAGCGACAATCTGTGGTTGCGGCCATGGCGCAGAGCTGGGACGTGATGAACCTGATCGGCCCTGCTCTCCTCCCCATCCCGAGTCGGAGCTCTCCCTCACCAAGGACGCACCCATGGCATGGTGCGGGGACGAGAATTGGTTTCCGGTGAGACCTGTCACCGTGTCGACCATGCTCGGTTCTGTTTTCCTCCTCTAGAATCCGAGCTCGCCGTCGCCGTGGTTCCACCCGCACCAATTCTGCCACCTCTGCCGAGGTCTCTGTGGTAGCTCAAGTTCTGCCATGTTGGACCTAAAAGCGAATTCAGAGCTAGGCGGTGGCAACCCATTGTTGAACCTGTAAGGAATTTGCTGAATACTGCGTGCCGCTCCAAGGTCTTCGGCTGATGCCTTCAGCTTCTGCCAACGTCCACCGCCGATGTGAGATCATTTAGTTACTTCAATACAAAATATCGACCAATTTAACTTGTTGATGTATTCCTTGACAATTATAATATAATCGAGCACTAGAAATATTTTATAGTGTGCATGAGCATGATCAGTAATATAATTGAACACTAGAAATTTTAAGGCACTCCATATAAAGGAGTAGATTAATATAGAAGGTTCACCAGAGACACCACAGATATATTGTCTTGCATGCCACACATAGGTAATAATTAACTAAAACAAAATAAAAGCAGGAGCGACAGAAGGAGGCCGAGACATGAAGACGCCTAGCAGGGCAGGGGCATTAGCAGGAGGCAGGGACAGCCTAGTCGATGGGATATAGGCCAATCCTGACATAATCCCGGAGGAATTTTCCGAAGGTTGCGTGCCGTGCCAAGGTAATCGGCCTATGGCTTCTACCTCCGCCTCTGGCAATGCCCACCGCGTGATGGATCATGCTGTCGAGGTCCATGTTGATTACTCTGCCACAGAATGGGCAAAACAGTCTCCCCCTAAGGTAGAAATGGATTAGCCCACACCGTAACCACCTCAGCACGTAGTGGCTCTTGTTGTCCCTGGATTCTTTGCTACCGCCCACTTCATCATTATCCTCCTGTTGATTTTTAAGAACATAACTTAGAACTCATACATATGATTGACAATATATATGTGGATATCAAAGAGAAAGCATCTCAGCAATAGTTTGATCAGTTCATATATCATTTCATCTCAACACAATGACAAATAATTGCATCGGAGTGTATGTAGAATAAAGATTGCAGCTTCATAAGTTTCTTCAGGGACGGCGTGAGTGAACCAAGTAACAATTGCACAACCTATATTGTTCTTGTACATCGCCCTAGGTTCACTAACTCATCCTTGAAAAAATCTGACATCAATGTGTCTGCCTATCTTTTGGGACAAATTTGAATCATTGGCCACAATAAGAAATTGAAATGTAATCGTACAAAACAATATTCAGGGATATACATAGTCAGTTACAAAAACAAGCCTAAATATTGTAATTATAAATAAAAAACCAAACAATCAATCTTCAGGTACATGTTAAAAATACTTATGATCAAAACCATTTATATACATATGCATCATACCAATCATTAAAAGATCAAAAACAATTCAAGGATCATATATGTAGTTCCATATGAGAATAAATCTAGGGCCTCATAATTTGTTTCAGAGATATAGTTGGTGAACCAAAGTACCAACAGCACACCAACCCATCCCTAAAACACGACACCATCATACGTGTCTCCCCTTGAACTCTTTTGGGGAAAATTTCAATCATCGGCCTCGGTAACAAACTAAAATGTAATTCTTATACACTATGAATGCATGGAATAGATAATTCAAATATCATAGTTCTATGAATGTAGAATAAAGATTGCAGCCTCATAAGTTTCTACAGAGATGGCGTAAGCGAACCAAGTAACAATTGCACAGCTTATATTGATCTTGTACATGGCCCCAGGTTCACTAACTCATCCCTGAAAAAATCTGACACCAATGTGTCTGCCTCTCTTTGGGGCAAATTTGAATCATTGGCCATAATAATAAATTGAAATGTAATCGTACAAAATAATATTCAGAGATATACATATGCATCATACAACGCATTCATAGATCAGAAACAATACAAAGATTATATATATAGGTTCCATATGAGAAAAAAATTAGGGCCTCATTTTTTTCAGCGATGGACTCGGAGAACCAAAATACCAACAACACAACCTATATTGTTTACGTCCATTGCTACCTCAGGTTCACTAACCATCCCTAAGAAAACGACACCATCAGATACCCTTGCACTATTTTGGGGGAAATTGAATCATTGGGCTCAGTAAGGAATAGAAATGTAATGTTATAGGCATGTTGTGTATCGAAATCAACACTTCAACTAGCAAACTCAACTAGATGGCAGATGAGCAGATTGGGGTTTTGTGACTAGACGGATTGGGGTTTTGTGACTAGATGGCAGATGCATCAATCGACCGATCGAACCATATATATACTACCCTACTTCAAGAGCAAAAGACATTGTACACGATTGAGCAAATCCTATATATGAACAGTGAAATCCGCGGCTGCAACTAGAGAAGCTAGCAATGTAGTACCTCGGACTCCTCATCAGGGACCTCCTCCTCGAACTCGTCATTCTCCGCGATTGCGTTGAAGATTTCTTGTACGGCGATGGGGTCGTTGATGTAGAGAACCGGATTTCCTCCGCCTGCCGCCTGCCCCCCATCCAGATCTGCTGCTGGCACCACGACGTTGTCGGCTACCTGCTGCTCGGTGATGATGGCTATTGGCTGAACGGATGAGCTCGCACCCTCGACGGCGCAGCGATGAGCGGCGTTCGTGCCCGGAGAAGACGCCTCCGCCTTCTTGGCGATGACTGAGCCATCTTCGCTGCGCTTCAATCGCTTCACCTTCGCTCAGATTCACGCCGACGCTTCATGGCGCACCTAGGGAAGGAGGTAGTGCAAGCGAGGGAGCTTCGGCGCTCGCGGTAGGCAGATTGGGGTCTTGGGACTAGACAGACTAGGGGGAAATGACACGAGCACATGGAAGAAGAAGGTCGAGAGGGTTTATAAACACCGGACCATTCGTAGTCCTCGAGAGGACACGTGTGGTAGGCGAGGGGCTACCACGATCTCCACCTTTTTTGGGTTCCCTTTTTTTTAAACATCCACGATCTCCACTTTAGAGCTGCATTGAAAACACGCTCATGGCAGACCTCGATTCCACTGCATGCAAGTGGCACAGAACCAATTTCTAGCAACGTTATATCTACTCGAGGGGGGCCCTTGACTCATGGAAGTTACTTGTGGTAGGGCCCAGTTGGAAGTGAGATTGAGAGCGCTGCGTAAAAATGGGATATGTCTTATTAAAATCAAGTGGCAATAAATTGCAGCGTTCGTTAACAACCATGCACTCGATGACCCTGTTGCCCTGTGCATGTGTTGTAGTAGCAGTAGTAGCCTTTGCAGACTAGATTAAATGTGACATGACCACTCGACGACTTTTTCCATGGACGGCATCGCGTTCCTTCTTGTAGAGGGAGACGTCCGTGTTGTCTCGTGTTGTACGTGAAGGGCACGACGTGTGCAACGATCATCATTAGATCACACAGGATCAACGGTTGGTGCGCACGATCCCATGACAACTATGACAACCAATCAGGGCGTAGCAGACATAGTGAGCACATGTTTGGGATTCTACGAAAGAAAGAGGGGGAACCAAAGGCAAAACTGAATAGTATCAAAAAACCAAGGGCAAAAACTAAGTAGTATCAAAAAACCAAGGGTAAAAGTGAGTAGTATAAAAATCGAAAGTGAGTGTCTTGTACAATGAAATACATCGTGGCATACATTAAATTATGCCAAGATAGATCCACTAGAGTTTATTGCATGTGTGTTTTTCTCATAAACCACATATGGATCACCCAGAATCATTGCATGTCTATTCTTCTCACAAACCACACATGGATCCACCAGTGTCATTGCATGTGTTTTCTTTTCATGAACCACACCCAGTGTTATTGAATGTGTGTTATTCTCACAGACCACACATGGATCCACCAGTGTCATTGCATGTGTGTTCTTCTCATGAACCACACCCAGAGTCATTGCATGTCTGTTCTTCTCACAAACCACATAAGGATCCACCAGCGCCATTGGATGTGTATTCTTTTCATGAACCACACCCAGTGTCATTGCATGTGTGTTCTTCTCAAAAACCACACATGGATCCACCAGTATCATTGCATGTCTGTTCTTTTCATGAACCACAGCCAGTGTCATTGCATGTGTGTTCTTCTCAAAAACCACACATGGATCCACCAATGTCATTGCATGTCTGCTCTTTTCATTAACCACAGTTGTCATTGCATGTCTATTCTTTTCACAAACCACATATCACCAGTGTCATTGCATGTGTGTTCTTCTCATAAACCACATATGCATCCACCCAGTGTGATTGCATGTGTGTTCTTCTCACAAACCACATAAGGATCCACCAGTGTCATTGGATGTGTGTTCTTTTCATGAACCACACTCAGTGTCATTGCATGTTTGTTCCTCTCACAAAACACACATGGATCCACCAGTGTCATTGCATGTGTGTTCTTCTCATGAACCACACATGGATCCACCCAGTGTGATTGCATGTCTGTTTTTTTCACAAACCACATATGGATCCACCAGTGCCATTGCATGTCTGTTCTTTTCATGAACCACACCCAGTGTCATTGCATGTTTGTTCCTCTCATAAACCACACATGGATCCACCAGTGTCATTGCATGTGTGTTCTTCTCATGAACCACATCTAGAGTCATTGCATGTCTGTTATTCTCACAAACCACATAAGGATCCACCAGTGTCATTGCATGTGTGTTATTTTCATGAACCACACCTAGTGTCATTGCATGTGTGTTCCTTTCACAGACCACACATGGATCCACCAGTGTCATTGCATGTGTGTTCTTCTCATGAACCACATTTAGAGTCATTGCATGTCTGTTCTTCTCACAAACCACATAAGGATACACTAGTGTCATTGGATGTGTATTCTTTTCATGAACCACAGCTAGAGTAATTGCATGTCTGTTCTTCTCACAAACCACACGAGGATCCACCGGTGTCATTGCATGTCTGTTCTTTTCATGAACCATAGCCAGTGTCATTGCATGTGTGTTCTTCTCACAAACCACACATGGATCCACCAGTGTCATTGCATGTCTGCTCTTTTCATTAACCACAGTTAGAGTCATTGCATGTGTGTTCTTTTCACAAACCACATATCACCAATGTCATTGCATGTGTGTTCTTCTCACAAACCACATAAGGATCCACCATTGTCATTGCATGTGTGTTCTTTTCATGAACCACACCCAGTGTCATTGCATGTCTATTCCACCAGTGTCGTTGCATGTGTGTTCTTCTCATGAACCATAGCTAGAGTCATTGCATGTGTGTTCTTTTCACAAACCACAACTAGAGTCATTCCATGTGTGTTCTTCTCACAAACCACATAAGGATACACCAATGCCATTGCATGTGTGTTCTTCTCATGAACCACAGCTAGAGTCATTGCATGTCTGTTTTTCTCACAAACCACATAAGGATACACCAGTGTCATTGCATGTGTGTTCTTCTCATGAACCACACCTAGTGTCATTCCATGTGTGTTCCTCTCACAGACCACACATGGATCCAGCAGTGTCATTGGATGTGTGTTCTTCTCATGAACCATATCTAGAGTCATTGCATGTGTATTCTTCTCACAAACCACATAAGGATACACCAGTGTGATTGCATGTGTGTTCTTCTAATGAACCACAGCTAGTATCATTGCATGTCTGTTCTTCTGACAAACCACATAAGGATCCACCAGTGTCATTGGATGTGTGTTCTTCTCACAAACCACACATGGATCCACCAGTGTCATTGCATGTCTGCTCTTTTCATTAACCACAGTTAGAGTCATTGGATGTCTGTTCTTTTCACAAACCACATATCACCAGTGTCATTGCATGTGTGTTCTTCTCCTGAACCACATATGGATCCACCCAGTGTGATTGCATGTGTGTTCTTATTACAAACCACATAAGGATCCACCAGTGTCATTGCATGTGTGTTCTTTTCATGAACCACACCTAGTGTCATTGCATGTCTGTTCCTCTCACAAACCACACATGGATCCACCAGTGTCGTTGCATGTGTGTTCTTATCATGAACCACAGCTAGAGTCATTGGATGTGTGTTATTTTCATGAACCATAGCTAGAGTCATTGCATGTGTGTTCTTCTCATGAACCATAGCTAGAGTATCATTACATGTGTGTTATTCTCATGAACCACATCTAGAGTCATTGCTTGTCTATTCTTCTCACAAACCACATAAGTATCCACTAGTGTCATTGGATGTGTGTTCTTTTCAAGAACGACACCTAGTGTCATTGGATGTGTATTCTTCTCCCAAACCACACATGGATCTACCAATGTCATTACATGTGTGTTCTTCTCATGAACCACACATGGATCCACCAAGTGTGATTGCATGTATGTTCTTTTCACAAACCACATATGGATCCACCAGTGTCATTACATGTGTGTTCTACTCATGAACCACATCTAGAGTCATTGCATATTTGTTATTCACACAAACCACATAAGGACACACCAGTGTCATTGCATGTGTTTTCTTCTCATGAACCACACACAGTGTCATTGCATGTGTGTTCATCTCACAGACCACAGATGGATCCACCAGTGTCATTGCATGTGTGTTCTTCTCCTGAACCACACCTAGAGTCATTGCATGTCTGTTCCTCTCACAAAGCACATAAGGATCCACCAGTGTCATTGGATGGGTATTCTTCTCATGAACCACACCCAGTTTCATTGCATGTTTGTTCTTCTCACAAACCACACATGGATCCACTAGTATCATTGCATGTCTGTTCTTTTCATGAACCACAGCCGGTGTCATTGCATGTGTGTTCTTATCACAAACCACACATGGATCCCACCAGTGTCATTGCATGTTTGTTCCTCTCACAGACCACACATGGATCCACCGGTGTCATTGCATGTGTGTTCTTCTCATGAACCACGGATAGAGTCATTGGATGTGTGTTCTTTTCAAACCACACATGGATCCACCAGTGTCATGCATGTCCGCTCTTTTCACTAACCACAGTTAGAGTCATTGCATGTGTGTTCTTTTCACAAACCACATATCACCAGTGTCATTGCATGTGTGTTCTTCTCATGAACCACATAAGGATCCACCAGTGTCATTGGATGTGTGTTCTTTTCATGCACCACATAAGGATCCACCAGTGTCATTGGATGTGTGTTCTTTTCATGAACCACACCCAGTGTCATTGCATGTTTGTTCCTCTCATAGACCACACATAGATCCACCGGTGTCATTACATGTGTGTTCTTCTCATGAACCACGGCTAGAGTCATTGGATGTGTGTTCTTTTCATGAACCACAGCTAGAGTCATTGCATGTGTGTTCTTCTCACAAACCACATAAGGTTACACCAGTGTCATTGCATGTGTGTTCTTCTCATGAACCACATCTAGAGTCATTGCATGTATGTTCTTCTCACAAACCTTATAAGGATCCACCAGTGTCATTGGATGTGTGTTCTTTTCATGAACCACACCCAGTGTCATTGGATGTGTGTTCTTCTCACAAACCACACATGGATCCACCAGTGTCATTGCATGTGTGTTCTTCTCATGAACCACATATGGATCCACCAAGTGTGATTGCATGTCTGGTCTTTTCACAAACCACATATGGATCCACCAGTGTCATTGCATGTATGTTCTTTTCATGAACCACACCCAGTGTCATTGCATGCTTGTTACTCTCATAAACCACACATGGATCCACCAGTATCATTGCATGTGTGTTCTTCTCATGAACCACATCTAGAGTCATTGCATGTCTGTTATTCTGACAAACCACATAAGGATACACCAGTGTCATTGCATGTGTGTTCTTCTCATGAACCACACCCTGTGTCATTGCATATGTGTTCCTCTCATAGACCACACATGGATCCACCAGTGTTAGTGCATGTGTGTTCTTCTCATGAACCATATCTAGAGTCATTGCATGTCTATTCTTCTCACAAACCACATAAGGATCCACCAGTGTCATTGGATGTGTATTCTTTTCATGAACCACAGCTAGAGTCATTGCATGTCTGTTCTTCTCACAAACCACACGAGGATCCACCGGTGTCATTGCATGTCTGTTCTTTTCATGAACCACAACCAGTGTCATTGCATGTGTGTTCTTCTCACAAACCACACATGGATCCACCAGTGTCATTCCATGTCTACTCTTTTCATTAACCAAAGTAAGAGTCATTGCATGTGTGTTCTTTTCACAAACCACATATCCCTAGTGTCATTGCATGTGTTCTTCTCACAAACCACATAAGGATCCACCAGTGTCATTGGATGTGTGTTCTTTTCATGAACCACACCCAGTGTCATTGCATGTCTGTTCCTCTCACAAACCAGACATGGGTCCACAAGTGTCATTGTATGTGTGTTCTTCTCATGAACCACAGCTAGAGTCATTGCCTGTGTGTTCTTTTCACAAACCACAGCTAGAGTCATTGCATGTGTGTTCTTCTCACAAACCACATAAGGATACACCAATGTCATTGCATGGGTGTTCTTCTAATGAACCACAACTAGAGTCATTGCATGTCTGTTATTCTCACAAACCACATAAGGATACACCGGTGTCATTGCATGTGTGTTCTTCTCATGAACCACACCCAGTGTCATTGCATGTGTGTTCCTCTCACAGACCACACATGGATCCACCAGTGTCATTGGATGTGTGTTCTTCTCATGAACCACATCTGGATTCATTGCATGTGTGTTCTTCTCACAAACCACATAAGGATACACCAGTGTCATTGCATGTGTGTTCTTCTCATGAACCACAGCTAGAGTCATTGCATGTCTGTTCTTCTCACCAACCACATAAGGATCCACGAGTGTCATTGGATGTGTGTTCTTTTCATGAACCACACCCAGTGTCATTGGATGTGTGTTCTTCTCACAAACCACACATGGATCCACCAATGTCATTACATGTATGCTCTTTTCATTAACCACAGTTAGAGTCATTGCATGTCTGTTCTTTTCACAAACCACATATCACTAGTGTCATTGCATGTGTGTTCTTCTCCTGAACCACATATGGATCCACCTAGTGTGATTGCATGTGTGTTCTTCTCACAAACCACATAAGGATCCACTAGTGTCATTGCATGTGTGTTCTTCTCATGAACCACACCCAGAGTCATTGCTTGTCTGTTCCTCTCACAAACCACATAAGGATCCACCAGTGTCATTGGATGAGTATTCTTCTCATGAACCACACCTAGTGTCATTGCATGTGTGTTCTTCTCACAGACCACACATGGATCCACCAGTATCATTGCATGTCTGTTCTTTTCATGAACCACAGCCGGTGTCATTGCATGTGTGTTCTTCTCACAAACCACACATGGATCCACTAATGCCATTGCATGTATGCTCTTTTCATTAACCACAGTTAGGGTCATTGCATGTGTGTTCTTTTCACAAACCATAGCTAGAGTCATTGCATGTGTGTTCTTCTCACAAACAACATAAGGATACACCAGTGTCATTGCATGTGTGTTGTTCTCATGAACCATGGCTAGGGTCATTGCATGTCTATTATTCTCACAAACCACATAAGGATACACTAGTGTCATTGCATGTGTGTTCTTCTCATTAACCACGGCTGTAGCATCCCAATTGTCTAACAATTGCAATGCTACTAGCCTAGTCTATATATGCTACCTTCCTATATATAATTGTTGCATCATAATTATATCATGCTCATGTCATCATGCCACCTTGCATTTGAGCATCATATAAAACCCTTTTTGTTTTGGTTCTTCTCTCATATGCATTATTAATTGTATTTGCCTCTTGATATTGTATTTGGTTACTGATATATTGTTTAATGACCAAGTTGAGTTGGGGGCATATCTTTTATTTAACTCCACCACCTTTCTTGTCATCACCCCATCATTCCACCATTCCACCATATATGAGCATTGCAACTTATTTGGTTTTACCTCTAGCTCATGTGGGTTGGGATGGATCCAATTCTATCTCCACATGCTCTCATATTTGCACCATATTGTTTCCACATTATTGGTTTATGAGAGCCACATGGCCACCTTTGCATGCCTTGTGAGTGGGACCCTTTTTCCCTAGCTTCCATATGGATTATTATGGAATTATGCTCATGTTGGGATATTTTTGGGACTATTGAGCATCTAGTGGCACATACACACTAGCATGTCCCATTTTTATTCAAATATGGTCATCTCCAACTACTCCACATGGGGCATCCTTTCACTTCTTCTAGTTTGGCTTATTCCATATTTTGGGAATGCATATGTATAAATGCTATGGATATTATTTTGTTTTCACAAGATGAAACATAGCATTTAATGCTTTTGCATGGGCCATGCAACCATCACCATCTTTGGTCCTCCTTTGGTTTTATTTGTTTTTGAGTGGATCATCTTCTTTTCTCTCTCCTTCTCTCAATCTTTTCTATCTTGCTATGCTTCCTTGCCATGTGCATCAAGACCCTCACCCTCACCTTATCTCCTTCACACATGCATGACTATGTGAGGTCATATCCATGTGTCCAATAAACACTCCCCTCTCCATCTCTTTTTCCCCATCATGCTTGATCTTGTAGATTATCTACACCCTAAGCATCCTACCTCATCTCTCTCTCATCTCACCCTCTCTCTTTGTCCTCTCTCTAAACCCTCTACCTAAGATCCTACCCTAATCACCTACACCTCTACCACCATCTATCACCAAACCATCTCTCCCCTAACCCTAGTCTCTCTCTCTCTCTAATCCCTCTCCTCTTTCTAACCTGGCCACCTCATCTACCCCTCTAACCTAACCCGAGACCACCTCTCTCTAACCCTAAGCTAGACCTAACCCGAGCCCCAAACTACCTAGCCCGAGATACCCCTCCCCCTCTACCTCTCTCTTGGCTTCCCCCTCTCTCCCTGCCAGGTAGCCCCACCACCAAGCCTGGACCCACCCTGCAGCCTCTCTGCCTTGCCTTGGACCAGCCCTAGCTGCCTAGCCCGAGCCACCACGTGAGAGGAGGAAAGGTGGTACCGAAAACCACCTTTATCTACTCCCACCTGCCACAGCTGGCCTTCCCCCTCTCCCTCCTTTTCCCCCCTCCCGCACGCCTCCTCTGGCCTATCCAGATCCGCCGAGCCTGCCCTCCTCTCCTCCCTTTCTTCTCTTGCTTGCTCCTGCTGGGTCATGGTCGCCAAGCCGTCGCCCCTTCGTTCTAGCCGGCCAGCCCGTCGTGGAGGTGGCCTAGGAGATCAAGGGAACCTCTCTGCTTCGACCGGGACACGCCGACGAGGAGGAGGAGCCCTGTGTCACAGACACCGCCATCGCCTCGAGCGAAACCCTAGCTCATTGTCCTCCGGCTCCACTGCCGATCCACAGACGCCGCCTGATCCACCACCACCGAGAGCCCCGCGGTGAGCCTCTGACCCTCTCTGACATCCTCTCGCACCTCATCTCTTCCTAGAGGAGCAGATCTTTCTGTCGAGCACTTTCTGTGTTGTCATTGTCCGCTGCCGCCTCGGTAGCCTCTTCTTAGCAGCAGCCACTCCTGCACAACAACCCTCCCCAGCAGAGCCGCCGCCGCCACGCACGCCAGTCGCGAAGTTTGACCCCATCTCTCATACCGCTCTGCGAACACCGACATCGCCGAGGCAGAGAACAACAATTCTAGCGCCGCTTTGCAAATACCGCCTTTTGACTCCGAACTCAAGGCTCCTAGAGGTCCCACCGCCACCTCTTTCTCCTTTTTTGCAAAACGCCTCAGATCTTTTTTAGATCAGAACGCTCCCTGGCCGCCTGTCCATCTGCCCATCTCGCTGCCTGTTGTCGAGTGGGCCCGCAGCCTTTGGGCCCGCTTGTCATCCGCGTGGGCTAGCCAAAGCCACGGTAGCAAAAGTTTTTCCCCGCGCGTGGCCCCGGACAGCGCAAGGCCCACCGTCAGCGACTCTGGCTAGGTCCGGACTGGGTAACAAAAGTCTGTCTGTTTTCTGATTTAATTTCAGACTTTTTCAAATTAAATTAAATTTCAAATTTTAATTCTGTTTTTAAATAACTTTTAAAATACAAATCCAAATAATACAAATAATATATGTTTTGAGATCAGAAAAATATGAAGAATTCAAATATGACATCCAAAATATATTTTGAACACTTTAATTCCAAGTTGATTAAAATTACAATAAAATGCCCTTTTTCTTAATTATTTAATAACTTTTGATTTATAACTCCAAATTTAACAAATGATATGTCTAAAATCATTAGCTCGACGAGACCTTTCTGTTTATGCATTCCATAATATGTTTTGCAGCATGCATCATATAAATATAATGTGTACAGCAACTAATATGAGGCTAAAATGTGTTTAAAACTCCACAAAATGATTATTCCTTGTATTCCACACCTCACCCATGCCATGCTACTTTAATGCCATGCAAATTGTGCATCATTCATCATGGCATGATTGTTCGCTTGTCGCATTTAATTCATATGCTTGCGCACTTTATTTATGTTGGCCCTTTTTGTTTGGTTCGCCTTCTAGACGAAAGGTGGGATATATCAAGAGAACCAGAGCACTACCAGATCCTTCTCTCGCTTCAACTGAGCTGTGCAAGCACTACCACATGCTTGCATACATATAGTACCTATTGCCTCTATCTTATTCTTGCATCATTGAGTCGCGATTGCATTAAACTGAATCCCAAGTACTGCATAGCCTTTACTTTTAAACCCCACCGAAGCTTGTTCCTCCATCCCATGAGCCATTACTACAGGAGTTGTTTGAGCCATGCGAGTCGTAGAACTGCATGTGTAGGGTATGTGAGTGTCTGTTGGATAACGAGGTACCTATACAACTTAATCTGAGTAGTAATGGGATAACTAATGAAAGTGGCATCGGTGAGCCATATTTGCTATTTGGTTTTTCAGGCTCACTTGTGTCCCGTAGGACCCCGAGTACTTGATTCCTGTTCCTTGAATATTCGCGCTATCCACATCCGGGAGGCTTATGAACCCCCTGAGCCAGAGCTTGATTCATTCTTATTTCTTGGGGCCACAAACTAGTTTGAGGTTTTATTTACTATCCTGTACTTATGCCATGCTTTACTGCTTTATTTAAAATTTTGCGAGGTACTGCACACTGTACTGTTTAGGAAAGCGGAGTGTTTTCGCTATCGACAAGCCCAGTCACATTTTCGGGTTCCCAGTCGTTTACAGCCATTGGCGCAAACCTTGAGTCCGTCTCGGAGTCGGCCAACTTCGTCGCGGGTAGCTTAATGGGGTGGGCCCCTGAAATATTTCTGAATCCTGTGATCGCTTTGTCGTGACTGCCTCGTTGGGTTTTGATTTGGTTTTTCCGAGGTTGATCGAGTGTGTGTTGCTATTTGTGCACCCCTGCAGGGTAAAACTTTCTGAAAGCCGTGTCCGCGGTTATGGACGACTTGGAGCACAGTTTCTCGATCATAGACAAGTATAACTAAAGTACCGCTTCTAAATTGACTATATAACTGACTAGTAAGTAGTGCAACACTCATGGAATGGTTAATAAAACTGCCAACGGATGGGGGGTTGTTCGTCCGCTTCCTCGTCGGTAAGCGAGGAGGAGGATGGATCTGTTGATATTACCTTTATAACTGTTGTTCTTAATTCACGGACATCTGTCTATCTCTGGTTAGGCGGATGGTTAGCGAGTATCTATAGAATTGTTAGGGTTTATCTTTTGCTGCAATTGCGTCACCCTGTGTTGTGTCCCTTTAGAGGCATAAAGACTTGCTGAGTACCCTAGGGTCTCACACGATAAATTGTTTGATTCGATGAGCAGTAAACTCGCAAGATGGATACCGGGTGGAGGAGACGGACAATGTGGGCAACGATCATTCGTGTAGAGATTCCGAACGGGATCCATGAGATCTGTATGGATGTGTTTATTTATGGGGCATCTTATGCCGATTTGCTTCTTATCCGTACTCGGATTTTGTCTTCCGCTTCCGCCTGATACTCTGATGCTTGATGTATGAGGAGATATCCTAAACTATTATATCTATCTAGGATATTTGGATCTTCTTGGTATGCTGCAATATTTCCTTTCTTTTTAGATGGAATGACTCGAGAACCATTGTATGGTGGCTTGCATACATACTCATTTGTGTATGTAGTTGATCCCTTCGCCGATTACGCCGCCTGCTCTTGTCCCGATGTTTGGAAATGGTTGGGACGGCCGAAAGGTCTACCTATGAGTGGCATTTGGGCCCCACCGTACTATTTCAACCATTTCTGCTCATCCAGGCTTGTAACTAGGAGCGTAATTCACCGAGGTAGTTACAACGGCTAGAGTCATTAGATGTGTGTTCTTTTCATAAACCACAACTAGAGTCATTGCATGTGTGTTCTTCTCACAAACCACATAAGGATACACCAGTGTCATTGCATGTGTGTTCTTCTCATGAACCACATCTAGAGTCATTGCATGTCTGTTTTTCTCACAAACCACATAAGGATCCACCAGTGTTATTGTATGTGTGTTCCTCTCACATACCACACATGGATCCACCAGTGTCATTGCATGTGTGTTCTTCTCATGAACCACACCCAGAGTTATTGCATGTCTGTTCTTTTCACAAACCACATAAGGATCCACGAGTGACATTGGATGTGTATTCTTTTCATGAACCACACCCAGTGTCATTGGATGTGTGTTCTTCTCACAAACCACACATGGATCCACCAGTATCATTGCATGTCTGTTGTTTTCATGAACCACGGACATTGTCATTGCATGTGTGTTCTTCTCACAAACCACACATGGATCCACCAGTGTTATTGCATGTCTGCTATTTTCATTAACCATAGTTAGAGTCATTGCATGTGTGTTCTTTTCATAAACCATAGCTAGAGTCATTGCATGTGTGTTCTTCTCACAAACCAGATAAGGATACACCGGTGTCATTGCATTTGTGTTCTTCTCATGAACCACAGCAAGAGTCATTGCATGTCTATTATTCTCACAAACCACATAAGGATACACTAGTGTCATTGCATGTGTGTTCTTTTCATGAACCCCACCCAGTGTCATTGGATGTGTGTTCCTCCAATAAACCACATATGGATCCACCAGTGTCATTGCATGTTTGCTCTTTTCATTAACCAAAGTTAGAGTCATTGTATGTCTGTTCTTTTCACAAACCACATATCACCAGTGTCATTGCATGTGTGTTCTTCTCATGAACCACATATGGATCCACCCAGTGTGATTGCATTTGTGTTCTTCTCACAAACCACATAAGGATCCACCAGTATCATTGGATGTATTTTTTCTTCATGAACCACACCAAGTGTCATTGGATGTGTGTTCTTCTCACAAACCACACATGGATCCACCAGTGTCATTGCATGTGTGTTCTTCTCATGAACCACATATGGATCCACCAAGTGTGATTGCATGTCTGTTCTTTTCACAAACCACATATGGATCCACCAGTGTCATTGCATGTGTGTTCTTCTCATGAACCACATCTAGAGTCATTGCATGTTTGTTATTCACACAAACCACATAAGGATACACTAGTGTCATTGCATGTGTCTTCTTCTCATAAACCACACCCAGTGTCATTGCATGTGTGTTCCTCTCACAGACCACACATGGATCCACCAGTGTCATTGCATGTGTGTTCTTCTCATGAACCACACCCAGAGTCATTGCATGTTTGTTCCTCTCACAAACCACATAAGGATCCACCAATGTCATTGGATGAGTATTCTTCTTATGAACTACACCCAGTGTCATTGCATGTGTGTTCTTCTCACAAACCACACATGGATCCACTAGTATCATTGCATGTCTGTTCTTTTCATGAACCATACCTGGTGTCATTGCATGTGTGTTCTTCTCACAAACCACACATGGATCCACCAGTGTCATTGCATGTCTGCTCTTTTCATTAACCACAGTTAGAGTCATTGCATGTGTGTTCTTTTCATAAACCATAGCTAGAGTCATTGCATGTGTGTTCTTCTCACAAACCACATAAGGATACAGCAGTGTCATTGCATGTGTGTTCTTCTCATGAACCATGGCTAGAGTCATTGCATGTCTATTATTCTCACAAACCACATAAGGATACACCAGTGTCATTGCATGTGTGTTCTTTTCATGAACCACACCCAATGTCATTAGATGTGTGTTTTTCTCATAAACCACACATGGATCCACGAGTGTCATTGCATATCTGCTCTTTTTATTAACCATAGTTAGAGTCATTGCATATGTGTTCTTTACATATCACACTACTAGAGAAAGGCTTATGGATAGATTTATTATCGGTGGAGCATTTTTTTGAATATGCTCCACTGATAATTATCAGTGGCGCATTTAAAAATATGTTTCACTGATATTTTGTTTAATCAATAGCGCACATCTAAAAAAATACGCCACTGATAATATGGACCCGGCACCCCGGGGTGTTGTGGACCAAATATCAATGGCGCATATGCACATATGCGCCATTGATATATCCATACCAATGACGTATTTTCCACAATATGCGCCATTAATAAATTATGGGCCCTACCTAGACCCACCACTCAGAAACGTGACAGGCTTATCAATGCCGTATATTGGAGATGCGTCACTGATATTTTTTCCAATGACGCATATTGCAAACAATGCGCCACTGATAAATTCGTAATGAGTGAGAATACCTAGAGAAAACAATTCACCAGTTATTTATCCATGAATGTGCCACGTCCTTGCTAAACTTGCCCACCTCACGTGCCAGCCCAGGAGGCCCATTTTGTGGCCAAGCCGACGGTTGGCTTTGAACTTGGACTGAACAAAATACTCATAACGAAACCCTAAGCGGCCGCCATTTCCCCTCCAGACGCGCGATCTCCACTCCTCTCTCACGATTCGAATTGCCCGGCGCCGCCGCTCCTCCCCTCGTCAGCGATGCTCCGTCCTCCCTTCCACCGCCCCCTCCTCCCTCCGACCCAATTCCACCCGCTCCCGAGCCCATGCACCGCTGAAAAAAGAGGCATCGCGCTAATCCGCGCCCGCGCTTTCCTGCTCCAATCGGCCGACGCTGCCCTTTTGGTCTCCACCACGGCGGGGTCAGGCCCTGCGGGGAGCGGCGGGGGCAAGGAATGGACGGCCACGAGCCCGGAGGTAGCGGCGGGGGCAAGCTGATGCGGACGCCATCCTCACTGATGCGCTCCCTGACCGTGCGCAACTGCTCCTCCTTCCAGGCCATCGTGGCCAAGAAGTTGCAGGCGGCGGCGCTGCACCCGCACGGCTCCGGCCCGCCCCACCCGCTCCTCGTCCTCGCCTCCCCCCGGCGCTCCTCCTCCTCCTTATTCTCCTTCTCCGCGACGACCGCCACCTCGTCCTCCTCGCGGCGGCCTACGGATGTGCCGGTCCAGGTTCTGTGGAGTGGTTCATCGGCGACGACTACGACAGGCCGCGGCAGGGCTGCCACAACAAGGGGAAGGCTCCGCACGGCCGCGTCGTGCGCGAGAGCGTCGAGTTCTACAGCAATGGGGACTGCTACGAGTGGGAGTTCCACAAGGGCCGCTGCTACAACGGCGATTGCTACACCGGCGAGTGGGCCGGCGGGCAGAGCCACAGCATGGACACGCAGACCTGCTCTGACGGAGCTCCTATGTCGGAGAGTTCAAGTGCAGCGTCAAGCACGGGCTCGGGAACTACCGTTTCTGGTGAGCATCTAGCTAAATCCCCTGCTTCTATTTGGTCACACTGTTCCATTACTCAGCAACTGTTTGATTGCCTCGTTTGCCCCAACCAATTTATATTATGTTCATAATTCAGGCACTAAATTTGTGCATTGATTACTAAGTATTTCTAACCTTCTGTTGCAATTTGTTTCAGAAATGGTGATCGGTCAGCCCTGGATTCATGAACACTTCGTTTGTCTGTTCTTTCACTTGGCAAGAAAAACAAAGTAGCAAAGGTCTTCTCTTTTAGGATTTGTCCTTCGTCTTGGCGCTACACTATAATCAGCGGTTCTAAGCGGTTTATAATGGTTTTTCTTTTATATTGGAGGTATTTTCTGTGGAAAAGAAATGTACAAACGACATATTAATTCCTACTTAGTATGTGCTTCCTTTGCTCAGGTTCCGTATACATATATTTTGTTGGTATGGCTTTCTGTTAAGAACATGAGCAATTTCAAACTATGGATCTTTCTATGAATATTTGAGATGAGCAGTGCAAATCTTTTGGCTGCAGAGCGTTCATATTTAGTGTACTGCCTATTCCCAGGTTCCTTCTCTAAGTGAGTAATTTCAAACTCTGGATCTTTCTATAAATATATTGGAGCAGTTTCTTTGCTGGTTTTCCCTTGGGGTGCAGAGGGAGCTTCTAAAGGCTTTGAACAAGTTTGTATCTTCTTGGTTGTTATGCTGATCCAACTGATTAAAGAAATTAAGTACCTTGGTAAGAGCCTGAGGTCCGCTTGTTCTTTGCTATGTTTTTACCTTGCCTTCCATACGTAGTTATAGAAACATATAGCATATGTATATAAATATTTTTTCTTTTATGGAGAAGTTTTATAATACAATAAATGATGGTGCCATCAAAATGTCTCCTTCAACGATTGTGCCATCAAGATGTCCTAGCAAAAGCTAGATAGACGATTTAACTAAATTCCCCTGATCATGTTGTGGTGTCCTAGCAGAAGATCAAAATGTCCTAGCAAAAGCTGGATACACTGTTCTCAAAGGGAATGGTGCATAGGTTCTGTAGTGGTTGTGTGATGGCCGTGTTTACCCCTTCGTGGTGAGTTTGATTAAAATGTAAATAAAACCTAATATATAATAGAAAATTCTTTGGAAAATAAACATATTCTGTCGTCGGATTGATGACAAGTACGCCATGAGGGGGTCCTCGAGGCGTGCGGAAGAGAGGGGTGTGAGACGTACGGTATTCCGGGACGGTGAGCACACAAGTTTACCCAGGTTCGAATCCGCCGGCTTTGGACGGATCCTACTCCTACTAGCAATCCAGTAATACGGCAGAGTTGGAATATGGGTTACAAGGGTTTCGTCGGTGCGAGTTAAGATTGTAGACTATTGAGGTGCCCTAAAGGCTCTCCCTAGGACGGCTTATATAGATATCCGACCCAGGGTTTACAGGAGAGATCTATCTGGCTACGACTAAGAGTCTGTTACAGAGTATATCTTGAACTACAAGTAACATTATGGGCCTAAGTCGCTAAGTCTTCTGGGCCTTCTCGTAGCCGGATTGGACTCCGTCTTTCTCTCTGACTGGGCCGCCCGTGAAGCAATGCTCTAACCCGAAGTGGGCCACCCTGGTCAGTGAGGAACTGTGAGGATACCCGGAAAGTATATCTCCAACAGCAGCCCCTGGAGGCCTCCAAGATCCAAAGTCGGATTTATCATCGTCTAGCTTGATCTTCGGCTTGCGTAATCTTGAAGGGTTCTCAAACTTCACAACAAAAGATACGATCCGGTCTTAAAAATAAGTCGGACCTTTCATTGGTTACCCGGATTTTCCAGCGTTTTCAAACTAAGCTTAACTTGGTCTCTAACGCCACCGACACAAGCATTGGTCAAGTCACGTCATCTCGACAGCGTTAAATCAACCGCGGTCATGGAACCGAGGCGCCGTTCAATGCGTGCGTGGAGATCGAGGCGACGCAATCATCGCGGGTCCTTCCCAGCTTCTTTCCACGGCGTGGCGGTTGTATCAGAGCGTTTGCACGAATCTTGGCGGTAGGTGGATATAAGGGGTTTAGATTTCCTCTTCTCCTTTCCACCATCCTTTGCCGCTTCCTTCCTTCCCAATCCTCCTGGCGCCTGAGCCTCCTCGTCCTTCCCTCAGAAACTCCCAGCGCCTTTAAGGTCACTTTCTCACCGGAGAAAATGGCTTCTTCATCTTCTTCCTCGGCTTGGCGGCAAAGGCAATAAGGCGAAGCTGCAATGGAGAAGGAAAGCTAGGGAATCTGGATCCCCAGCCCTCGACAGGCAGAGCCTCAAGAATGTGAAGGAGGAGCCGTCGCCGGGCGATCCGGAGCGGCTCGGCCAAACCGCCCCCAACCCACACGAGGGCGAGCGAGTCCACTTCGGCACTCATCTGGACCGAGGTCTGTCTTTTCCTCCCTCGGAGTTCTTCTCCGAGGTGATAGATCACTATGGAGTTCAACTCCACAATATTCCTCCCAATTCTCTTTTAGAAATGAGCGCATATGCTGCGCTTTGCGAGGGCTTTCTCGGCATTAGGCCGAGTTTGCTTCTCTTCCGGTTTTACTTTCATGTCCGGAGGAATTCCATCAAGCGGTGTTCCTTACATCACCGCACCATTAGTTTTTCTCTTAGGCGATACCGGGCATATCCCAAAATTTACGCGGACTCGGTCAAACAATGGCCACCACTTTTTTCTATCATAGGGATATTCGCCCCGCAAAGATCGCTTTGCGGTTTTTGTTGACGGAGCCGCCACGGCCTAGCCTGTCTAGGACGAGGCTGCTCCGACTCTCACAGACGATCTGATCCTCGCTAAGAGGCGGATCGAATATCTGATCAAGCACAACGGTCTGAAGGGATCCGACTTGGTCCAGTGCTGGGTCTCACGCCGGATCCAGCCACTTCAATACCACGAGGATAGACTGATGCACTTCGTCACGTCTTCTCTGACCGACTCCCTCCGCATCAGCCCCAAGGCCTACACCACTCAAGGCTACATAAGCCAAATCAAGTGGCTGGTCAAGGAGCGGATCGAGAGGCGGATTCCAGAGGTTTCTCTGGACATGCACACGACAGAAAACCCCGTGGTGCCGGTAAGCTTTTATCATCACATCTTTTATGTGTTTCTAACTTTGAGTTATATTGCAATGCTGATATGCTTTTTTGTTTTCAGCTTGCTGACATCCCTGAGTCGGAACTTGCTCCGCTCGAAGGATACCCTCCGGAGTTTTCTCAGGAGGTGGAAGTAGTTCCACTGCCGGATCTTGCGCTTAAGAAGCGCAAAGCTTCGACAGTGGCGGTTGGCACAAAGGAGGTGCCTGTCGTGAAGAGGTACTCTTTTCGTCACAACTTTTCCACTTTTGTGCTTTACTTAAACTTCTTTCCGAGATGTAACATTTCCGACTTTGTTACCTTCTCAGAGCAAAATCAATCATCAAGGGCAAGGGGAAAGGGATTTCTTCGAAGCCCTTACGCCAGACGAAGCTTATCATAGCTTCGCCTGCCGTAGCTCCTCCGACTCCGGCTCCTCAACCTTCTGCAACTCCGGTTATCTCGTCGGAAGCTGCAGAAGATCCGGCTCAAACGGAGCCTCGATCCTTGAGTCACAAACCGACGCCACTGGGTGCGCCAGTCAAGATAAGGTGAACCCTCTTCGTAATGATCCTCGGTGAAGTCTTCGCCGAAAACCTCCTCAACAATCTGGGTCTTGCCAAATTTGGCCTGACCCAGAAATCTGCAGAGGAGATCCAGCGGCTAGCCAGGCAAGTCCTGGACAAAAGCCATCTATCCCCCGAAGAGGAAGCGCAAGAAGCAAAGGACGTCAAGTTCTCTGACCTTCTTACTCAAGTCCGCCTTCGCGACGAGAGGATCAGGACTGGCGAGCTTCCAACAACCCCAGTGATTCCTCTTACTCTCGCCGAGAAGGTGGCAGCTGAAGTGAACGCGGGTTTAGATAAACTCACCCGCGAGCAATATGTAAGTCAGAATTCCAACTCTTGTTTTTACATTATGTTATATCATATCCTTTAGCCCCCAAGCATGAAGTAGGATATAGAATCCGAGTTTATGTTTTCATTAGGATGCCAAAGAGCGAACTAGTGTAGCCCCCAAGGCTCGTGCTGATATTTAGCAAAAAATATTAGCCCGAGTCTTAAGTAGCTTTCTGACTTTGGGTATTCTGACTTACAGAAAGTATGTTCGTATAACCAGGAATTATTGTCCAATGTCTGTAATAAGCGGAGAGAGATCAAAGCTCTCTGGCTTAAAAATGTTGAGGTCAAGGTAGCCAAGGATGAAGCCGAAGGTAAACATTTCGAGATTCAAACCTTGTCTTTTGCTTTTTCTATGTTGAATTTTTCTGAACTGTTGTTCTTTTTGTCTTACAAATACAGGTGAAACAATCCATCGCTATGATTGAAGAGGCCGAGAACCTCAAAACCCTGGTGGTGGAAAACAAGGGACTTCGCCAAGAGCTGGATAAGCTCAAAGCGGATCATGAAACGAGCATAGCTCAAGTCCTGGAATCCTCCTCCATGGCCACTGAAGAGCACGATCGCAAGATTGCCGCTCAAGATAAAGTAATCTTGGACCTCAAGGATGAGCTTGGCAGAGAGAAGGACATATCCCAGGCGCTCCGGGCTGAACTCCAGAGTCTCCGGGAGGAGAAGACCAAGATTGACGACGTCATTTTTGGTACGTTCCACCTCTCTCACTTATCTTTTCTTCGACTTTTATAAATGTCGGATTTTTCTTGACTTTGTTTTGTGTATAGGTCCTCTAAAGTTGACGGACTCTTCCTCGTCCGAGCCCCGCACTCACCGGCTTACCCAAGTCGGTGATCTTCTTCATGACTTCCGCCAGTCCCTTGAGGACATTGGCGAGTCTCTCAGGATTCCAGACATGCCAAGCATGTCGGATTTTGAGGTGCGGGACAGGGCCAAGGAGATGCCGCAGCTTGTTCGGGACTGGAATATGTCCTACGCGGATCGCCAGAGAACGCCCTCTCCATGGTCATGAGCCATCATGGAAACATGGAAATATGGCAAGTGACTAAAGGGTACTGCAAGGTAGACGAAGACGGCCAAGAACAGGACCTTCAAGCCATCATGCACTCCTGCGCCGGATACGGGTGTCACGTAGCTGTTCTGACCAGCTACGAGATCCCCTTCTTCACCCGCGTGGTTACTCCGCCTCCTCCTGCAGAAGAAGCCGAAGAAGTTTCCGACGATGAACGCACCAACTCGGATGCAGACATCTCGGAACGATATCAAGGCGGAGTGACCAGCGAGCCAGTAGATCCTTCATCTCCTCCTGTATTATAGACCAGAAATTGATGTATTATTCTAGAAAAACTGATGTGATTGTAAATATTAAGTACTATGACTTTTTGCTAGTGCTAAGTTTTTGATCTATTCAACACTTTTGACTTTTGAAATTTTTGCATGCCTGAAATGTTTACATAAGCACTTATATTTTTCGTCTCGACTTATCGTTTATCTGGCTTTCCGCCTCGTCCCTTTCGTGAGCCGGCTAAACCTTCAGCCGGAAACTTTGCCGAGCAATGGAGCTCAATTGCTAAACCAGTTTAAACTCGGAAACAAATCCGGCTTCCAGTACCAACAATTCACTACTCGGAAAATGCCCGCATCCGGCAATCAGATAAATAACCAAAGTAAGGACTAATTTTTTTTTAGAGTTATACCCGAAGGTAGCAGCTTTTAGAATCGGAAATCTAAACCAGAACGAACATGAGCATAAAGTACTTTCAAGCATTCTGGGATTTTCGACTAAGACATGATCATTCGGAAATAAGATGGTCTAAGAACTTCTCAGAAAAACTTGAGGCAATCAAAACTTTTATTTCTCACAGAACATATACATATGTATGATTACAAAGAAGGATAAACTAAGAATAAAAGGGACGTAGCTGAGCAATATTCCATGGTCTGTCTAACTCATCCGGATTTGTACTGCCTCCAGCTCTCTTTCTCTTCTTAGTAGCAGGTCTTTCTTTGACTGGTGTCATGTCAGTTAAGTAGTACCATCCATTGTGTAATAGTCGAATAACTAAAAAGGGCCATTCCCATACTGGGGAAAGTTTGTGCTTTCTTTGTTGCACAAGCCGGAGAACCAAATCACCTTTATTGAAAGATCTATTTTGGACTCTCTGGCTATGATACTTGCGTAACTTCTGCTGATAGGCTGTAGATCTCATTTCAGCAACGACGCGAACTTCTTCGACTAGGTCGAGATCATTTTGTCGAGAAATCTCGGCATCCTCTTCTATATACACGGCCACTCTAGGAGAAGTATGAATTAGATCACTAGGAAGAACTGCTTCTGCGCATAGACCAAGAAGAAAGGTGTGTATCCTGTTGACCTGTTCGGAGTTGTTCGTAAACTCCAAATTACAGAGGGTAGTTCCTCTGCCCAAGCCCCCGCAACATGTCGTAGTGGTGCTTCGAGTCTTGGTTTCAGGCCTTGCAGAATTAAACCATTTGCTTTCGACTTGTCTGTTAGCCTGTGGATGTGCGACTGACGCAATGTCAAGCCGGATATTTTGTTCATCGCAGAATTCAGCCAGTTCTCCCATAGAAAAGTTACTCCCGTTGTCCGTGATAATGCTATGCAGATAACCATACCGGATTATAACATCCTCGACAAATCTTTTGGCTGTTGCTCCATCACGACTAGTGACAGGTTTAGCCTCGATCCACTTGGTGAACTTATCCACCATCACTAAGAGGTGGGTAAATCCACTTGGAGCTCGTTTAAAGGGTCCTACCATATCAAGCCCCTGCATCAAAAGGCCATGTTATAGGTATTGTTCACTGATCAAATGGCCAACATGAGCTTGCTTACGACTTTTGGCAACCTTTTGCATGTCTTGACTAACCATTCGGCATCTGCTTGAGCTTTAAGCCAGAAAAATCCATGTCGAAAATCTTTTGCCACTAAAGATTTGGCTACAGCATGGTGACCACACTCGCCTTCGTGGATTTCCCTTAAGATTTCCACTCCTTCTTCTGGAGATACACATTTGAAAACCCCGAAACACTCCGCTTATGGAGCTCACCCTTAACAATAGTATAGGCTTTTGCTCGTCGGATAATCTGGCTTACCAAAGACTGCCTTCGGGTTTTTTATCTACCAAATAATCAAGGTAGGGTTGAGTCCAGCTGGGAATTACAGCTAGAACCGCTATTAAAGGTGAGTCGGATTTGGTCGGATATTCCTCATCTACTCCCTTTATCGAGGGAACTTTGAGATGCTCTAAAAATGCGCCATCCGGGACCTCTTTCCGCGTAGAGCCTATTCGGGATAGTGCATCTGCTTCCTCATTTTCTGCTCGAGGGATGTGTTGAACTTCAAACCCTTCGAACGATTTAGATAGATCATCCATGACAGCTTTATATGCTGCCATGTGCTTATTTGCATTACAAATATCCGAGACTTGCTGAGCAACAAGATCCGAATCTCCGTAACACATCAAACGTCGGATGCCAATATCCTTGGAAATCCGGATTCCGTGCAGCAGTGCTTCATACTCGGCAATATTGTTTGTCGCTGTGAAGTGGATCTGCAACACATATAATAGTTTATCTCCTTGGGGTGATTTGAGTACCACGCCAGCCCCCGAGCCCCCTCGAGCCTTAGACCCATCGAAAAAGAGGGTCCAGTATTCCGACTCAGGGAGGACCATGTTCTCCTTCGTCTCTATCCAATCAGCGACAAAGTCGGCAAGGATCTGGGATTTGATTGCTGTCCGAGGTTTATACTCAATATCGAAAGCTGAGAGCTCTATGCCCCATTTAGCGACACGTCCTGTGGCGTCGCTATTGTTGATTATGTCTCTCATGGGAGCTTTGCTCACCATGATAATTGGATGCTCCTGAAAATAGTGTCGTAACTTACGAGATGCTAGGAAAACACCGTAAGCCAACTTTTAATAGTGCGGATATCGCTGTTTTGATTCCGTCAAGACCTCGCCGACAAAATAAGTCGGACGCTGCACCAAGTGTTCCTGATTTTCCTATGGTCTCTCCATCACCATGACGATACTAATGACCTTATTTGTCACAACAATATAAAACAACATCGGTTCCTGAGGTTCCGGCGCTATGAGGATAGGAGCAGATGAGAGTACTTTCTTCAGGTCTTGCAGTGCAGCTTCAGCTTCGTCAGTCCAGACAAAATCCTTGGTTTTCTTCAGGAGTTTGTATAATGGTGCGTCTCTTTCACCAAGCCGGTTTACAAATCTACTGACCGCAGCAATGCAACCAGTTAGTCTTTGTACGTCCTTCAGGCGAGTTGGCCTGGAAATATTGAGTATAGCCTTGATTTTGTCGCGGTTCACCTCTATGCGTCTTTGAGACACGATGAAGCCTAACAATTTTCCGGCTGGTATTCCAAAGAAACATTTCTTCGGGTTAAGCATGATGTTGTATTTTCGTAGATTGGCGAACGTTTCCTCCAAGTTGGAAATGAATGTTTCCTTCTTTTTGGACATCACCGCGATATCATCCACGTATGCATGTACATTGCATCCGAGTTGGTCGTGAAGGCAACGCTGCATCGTGCGCTGGTACGTAGCTCCTGCATTCTTCAGCCCGAAGGGCATCATAACAAAGCAGAAGGTTCCGAAGGGAGTTATGAATGAAGTTTTTATTTTGTCAGATTCCTTCATCCGGATTTGGTGACAGCCGGAATATGCGTCGAGAAAACAGAGGAGTTCCGAGCCTGCCGTAGAATCGATAACTTGAACAATTCTAGGCAGAGCGAACGGATCTTTTGGACAAGCCTTGTTCAAGGCAGTATAATCAACACACATCCTTAAATCAGTGGTGTCCTTTTTAGGGACCATTACAGGATTGGCCGACCACTCAGTGTGGATGACCTCCTCTATGAATCCGGCTAACTCGAGCCGTGCTAGTTCCTTAGCTATTGCCTTATGCTTTTCGTCACCAAACCGTCGTAAGGACTGTTTAACTGGTTTTGCGTTCGGGTTTACATTTAGAGAGTGCTCGGCAACTTCCCTAGGTACTCCGGTCATGTCAGATGGCTGCCATGCGAAGATATCTTGATTTGCTTAGAGGAACTTGACGAGCGCGCTTTCCTATGCGCTATCTAGGCCTACGCCTATCTAGGTCACCTTGGAGGGGTCATCATCCTTCAATGGTGCTTTCTTCGTCTCTTCTGATGCCTTGAACTCCGGATTTGGCTTGGTAACCTCCTTCTTCGTTGCGGGCATCTCGGACGGATCTATGCTCTTCTTGATCTCCTGGTACTCCTGGGCGTGCATCACGGCTTCAACAAAAGAGGCATTTCCATCCTCGCACTCTCGCGCTTTCTTCGGGTCTCCCCTGATGGTGATCACATCGTTGGGACCTGGAATTTTCATCATATTGTAAATGTAACACGGACGAGCCATAAAAGCCTAGTAAGCCGGCCGTCCGAATATAGCGTGGTATGCGCTCTTGAACGGGACCACTTCGAAGGAAAGTGCCTCCGTCCAATAATTCTTTGGAGTTCCAAAGGTAACATCCAAAGTGATCTCTCCCAGGGAATTAGCTTGTGTTCCTGGGACAACTCCGTGAAAAATCACAGAGCTATGGTTTAGCTGGGTCTCCGAGATCTTCATCCGGCGTAGCGTTTCGACATAGAGAATATTGATGCTGCTACCACCGTCCCTGAGGGTCTTGGAGAAACCATAACCGTCAATAAGTGGGTTGACGATTAAGGCGTATTTTCCTCGCATGTGTAACTTAGGCGGATGATCATCGCGGTCAAACGTGATTGCCACTTCCGACCAGTCTAGATACTGGGGGACAACCGAAACTGTTGCATTGAGCTCGTGTAGAACTGCTTTCTTGACCTTTGCTGGTTGAGATCCGAGGAAGGTGACATAAGTGTCCTTCTTGGTGGGAAAAGTCTTCTTCCCTTCTGACTTGGGATTTGAAGCATCAGCTTCCTCCATGTCGGAATCTTCCTTGGTCTCCTTGTCTTTTTCGGGATTTTTCTTTCCCTTCTTCCGCTTAGCTTTGTAGCCCGCGGTGTCATCTCTTTTGATGTCGTCATTGAAACGACATTCAGCGTTGGTGTGGGACGAGCCCCCACTGGCGTCTAGGTGATGCACACATGGGTTATTGGCAATGTCGGCCCAAGAGTAGGTTTTGCCTGGTTGTTGTTCTCCTCTACCTTGGACCCTTGATGTCCCACGGCCATGCCCGCAGCCTCCGCCACATCCTCCTCGTCCTCCAGACCCAGAAAAAGTAGTGACTACCGCTGTTTCCGCGTTGGGTTTTTCTTCCGAGGTGTTTTTGCGCTTCTGAGCTTGTTGCTTTGGTTGTTTTGCCGACTGAGGCACAACTAGGGCATTGAGTAGTCCTTCTGCATCGTCATCAGCATCTGCATACTTGCTTGCTGTTTCTATCATCTCTCCCAAATCGGTAACTTTGTCACACTTCAAGCGATGGCGTAGTAAACCAATAGGGAGACCTGTGATGAAAGCTTCAATCGCAGTTTGATCATTTACTCCTTCGCAGGAGTTCTTGGTGTCGATCCATCGTCCGAGGTAATCTCGACAAGTTTCTCCGACTTTCTGGGTGCAACGCTGTAGGTCTCCAACCGTACAGGGCCTCCGATATGTGCCTTCGAAATTCCGAAAGAACGCGCTTTGTAAATCATACCAGTTATGGATGGTGTTTGCCGGAAGTTCATTGAGCCATGATCGTGCCGTCTTCCGCAACATAAGTGGGAGATATCGGGTTGCGACCAGGCTGTTTCCGCCTTTGGCGATGCAGCAAGCTTGGAAGAAGTCCTGTAACCAGGTGTCTGGCTGAGCAATGCCGTCGTAGGCTTGGATATGTCTTGAGATAGCAAATCCTTCCGGAAATTTTGTAGCTCTGATGCATGGACCGAAGCACTTTGGACCCACGTACACGTCGTTGTTTTCATAGCGCCGAGCCTCTATGTTGGAGTTGATCCTGTGTCTTGCGTCATTCGGGGATAGAGATCGTCCCGAATGCTGCCGGGCTGTGGCAATGCCGGAGACTTCGCCACCACTTCCTCCGCCATGTCGTCCTCCTTGCCCTCCATGGGAGTCATTGTGATGACTGTGTGGTGGAGAAGGTGGAGTAGCTGGATAGTTTCCGGCTGATCGCCGGCCTCCGTCCGGAACTTCATTATTCCGATTCCGGGGAGGGTCTTGACTACGACGAGCCCCCTACCGGCTTGTACCAGTATGGTTTCCGTCGTTTCTTCGTCCGTCGTTCCCACCATAGTGAGTCTCAGCCAGACGGTTCTCATGTCTAGGAGGTGGCATTCTTTGACGATCCTCCTCCCGACGTTTCTCTTTATCTTCTCCCCTTCGATCTTTAGATTCTCGTCAGGGAGGGTTCGTCGGATTTAGGGCAGCGATGGCGTCTCTCTCGGCCACTGGTGCGACGTTGCTCTAGCTGCGTGTAGTCCTGCGATGCTGTCCTGACGATCCGGTTCTCGAATAATTGTCTTCCCGTTGTTCGGGGCGATAATGCTGCTCCGGAATGTAATGGGGTCTTACGTCAGCCCATGCCGGATCTGTGCGACATTGGTCAGCATCCGAGACCAGTTTTTGACTTCCGAACAGGGCGACCTTTTGCTGCTCCAGTCCCTTGTTGAGTAGCTTGATACCCAAACAGATCTCCTCTGGTCCTGGATTAGCCGATAGAATTTCTCGGGCTGCCACGGTATTTTGTACTGGTGTTGGGTATACCCAATCTCCGTTGTTATCTTTCCGTGGCTTCCCCATCTCATCTCCAAAAAGGACTCGCATGCATACGTGGGAATTGGTTGTCATCTATGTGACGCCTGTCTTCTCGATGCATTTAGACATGTACTCCTTGTTCGACATGCGTTTCTTCTCCACCTCGATGTTTTTGGCTTCATCGAGGAGTTGTTGACGACACGCTTCTAGGGCTTGCGCCCTTTCATCCAGCTCATCCGCAGTAAGTTATGCAGCTGTAGGGATAGGTGTGGTTAATGCGGCATCGATGAGTTTACGCGCACCTTCAGTGATCACGTGTCCATCTGTAGCATCCCAATTGTCTAACAATTGTAATGCTACTTGGGTTAATAATATAATGGCTACTTCCTATACATAATTGTTGCATCATAATTATATCATGCTCATGTCATCATGCCACCTTGCATTTGAGCATCATATAAAACCCTTGGGATTTGGTTCTTCTCTCATATGCATTATTAATTGTATTAGCCTCTTGATATATTGTATTTGGTTCTTGATAAATGCTTGATGCCCAAGTTGAGTTGGGGGCATATCTTTTATTCAACTCCATCACCTTTCCTTGTCACCACCTTATAATTCCACCATTCTATTTACCCATGGGCTTTTATTTTCTTTTGGTATTTAATCTAGCTCATGGGAGATGGGATGGATCCAATTCTATTATCTTTTGCTTGACCTTTATTCCATATTTTGGTAATGCATGGGAATCATGCCTTGTTAATTATTTTGTTTGTACAAGATTAAAACATGGCATTTAATGCCTTTGCATGGGCCATGCAACCATCACCACCATGTGTCTCTCCTTTGGTTTTTATTTGATTTCTGAGTGGATCATCTTCTTGAGCTCTCTCTTCCTCTAAATCCTCTTCCACCTTGATCTCTTTTCCTTGCCATGTGCATCAAAACCCTCACCTCTCACCCTAACCACCTTCACCCCTCCTCAAAACCCTAACCAAACCCTACTATACCTCTCCATACCCACTACCCCTCCCTAAGCTAAACCATACCACCACCTTCTCTCTACCAACCTTCGTGCTCGAGCTTGTGTTGATCATGGGTGACCCCCTAGAATCCCTACCCTAATCCCCCTCTCTCTAATCCTTCCCTTACCCTAACCCTCACTCACCACCTTACCCCTCCCATACCGAGCCTTACCCTCTCTCTCTCACACTCTCGCTGCCAGCAAGGGCCTACCCTAGCTACCCTCACCACCCCATGCCGAGGCCTCCCCTCTCTCCCTACCTCCTCCTCCTAACCTAGCCGAGCTACCCCAACCCTAATTGACCGAGCCTCTCCCTCCTCTCTCTTTTTCTCTCTGCCAGCTGCCCCACCCGAGCCTCCTCTCCTCCCCCTCTCGCCTGCCCACTGCAGCCACACACACACAGCCGAGCCTCGCCTGAAAGCACGTGAGGAGAAGGAGAAGCAAAAGGTGGCCGAGACCACCTTTTCCTCCACCTTTCCCCCACGGCACCCTCCCCTCTCCCTCTGCTATCTACCTCCTCTCACGTCTCCTCGTCCTCTCCCAGATCTCCCCAGGCTGCTCCCCTTCCTCCCTGTCTATCCCTACCACCATCTACCCCATCGCCGGCCACCGTCGGTCTCCACCATCTCCCACCGATCCAGGAGGCGTAGGCGAGCAGGAGGTTGTCAGCGAGGGCTGGAGGAGCACCCTGTGACGCCCCGTACATGGAGCCGAGAAGGAGACCACCCCTAGAGACGCTGCACGCCGACGCCACCGCAAACCCTAAACACGCCGGCCGTCTGCGTCCTCGCCCTCCGTCGACTCCCAGCCCGATCCACCTCCGTCGTCCACCCCGCGGTGAGTCCCTCTCCCGCCTAGACATCGTCCGCCTCGCCGTAGACCCTCTGCCTTGCCGGGTGTTTCACCGAACGCTCGGTCGGCGCGTGGCGTCGACCGCCTTCGCTCGCCTGCCTCACATAGTTGGCCAACCCCCTCCTAACAACGTTCTCAGCCTACCCCACTGGCTACCGCCCCCTAGCACGAGCCCCAGGTCCCGGTTGAGTTCCCACAAGCGCTATGCTGTCGAGCGGCTCTGTCATGTTCAGAAAAAGAAGAGCAACAGTACGGGCCTGTGGTCGATTTACAAATAGCCCTCTCTTTTTATCTCCCGCTCAACCCGCGCTCCGCGAGACCCCACCTGTCCGTGCCTGTGGGTTTTTTGCAAAAACACACCCGCAGTTTTGTACCCTCAACCCGTGCTCCAGCACGACCCCGGTTGTTAGCCCATGCGGGTTTCAGCTACTGGCACGTGGGCCCTTAACCACCGGCCCCACCTGTCATTCGTTGTGGCTAGGTAAAGCCGCGGTGAGAAAAACCTTTTCGGCGCGCGTGTGTCCTAGTCAGCAGTGGCCCACCCGTCAGTGGCTTGGGTCGAATTCATCTGGGTGTAAAAAGGTTTCCCTGGTTATCTGTTTTAACAAAACAAATTCAAAATTGTTTAAATTCAAATTCAAATCTGTTTTTAAATAACTTTAATATTATAAATCCAAATAATACAAATGATATATGTTTTTGAATCAAAAAAACGTGAGGAATTCAAATATGCCATTCAAAATATTATTTGGGCACTTTAAATTTTCGAGCTAATTAAAATTGCAATAAAATACCCTTTTCTTAATTATTTAATAACTTTAATTCTATAACTCCAAATTTAACAAATAATATGTCTAAATCGATCAGCGCGACGAGCCCGTTGTATCTATGCATTCCATGTTCTGAATTGCAGCATGCATCATATAAATATAAAGTATACATCAACTTATATGAGAGCAAACCGGGCTAAAAACTTAATAAAATGCTTTAATCTTGTACCCCACACCCCACCCATGCCATGCTACATTATTGCCATGCAAATTGTGCATCATTCGTCATGGCATGATTGTTTGCTTGTCGCATTTTAATTCATATGCTTGTGCACTCTATTTATGTTGGCCCTTGTTTGTTTGGTTCTTCTTCGAATAGACGCCGAAAGGTGGGATATATCAGGAATCCCAGGAGCACTACCCAGATCCGTCCCTCGCTTCAACTGAGCTGCCAGGCAAGCACTACCACATGCTTGCATACATATAGTACCTATTGCCTCTATCTTATTCCTGCATCATTGAGTCGCGATTGCATTAAATTGAATCCCAAGTACTGCATACCCTTTACTTTTAAACCCCACCGAAGCTTGTTCCTCCATCCCATGAGCCATTACTACAGGAGTTGTTTGAGCCATGCGAGTCGTAGAACTGCATGAGTAGGGTATGTGAGTGTCTGATGAAGAATGAGGTACCTAAACAACTTAACCTGAGTAGTAATGGGATAACTAATGAAAGTGGCACCGGTGGGCAATATCTGCTTTTTGGTTTTTCATGCTCACTTATGTCCCGTAGGACCCCGAGTACTTGATTCCTGTTCCTTGACTATTCGCACTATCCACATCCGGGAGGCCGTGGACCCCCCTGAGCCAGAGCTTGATTCATTCTTATTTCTTGGGGCCACAAAGTAGTTTGGGGCTTTATTACTATCCTGTACTTATGCCATGCTTTACCGCTTTATTTAAGATTGTGGAGCACCAGACTGCTTTTGGATCGTGGAATATTTTCAGTATCGACAAGCCCAGTCACACTTTCGGTTCCTACGCCATGTACCATTGACACAAACCACAGGTCCATTCCGAGCCGCCAACTTCGCTATGGTAGCTTAGTGGGGTGGCCTGAAATATTTCTGAATCCTATGATCGCTTTGTCTTGAATGCCTGCTGGGTTTTGATTTGGATTTTCCGAGGTTGATCGAGTGTGTGTTATTTGTGCACCCTCAGGTAAATCTTTCTGAAAGCCGTGTCCGCGGTTATGGACGACGTGGAGCACAGTTTCTCGATCATAGACAAGTATAACTAAAGTATCGCTTTTAATTTGACTAAGTATCTGACTAGTAAATAGTGCAACACTCATGGAATGGTTAATAAAACTGCCAACGGATGGGGGTTGTTCGTCCGCTTTCTCGTTGGTAAGCGAGATGGAGGATGGATCTATTAATTATACTGTTATAACTGTTGATCTTAATTAATGGACATCCGTCTATCTTTGGTTAGGCGGATGGTTAGCGAGTATCTATAGACTTGTTAGTTATTATCTTTTGCTGCAATTGCGTCACCCCAGGTTATGTCTCCTTTAGAGGCATAAAGACTTGCTGAGTACCCCTAGGGTCTCACACGATAAATTGTTTGATTCGTATGAACAGGTGTACTCGCAAGATGGATACCGGGTGGAGGAGATTGACGATGTTGGCAACGATCACTCGGTGTAGAGATTCCGGAACGGGATCCGTGAGATCTGTATGGATGTGTTTATTTATGTGGCATCTTATGCCGATTTGCTTCTTATCCGTACTGATCTTGTTTTCCGCTTACCGATACTGATGTTTGATGTATGAGGAGCTATCCTAAAATATTATCTCTATCTAGGATATTTGGATCTTGTATGGCGTTGCAATATTTCTATTTCTTTTAGATGGAATGGCTCGAGGACATTGTATGTGGCTTGCATACATACTCATTTGTGTATGTAGTTGATCCCTTCACCTACCCGATTCGCCTCGTTCTTGTCCCGATGTTCGAAAATGGTTAGGACGGCCGAAAGGTTCACTGTGAGTGGCCCTTGGCCCCACCGTACTATTTTAACCATTTTCGCTCATCCAGGCATGTAACTAAGAGCGTAATTCACCGAGGTAGTTACAATTGGTATCAGAGCCATCCCGCCTTCGTGGTCTCAGCCAAATGGTCGTTGTCAGTCTAGCAAATATTTTTGGTAGCTATGTATACTAGGGAAAAACAAAACGTGAGAGTAGGACTGCTTCCATTTTTCTTCTTACCCACCCACCCACCCTTTTCTGGTAAGGAAGTGTAACGTTTTCAATCCTCTTCTGAAATTCAAACTAGGATTCATGTGTTCTGGGTTCCATAGTACCATAGGTTGTGTGTGTGTGTGTGTGTGTGTGAATTCCTTATCTATCTGTTGCATCCAACATGTTATCACTATCTGCCTTTTGGTTATCAACTGTTGGTACATTCCATACCGACAGGCCTTTGTAAACCGACGCGATCTATCTGATTCATTGTATACCGACGCGATCTGTCTTACTCTTTGTTATCCGACGTTATCTTGTTTGGGGGTGTTCGTTTCCGTAGTTACTAATCTTTAGGTTCATCTTAAGAAGAAGGTGTTGGGATATGTGTTTTACTTATTCATGTGCGGAGTAATGATTCGAGTGTGGGATGGAGTCGCGACCATACCACTACTCTTATCATTCGCTCTTGTATATTGAATTGGTAGAGTTACTAATCTTGATTCGTCAAGTGATTTTGCGCATATAGTGGTATTTTAATGCTGAAATTTGCGGAATTTTTTCTTTGTTAGCTTGTATACCACACTCCTTGTTCAGTCGTGTGCGATATGCTTAATATCTTGTAGGTGCGTTGAACTTTGTTGATATTTTTATATCATCTTAGTAATTTGTATCCTTTAATTTTGGTTAAATCCATTTTGGTACTATTTTGGATTATTATTATTCTCCATTATGGTACTGACTTGTGTTTTATATCAATCACAGGATGGCACCACCACGCCGTTCTGAGGAGGACATACCACCTGAACTGGGGGCTGCATTGACAAGTATTGCTAATGCCTTGGGTACAATACAGCAAAACCAGCAGCGTTTTGAAGAAAGTGTCAGGAGGAATGAGTTTGTTCCGCTACCTCCACCTCCCAAGCGAGGAGATATCAAAAGCTTCCTGAAGTTCAACCCGTGCCACTTTGAGGTGTCTGATCAGCCACTTGATACAGATGATTGGTTGCGTGAGATGTCAAGGTTACTGGTGACTGCTGATGTTCCTGAGCAAGAATGGGTAAAATGTGCCACTCACCTTCTGAAGGGAGATGCAGCTCTGTGGTGGGAGAATTACCTCAAGGCAAACTACACTGGTTTTCAGCCTACTTGGGAACAATTCACTGGAGCTTTCAAAGAGCAATATCTGTCAAAAATTGTCATGGAGAGGATGAAGGAAGTGTTTCTCAACCTCAAGCAGGGCAATGACAATGTCAATGCCTACATCAGAAACTTCATGAATCTTTCTCGATATGGTGGCGATGAGATCTCGGATGACAAGAAGAAGCAAAAGAGGTTCAGACAAGGGCTCAATGCATCGATTAAATATGCAATCACACATGCAAGGCCGGCGTCTTTTCTAGAACTCCAACATACAGCTCTGCAGGAAGAAGCAAGTAGGCAAGTGTTTGAGGAGTCAAAGAAACACAACCGCGATGCAGCAAGCTCTTCAACTATGTCAGCTCCTTCTAAGCGCCGTGTGTGGGTTCCTAACACCCCACCGTCGCTCCCGGCTCCACCAAGACCTTCAAGCTACGCGGCAAGGCCACCAAACTCCTTCATCAAGCTGCTCTGGGAGCTACAACCACAACTACCCTGGAGCGCCTGGTGGAGTCCCTGGCTACGTTGCTCCACGTCCACCTGGTGCCTGTTACACTTGTGGAAACACTGGGCATCAACACTGGAACTATCCAATGAACAACAAAGCTCTTCCTCCACCACCTCCAAGACCTGCGGCAAGCTCTTCTATGGTTCGTGCACCACCACCTCGGGCTCTCAACATCAACACTAAGCCCGGGTCTACTGTTGCTCGTGCCAACTGTGTCAACGTCGCTCAAGCTGAGCATGCACCTGGAGTTGTGATGGGTATGCTCCCTGTTAACTCAGTTCCTGCACGAGTTTTGTTTGATTCTGGTGCTTCACATTCATTTGTGTCTCACAAATTTGCAAATGAGCATGAGCTAATTATAGACCAGCTGGATAAAAAGTTAATGGTTCTTTCTCCTGGGGCAAGAATGTTATCTACCAAGATCAGCCATGGCAATCAAATTGAGATTGGTGGTTCTTCTTTTCTAGCCTCATTGATCCTTCTGGGCAACTCGGACATTGATGCTATCTTGGGCATGGATTGGTTGACAGCAAATGTAGCTGTGATTGATTGTGCTGAACGCTCGGTTTCTCTGAAAATTCCTGGAGGCCACATAGTCTATTCTCCAAGTCTGACTCCTGCAATTCAGCTTTTCTCTTTGGTGGCTCTCAATGATGATGCTATGGAAGCTATTCAGAGTGTTCCCGTGGTCTGTGAGTTTCCAGATGTCTTTCCTGAAGAGTTGCCAGGTATGCCTCCTAACCGAGAGGTCGAGTTTGTGATTGAGCTTGAACCTGGTACCGCTCCTATCTCCAAGCGGCCTTATAAAATGGGTCCTGCTGAGTTGGCTGAACTCAAACGTCAGCTTGATGAACAAGAGAAGTTGGGTTTTATTCAGCACAGTACTTCTTCTTGGGGTAGCCCAACCATCTTTGTGAAGACGTGAGACAAGACTGATAGACTTTGTGTTGACTATCGGGCTCTCAATGCTAAAACCATCAAGAATAAATATCCCCTTCCGCGGATTAATGATCTTTTCGACCAGCTAGCTGGAGCCGTGGTATTCTCTAAGCTTGATTTGAGAAGTGGATATCATCAAATCAAGATTCGCAAGGAAGATGTTCCCAAAACAGCTTTCACCACCCGCTATGGCCTGTATGAGTACACGGTCATGTCTTTCGGTCTCACCAACGCACCTGCCACCATCTCAAGGCTTATGAACTCGGTTTTCATGGAGTATCTTGATAAGTTCGTTGTGGTCTATCTGGATGACATCCTAGTCTATTCTAAGTCAAAGGAAGAACATGAAGAACACCTTCGGTGTGTCCTAAACAAGCTTCGTGAGAACCACCTGTATGCAAAGTTCTCCAAATGTGAGTTTTGGCTGCCTCAAGTCACCTATCTTGGTCACGTCATCTCTGCCAAGGGCATTGCCGTCAACCCAGAAACTGTAAAGACAATTGTTTGGCTTCCTCCTGTAAACGTCAAAGAAGTCCGGAGTTTCCTGGGTTTGGCTAGTTATTGCCGTCGCCGTAACTCTCAAGATTGAAGCCTCTTACCGATCTCCTCAAGAAAGGCAAGAAATACCTTTGGACTCCTGCATGTCAAGAAAGTTTTGAAACACTCAAAGAGAAGCTCACTTCCACACCAGTCTTGATTCCTCTAGATACATCAAAGCCTTTCCAGATATTCTGTGACGCCTCTTTGCAAGGATTGGGTGCGGTCTTTATGCAAGAAAAACAAGTTGTTGCTTATGCCTCTCGACAGTTGAAGACGCATGAGATCAACTATCCTACACATGACCTCGAACTCGCAGCAGTGGTCTTCGCTTTGAAAATATGGAGACACTACTTGCTTGGCAACCGTTGTGAAATCTTTTCTGATCACAAGAGTCTGAAGTATATCTTCACACAGCCTGATCTCAACCTTCGTCAGAGGAGGTGGATTGAAGCAATCAATGATTTCGATTTGACCATCAACTAGACTCCGGGCAAAGCTAATGTCATGGCCGATGCTCTCAGCCGCAAAGCTTATGTCAGCAACCTCATGGTGGAAGAACAACAACCTCTCTTGTGTGAGGAATTTCGGCAGCTCAACCTTGAAATTGTGGATCAAGGATATCTTCTGAATCTTCTAGCAACCCCTCTCTTGGAAGAAAAGATTTGTGCTAGTCAGCGAGGTGATGCTTACACCAAAAACATAATCTCCAACATTCAACTGCCGAAGTATGAGTCCTTCCACGTCGACGACCAAGGCGCTCTTTTCTTTGAACACCGGATGTTTGTTCCGAACTACCCGGGTTTGAGAGAGCAAGTTCTCAAGGAGGCGCACGATTCTGTTCTTTCTATCCACCCTGGAAGCACTAAGATGTACATGGACTTGAAAACACAATATTGGTGGCCTGGGTTGAAACGATATTGTGCCAAGTATGTCTCGGAGTGTGATGTCTGCCGTAGAGTTAAAGCTGCCCATCAGAAACCTACCGGTCTTCTACAACCATTGAAACCCCCGGAATGGAAATGGGAGAAAGTAGAGATGGACTTCATCACTGGTTTTCCAAGGTCGCAGAAGGGCAACAATGCAATCTTTGTTGTCATTGACAGTCTTTCTAAAGTGGCTCACTTCTTTCCCGTCAAGGAAACAATTTCTACAATTCAGTTGGCGGAGCTCTATATCAACAGAATTGTCTCTCTGTATGGGGTTCCTCTTGAGATCAGCTCAGACCGTGGAAGCATCTTCACTTCTAAGTTCTGGGGAAGTTTCCAAAATGCTTTGGGAACAAAATTGAACTTTAGCACAGCTTACCACCCTCAGTCGCAAGGACAAGTTGAAAGGATCAATCAGATTCTGGAAGATATGCTCCGCGCTTGCGTTATCTCTTTCAGCATGAAGTGGGAAGAATGCCTTCCTTATGCTGAATTCTCTTACAACAATAGCTTCCAGAAAAGTCTAAAGATGGCACCATTTGAGGCTCTCTATGGTCGCAAATGCAGAACTCCGATTGGTTGGTCGGGCGCAGGTGAAAGAACATTGTTTGGCCCCGACATTGTTACTCAAGCAGAGGAGAAGGTTCATATCATTCTTGAAAATCTGAAGGTTGCTCAAAGTCGCCAAAAGAGCAACTATGACAGAAAGCACACGGACATGGAGTATGTCCCTGGTGATCTCGTTTACCTTCGTGTCACTCCCATGAGAGGCACACACCGTTTTGGTATCAAAGGAAAGCTGGCCCCTAGATACATCGGTCCTTTCAAAATTCGTGGAAGAAGAGGAGAAGTTGCTTATGCTCTTGAGCTCCCTGAAAAACTCAAAGTCCATGATGTTTTCAACATCTCTCAACTCAAGAAGTGCTTCAAGGATCCCGGCAGGACCGTGGACCATGAGCTTACCAATCTCCAAGAAGACCTATCTTATCAAGAACACCCCATAAAAATTCTAGAAGTCGCAGAAAGAAGGACTCGCAACAAGTCCATCAAGTTCTACAAGGTGCAGTGGTCGCACCATTCCGTGGATGAAGCCACTTGGGAACGTGAAGATGAGCTCTGTGCCAAGTATCCTACCCTCTTCGAGTCTTCTTCTTCTTCCTAGAATCTCAGGGCGAGATTCCTGTTTAGTGGGGAGAGTTGTAGCATCCCAATTGTCTAACAATTGTAATGCTACTTGGGTTAATAATATAATGGCTACTTCCTATACATAATTGTTGCATCTCATGCTCATGTCATCATGCCACCTTGCATTTGAGCATCATATAAAACCCTTGGGATTTGGTTCTTCTCTCATATGCATTATTAATTGTATTAGCCTCTTGATATATTGTATTTGGTTCTTGATAAATGCTTGATGCCCAAGTTGAGTTGGGGGCATATCTTTTATTCAACTCCATCACCTTTCCTTGTCACCACCTTATAATTCCACCATTCTATTTACCCATGGGCTTTTATTTTCTTTTGGTATTTAATCTAGCTCATGGGAGATGTGATGGATCCAATTCTATTATCTTTTGCTTGGCCTTTATTCCATATTTTGGTAATGCATGGGAATCATGCCTTGTTAATTATTTTGTTTGTACAAGATTAAAACATGGCATTTAATGCCTTTGCATGGGCCATGCAACCATCACCACCATGTGTCTCTCCTTTGGTTTTTATTTGATTTCTGAGTGGATCATCTTCTTGAGCTCTCTCTTCCTATAAATCCTCTTCCACCTTGATATCTTTTCCTTGCCATGTGCATCAAAACCCTCACCTCTCACCCTAACCACCATCACCCCTCCTCAAAACCCTAACCAAACCCTACTATACCTCTCCATACCCACTACCCCTCCCTAAGCTAAACCTTACCACCACCTTCTCTCTACCAACCTTCTTGCTCGAGCTTGTGTTGATCATGGGTGACCCCCTAGAATCCCTACCCTAATCCCCCTCTCTCTAATCCTTCCCTTAACCTAACCCTCACTCACCACCTTACCCCTCCCATACCGAGCCTTACCCTCTCTCTCTCACACTCTCGCTGCCAGCAAGGGCCTACCCTAGCTACCCTCACCACCCCATGCCGAGGCCTCCCCTATCACCCTACCTCCTCCTCCTAACCTAGCCGAGCTACCCCAACCCTAATTGACCGAGACTCTCCCTCCTCTCTCTTTTTCTCTCTGCAAGCTGCCCCACCCGAGCCTCCTCTCCTCCCTGTCCTCGCCCTGGCCCAGCTGCAGCCACACCCAGGCCGAGCCCTGCCCGAGCACGTGAGGAGAAGGAGAAGCAAAAGGTGGCCGAGACCACCTTTTCCTCCACCTTTCCCCCACGGCACCCTCCCCTCTCCCTCTGCTATCTACCTCCTCTCACGTCTCCTCGTCCTCTCCCAGATCTCCCCAGGCTGCTCCCCTTCCTCCCTATCTTCCCCTACCACCATCTACCCCATCGCCGGCCACCGTCGGTCTCCACCATCTCCCACCGATCCAGGAGGCGTAGGCGAGCAGGAGGTTGTCGGCGAGGGCTGGAGGAGCACCCTGTGACGCCCCGTACATGGAGCCCGAAGGAGATCACCTAGAGACGCTGCACGCCGACGCCACCGCAAACCCTAAACACGCCGGCCGTCTGCGTCCTCGCCCTCCGTCGACTCCCAGCCCGATCCACCTCCGTCGTCCACCCCGTGGTGAGCCCCTCTCCCGCCTAGACATCCTCCGCCTCACCAGACTCCTCTGGCCGGGCGCTTTCTACGAAACGCTCTCGGTCATGCGTCGCCAAGGCGTCGACCGCCTTACGCTTACGCCCGCCTCACCTAGTTGGTCAACCCTCCTAACAACGTTCTCAGTTTACCCCAGTATCATACCGGCGAGCCCTGTGTCCCAGTTCGAGTTCCCAGGTCTTATGCCTGTCGAGCACGGCTCTGTTCGCGGTTCAGAGAAAGAAGAGCAACAGTACGGGCTTGTGGTCGATTTACAAATAGCCCTCTCTTTTTAACTCCCGCTCAACCCGCGCTCCTTGAGACCCCACCTGTCTGTGCCTGTGGGGTTTTTGCAAAAATGCACCCGCAGTTTTGTACCCTCAACCAGGCTCCAAAGACGACACCTTTGTCGACCCTGGTTTCAGCCATCGCACGTGGGCCCTTAACCATCGGCCCCACCTGTCATTCGCTGTGGCTAGGTAAAGCCGCGGTGAGAAAAACCTTTTCGGCGCGCGTGTGTCCCAGTCAGCAGCGGCCCACCCGTCAGTGGCTTGGGTTGAATTCATCTGGGTGTAAAAAGGTTTCCCTGGTTATCTGTTTTAACAAAACAAATTCAAAATTGTTTAAATTCAAATTCAAATCTGTTTTTAAATAACTTTAATATTATAAATCCAAATAATACAAATGATATATGTTTTTGAATCAGAAAAATGTGAGGAATTCAAATATGCCATTCAAAATATTATTTGGGCACTTTAAATTTTCGAGCTAATTAAAATTGCAATAAAATGCCCTTTTCTTAATTATTTAATAACTTTAATTCTATAACTCCAAATTTAACAAATAATATGTCTAAATCGATCAGCACGACAAGCCCGTTTTATCTATGCATTCCATGTTCTGAATTGCAGCATGCATCATATAAATATAAAGTATACAGCAACTTATATGAGAGCAAACCGGGCTAAAAACTTAATAAAATGCTTTAATCTTGTACCCCACACCTCACCCATGCCATGCTACATTATTGCCATGCAAATTGTGCATCATTCGTCATGGCATGATTGTTTGCTTGTCGCATTTTAATTCATATGCTTGTGCACTCTATTTATGTTGGCCCTTGTTTGTTTGGTTCTTCTTCGAATAGACGGCGAGGTGGGATATATCAGGAATCCTGTGAGTACTACCCAGATCCGTCCCTGCCCAATCGAGCAGGCCAGCAAGCACTACCACATGCTTGCATACATATAGTACCTATTGCCTCTATCTCATTCTTGCATCATTGAGTCGCATTGCATTAAATTGAATCCCAAGTCGTGATAGCCTTTACTTTTAAACCCCACGAAGCTTGTTCTCCATCCCATGAGCCATTACTACAGAGTTGTTGAGCCATGCAGTCAAATGAACTGCATGGGTAGGGTATGTGAGTGTCTGATGAAGAATGAGGTACCTAAACAACTTAACCTGAGTAGTAATGGGATAACTAATGAAAGTGGCACCGGTGGGCAATATCTGCTTTTTGGTTTTTCATGCTCACTTGTGTCCCGTAGGACCCCGAGTACTTGATTCCTGTTCCTTGACTATTCGCACTATCCACATCCGGGAGGCCGTGGACCCCCCTGAGCCAGAGCTTGATTCATTCTTATTTCTTGGGGCCACAAAGTAGTTTGGGGCTTTATTACTACCCTGTACTTATGCCATGCTTTACCGCTTTTATTTAAGATTGTGCGTGAGCACCTAGACGCTTTGGATCGTGGAATGATTTCGCGGTATCGACAAGCCCAGTCACACTTTCGGGTTCCCAGTCGTTTACAACCATTGACACAAACCCTGGGTCTGTTCCGGAGCCGGCAAACTTTGTTGTGGGTAGCTTAGTGGGGTGGCCCTCTGAAATATTTCTGAATCCTGTGATCGCTTTGTAATGAATACCTCGTTGGGTTTTGATTTGGTTTTTCCGAGGTTGATCGAGTGTGTGTTGCTATTTGTGCACCCTATGGTAAATCTTTGAAAGCCATGTCCATGTTATGGACGACTTGGAGCACAGTTTCTCGATCATAGACAAGTATAACTAAAGTACCGCTTTTAATTTGACTAAGTATCTGACTAGTAAATAGTGCAACACTCATGGAATGGTTAATAAAACTACCAACGGATGGGGGTTGTTCGTCCGCTTTCTCGTTGGTAAGCGAGAAGGAGGATGGATCTGTTAATTATACTGTTATAACTGTTGATCTTAATTAACGGACATCCGTCTATCTTTGGTTAGGCGGATGGTTAGCGAGTATCTATAGACTTGTTAGTTATTATCTTTTGATGCAATTCGTCACCCCAAAGTTATGTCCCTCTAGAGGCATAAAGACTTCCGAGTATTCTAGGGTCTCACACAATAAATTGTTTGATTCAGATGAACAGTGTACTGCAAGATGGATCTTGGGTGGAGGAGACGGACGATGTTGGCAACGATCACTTTCGGTAGAGATTAGGAACGGGATCTATGAGATCCGTATGGATGTGTTTATTTATGTGGCATCTTTTGCCGATTTGCTTCTTATCCAGACTCAGATCTTGTTTTTCGCTTCACTTTGATACTCGATGTTTGATGTATGAGGAGCTATCCTAAAATATTATCTCTATCTAGGATATTTGGATCTTGCCAGTATGGTTGCAATATTTCTATTTCTTTTAGATGGAATGGCTCGAGGATCGTTGTATGTGGCTTGCATACATACTCATTTGTGTATGTAGTTGATCCTTCGTCGCGATTCGCCGCTTCGTTCTTGTCCCAATGTTCTAAAATGGTTAGGACGGCGAAAGGTTCATTGTGAGTGGCCCTTGGCCCCACCGCATTATTTTAACCATTTTCGCTCATCCAGCATGTAACTAATAGCGTAATTCACCGAGGTAGTTACATGGATCCACCAGTCATTGCATGTGTGTTCTTCTAAATGAACCACATAGATCCACAGTGTCATTGCATGTGTGTTCTATCACTGAAACCACATGGATCCACAGTGTCATTGCATGTGTGTTCTTCACAGACCACATGAGAACACCAGTGTCATTGATGTGTGTTCTTCTTCACAAACCACATGGATCCACGGTGTCATTGCATATGTACATTCTTCATGAATCCACCGTAGATGTCATTGCATGTGTGTTTTTTCATTAAACCACTGATCACTAGTGTCATTGCATGTGTGTGTTTCTTTTCACCATATATGATCCACCCAGTGTCATTGCATGATGTTCTTTTCATGAACACACATGGATCCACAGTGTCATTGCATGTGTGTTCTTCTCATTAACCACATGGACTAGATGTCATTGCATGTGTGTTGTTTTCATGAACCACATACAAGTCATTGCATGCATTTTGTTCTAACCACATGATGGATCCATCCAGTGTCATTGCATGTGTGTTCTTTCACAGAACCACACATGGATCCACCTGTCATTGCATGTGTTCTCATGAACACATAATCTACGGTGTCATTGCATGTGTTCTTTTCACAAACCACATGATCTAGATCATTGGATGTGTTCTTTTCATGAACCACATGGATCACCAGTGTCATTGCATATGCATGTTCTTCACAACCACATATGGATCCACAGTGTCATTGCATGTGTGTTCTTTCATGACCACATGGATCCTGTCATTGCATGTGTTCTTCTTCATAGCACATGGATCCACAGGTGTCATTGCATGTGTGTTCTTTAACCACACATGGATCCACAAGTGTCATTGCATGTGTGTTCTTCTTCACAAACCACATATGGATCCACCGGTGTCATTGCAGCATGTGTCTTTTCATGAACCATATGAGATCCATTGATATGCATTCTTTTCATACATAGACATATCCACAGTCATTCATTGTGTCTTCATGTGTTTCTCATGGATCCACCAGTGTCATTGCATGTGTGTTCTTTTCACAAACCACACATGGATCCACAGTGTCATTGCATGTGTGTTCTTTTCATAAACCATAGATCCACATGGTGTCATTGCATGTGTCTTTTCATGAACCACACTGTCATTGCATGTGTTCTTCTTCTAAACCACATAGATCACAGTGTCATTGCATGTGTGTTCTTTTAACACAAACCACATATGGATCCACCAGTGTCATTGCATGTGTGTTATTTTCACAAACCACATGATCCACAGTGTCATTGCATGTGTGTTCTTTTCATACACATATGGATCCACAGAATGTCATTGCATGTGTTCTTCTTTCTACCACATATGGATCACACCAGTGTCATTGCATGTGTGTTCTTTCATAACCACACATGGATCACTAGTGTCATTGCATGTGTTCTTCATACAAGCTAGAGTCATTGCATGTGTGTTCTTCTCACAAACCATACATGGATCCACAGTGTCATTGCATGTGTGTTCTTTTCATGAACCACAATGGATCCACAGTGTCATTGCATGTGTGTGTTCTTCTCACAAACCATATGGATCCACACCCAGTTGTCATTGCATGTGTGTTCTTTTCATAGACCACACATGGATCCTAGGTCATTGCATGTGTGTTCTTTTCATGAACCACATATGGATCCACCGGTGTCATTGCATGTGTGTTCTTCTCATGAACCACATATCTTTGAGTCATTGCATGTATTGTTCTTTTCATAAACCACATATGGATCCACCAGTGTCATTGCATGTGTGTTCTTTTCATGAACCACACATGGATCCACGGTGTCATTGCATGTGTGTTCTTCTCATAACCACATATGGATCCACAGTGTCATTGCATGTGTTCTTTTCACACAAACCACATGGATCCACAGTGTCATTGCATGTGTGTTCTTTTGAACATATGGATCCACAGTGTCATTGCATGTGTGTTCTTTTCATAGACCACACATGGATACATGTCGTCATGTGTTCTTTTCAAACCACACATGGATCCACCCATGTCATTGGATGTGTTCTTTTCATGAACCACATGGATCCCATAGTGTCATTGCATGTGTGTTCTTCTCACAACCACATGGATCCATGTCATTGCATGTGTGTTCTTCTCACAAACCACATATGGATCACAGTGTCATTGCATGTGTGTTCTTTTCACAAACCACACATGGATCCACCAGTCATGCATTACATGTGTCTTTTCATGAACCACACTAGAGTCATTGCATGTGTGTTCTTTTCATAACCACACATAAGGATCATTGTCATTTCATGTGTGTTGTTCACCAAACACACATGGATCCACCAGTGTCATTGCATGTGTGTTCTTCTCACAAACCACATGGATCCAGTGTCATTGCATGTGTGTTCTTCTCATGAACCACATGGATCCACGGTATCATTGAGGGTGTGTTCTTCTCAAGAACCACATAAGGATCCACCAGTGTCATTGGATGTGTGTTATTTTCATGAACCACATAAGGATCCACCAGTGTCATTGGATCTGTGTTCTTTTCATGAACCACACCCAGTGTCATTGCATGTTTGTTCCTCTCACAGACCACACATAGATCCACCAGTGTCATTGCATGTGTGTTCTTCTCATTAACCACGGCTAGAGTCATTAGATGTGTGTTCTTTTCATGAACCACAGCTAGAGTCATTGCATGTGTGTTCTTCTCACAAACCACATAAGGATACACGTGTCATTGCATGTGTGTTTTTCTCATGAACCACATCTAGAGTCATTGCATGTCTGTTCTTCTCACAAATCACATAAGAATCCACCGGTGTCATTGGATGTGTGTTCTTTTCATGAACCACACCCAGTGTAATTGTATGTGTGTTCTTCTCACAAACCACACATGGATCCACCAGTGTCATTGCATGTCTACTCTTTTCATTAACCATAGTTAGAGTCATTGCATGTGAGTTCTTTTCACAAACCACAACTAGAGTCATTGCATGTGTGCTCTTCTCACAAACCACATAAGGATACACCAGTGTCATTGCATGTGTGTTCTTCTCATGAACCACAGCAAGAGTCATTGCATGTGTGTTATTCTCACAAACCACATAAGGATACACTAGTGTCCTTGCATGTGTGTTCTTTTCATGAACCACACCCAGTGTCATTGGATGTGTGTTCCTCTCATAAACCACGCATGGATCCACCAGTGTTATTGCATGTCTGCTCTTTTCATTAACCACAATTAGTCATTTCATGTCTGTTCTTCTCACAAACCACATATCACCAGTGTCATTGCATGTGTGTTCTTTTGATGAACCACACCCAGTATCATTGCATGTATGTTCCTCTCACAAACCACACATGGATCCACCAGTGTCATTGCATGTGTGTTCTTCTCATGAACCACAGCTAGAGTCATTGGATGTGTGTTCTTTTCATGAACCATAGCTAGAGTGATTGCATGTGTGTTCTTATCACAAACCACATAAGGATACACTAGTGTCATCGCATGTGTATTCTTCTCATGAACCACATCTAGAGTCATTGCATGTGTGATCTTGTCACAAACTACATAAGGATCCACCAGTGTCATTGGATGTGTGTCCTTTTCATGAACCACACCCAGTGTCATTGGATGTGTGTTCTTCTCACAAACCACACATGGATCCAACAGTGTCATTGCATGTGTGTTCTTCTCATGAACCACACATGGATCCACCAAGTGTGATTGCATGTCTGTTCTTTTCACAAATCACATATGGATCTACTAGTGTCATTGCATGTCTGTTCATTTCATGAACCACACCCAGTGTCATTGCATGTCTGTTCCTCTCATAAACCACACATGGATCCACCAGTGTCATTGCATGTGTGTTCTTCTCATGAACCACATCTAGAGTCATTGCATGTCTATTATTCTCACAAACCACATAAGGATACACCAGTGTCATTGCATGTGTATTCTTCTCATGAACCACACCCAGTGTCATTGCATGTGTGTTCCTCTCGCAGACCACGGATGGATCCACCAGTGTCATTGGATGTGTGTTCTTCTCATGAACCACGTCTAGAGTCATTGCATGTGTGTTCTTCTCATGAACAACAGCTAGAGTCATTGCATGTCTGTTCTTCTCACAAACCACATAAGGATCAACCGGTGTCATTGGATGTGTGTTATTTTCATGAACCACACATGGATCCACCCAGTGTGATTGCATGTCTGTTCTTTTCATAAACCAAATATGGATCCACCAGTGTCATTGCATGTCTATTATTTTCATGAACCACACCTAGTGTCATTGCATGTTTGTTCCTCTCATAAACCACACATGGATCCACCAGTGTCATTGCATGTGTGTTATTCTCGTGAACCACATCTAGAGACATTGCATGTGTGTTCTTCTCATGAACCACATATGGATCCACCCAGTGTGATTGCATGTGTGTTCTTCTGACAAACCACATAAGGATCCACCAGTGTTGTTGCATGTGTGTTTTTTCATGAACCACACCCAGTGTCATTGCATGTTAGTTCCTCTCACAAACCAAACATGGATCCACCAGTGTCATTTCATGTGTGTTTTTCTCATGAACCACAACTAGAGTAATTAGATGTGTGTTCTTTTCATGAACCACAGCTAGAGTCATTGCATGTGTGTTCTTCTCACAAACCACATAAGGATATACTAGTGTCATTGCATGTGTGTTCTTCTCATGAACCACAGCTAGAGTCATTACATGTATGTTCTTATCACAAACCACATAAGGATCCACTAGTGTCATTGGATGTGTGTTCTTTTCATGAACGACACCCAGTGTCATTGCATGTGTGTTCTTCTCACTAACGACACATGGATCCAACGGTGTCATTGCATGTGTGTTCTTCTCATGAACTACACATGGATCCACCAAGTGTGATTGCATGTCTGTTCTTTTCATGAACCACACCCAGTGTCATTGCTTGTCTATTCCCCTCATAAACGACACATGGATCCACCAGTGTCATTACATGTGTGTTCTTCTCATGAACCACATCTAGAGTCATTGCATGTCTATTATTCTCACAAACCACATAAGGATACACTAGTGTCATTGCATGTGTGTTCTTCTCATGAACCACACCCAGTGTCATTGCATGTGTGTTCGTTTCATAGACCACAGATGGATCCACCGGTGTCATTGGATGTGTGTTCTTCTCATAAACCACATCTAGAGTCATTGCATGTGTGTTCTTCTCACAAACCACACATGGATCCACCAGTGTCATTGCATGTGTGTTCTTCTCATGAACCACACATGGATCCACCCAGTGTGATTGCATGTCTGTTCTTTTCACAAACCACATATGGATCCACCAGTGTTGTTGCATGTCTGTTCTTTTCATGAACCACACCCAGTGTCATTGCATGTCTGTTCCTCTCATAAACCACACATGGATCCACCTGTGTCATTGCATGTGTGTTTTTCTCGTGAACCATATCTAGAATCATCGCATGTGTGTTCTTCTCATGAACTACATATGGATCCACCAAGTGTGATTGCATGTGTGTTCTTCTCACAAACCACATAAGGATCCACCAGTGTCATTGCATGTGTGTTCTTTTCATGAACCTCAGCCAGTGTCATTGCATGTTTGTTCCTCTCACAAACCAGACATGGATCCACCAGTGTCATTGCATGTGTTTTTTTCTCATGAACCATAGCTAGAGTCATTGGATGTGTGTTCTTTTCATGAACCACAACTAGAGTCATTGCATGTGTGTTCTTCTCACAAAACACATAAGGATACACCAGTGTGATTGCATGTGTGTTCTTCTCATGAACCACAACTAGAGTCATTGCATGTTTGTTCTTATCACAAACCACATGAGGATCCACCAATGTCATTGGATGTGTGTTCTTTTCATGAACCACACCCAGTGTCATTGGATGTGTGTTCTTCTCACAAACCACACATGGATCCACCAGTGTCATTGCATGTGTGTTCTTCTCATGAACCACACATGGTTCCACCGAGTGTGATTGCATGTCTGTTCTTTTCACAAACCACATATGGATCCACCAGTGTCATTGCATGTCTGTTCGTCTCATAAACCACACATGGATCCACCAGTGTCATTGCATGTGTGTTCTTCTCGTGAACTACATCTAAAGTCATTGCATGTGTGTTCTTCTCATGAACCACATATGGATTCACCTAGTGTGATTGCTTGTGTGTTCTTCTCACAAACCACATACGGATCCACCAGTGTGATTGCATGTGTGTTCTTTTCATGAACTTCACCCAGTGTCATTGCATGTCTGTTCCTCTCACAAACCACACATGGATCCACCAGTGTCATTGCATGTGTTTTTTCTCATGAACCACAACTAGAGTCATTGGATGTGTGTTCTTTTCATGAACCACAACTAGAGTCATTGCATGTGTGTTCTTCTCACAAACCACATAAGGATACACCAGTGTCATTGCATGTGTGTTCTTCTCATGAACCACATCTAGAGTCATTGCCTGTCTGTTTTTCTCACAAACCACATAAGGATACACCAATGTCATTGCATGTGTATTCTTCTCATGAACCACACCCACCGTCATTGCATGTGTGTTCCTCTCGCAGACCACGGATGGATCCACCAGTGTCATTGGATGTGTGTTCTTCTCATAAACCACATCTAGAGTCATTGCATGTGTGTTCTTCTCACAAACCACATAAGGATACACTAGTGTCATAGCATGTGTGTTCTTCTCATGAACCACAGCTAGAGTCATTGCATGTCTGTTCTTCTCACAAACCACATAAGGATCCAGTGGTGTCATTGGATGTGTGTTCTTTTCATGAACCACACCCAGTGTCATTGGATGTGTGTTCTTTTCACAAACCACACATGGATCCACCAGTGTCATTGCATGTGTGTTCTTCTCATGAACCACACATGGATCCACCAAGTGTGATTGCATGTCTATTCTTTTCATAAACAATATATGGATCCACTAGTGTCATTGCATGTCTATTCCTTTCATGAACCACACCTAGTGTCATTGCATGTCTGTTCCTCTCATAAACCACACATGGATCGACCAGTGTCATTGCATGTGTGTTCTTCTCGTGAACCACATCTAGAGTCATTGCATGTGTGTTCTTCTCATGAACCACATATGGATCCACCCAGTGTGATTGCATGTGTGTTCTTCTCACAAACCACATAAGGATCCACCGGTGTCATTGGATGTGTGTTCTTTTCATGAACCACACCCAGTGTCATTGGATGTGTGTTCTTCTCACAAACCACACATGGATCCACTAGTGTTATTGCATGTGTGTTCTTCTCATGAACCACACATGGATCCACCAAGTGTGATTGCATGTCTGTTCTTTTCACAAACCACATATGGATCTACCAGTGTCATTGCATGTCTGTTCATTTCATGAACAAAACCCAGTGTCATTGCATGTCTGTTCCTCTCATAAACCACACATGGATCCACCAGTGTCATTGCATGTGTGTTCTTCTCATGAACCACATCTAGAGTCATTGCATGTCAGTTATTCTCAGAAACCACATAAGGATACACCAGTATCATTGCATTTGTATTCTTCTCATGAACCACTCCCAGTGTCATTGCATGTGTGTTCCTCTCGTAGACCACGGATGGATCCAACAGTGTCATAGGATGTGTGTTCTTCTCATGGACCACATCTAGGGTCATTGCATGTGTGTTCTTCTCACAAACCACATAAGGATACACCAGTGTCATTGCATGTGTGTTCTTCTCATGAACCATAGCTAGAGTCATTGCATGGCTGTTCTTCTCACAAACCACATAAGGATCCACCGGTGTCATTGGATGTGTGTTCTTTTCGTGAACCACACCTAGTCTCATTAGATGTGTGTTCTTTTCACAAACCACACATGGATCCACCAGTGTCATTGCATGTGTGTTCTTCTCATGAACCACACATGGATCCACCCAGTGTGATTGCATGTCTATTCTTTTCATAAACCACATATGGATCCACCAGTGTCATTGCATGTCTATTATTTTCATGAACCACACCCAGTGTCATTGCATGTCTGTTCCTCTCATAAACCACACATGGATCGACCAGTGTCATTGCATGTGTGTTCTTCTCGTGAACCACATCTAGAGTCATTGCATGTGTGTTCTTCTCACAAACCACATAAGGATCGACCAGTGTCATTGGATGTGTGTTCTTTTCATGAACCACACCCAGTGTCATTGGATGTGTGTTCTTCTCACAACCCACACATGGATCCACCAGTGTCATTGCATGTGTGTTCTTCCCATGAACCACACATGGATCCACCAAGTGTGATTGCATGTCTGTTCTTTTCACAAACCACATATGGATCTACTAGTGTCATTACAAGTCTGTTCATTTCATGAACCACACCCAGTGTCATTGCATGTCTGTTCCTCTCATAAACCACACATGGATCCACCAGTGTCATTGGATGTGTGTTCTTCTCATGAACCACATCTAGAGTCATTGCATGTCTGTTATTCTCAAAAACCACATAAGGATACACCAGTGTCATTGCATGTGTATTCTTCTCATGAACCACATCCAGTGTCATTGCATGTGTGTTCCTCTCGCAGACCACGTATGGATCCACCAGTGTTATTCGATGTGTGTTCTTCTCATGAACCACATCTAGAGTCATTGCATGTGTGTTCTTCTCACAAACCACATAAGGATACACCGGTGTCATAGCATGTGTGTTCTTCTCATGAACCACAGCTAGAGTGATTGTATGTGTGTTCTTCTCACAAACCACATAAGGATCCACCGGTGTCATTGGATGTGTGTTCTTTTCATGAACCACACCCAGTGTCATTGGATGTGTGTTCTTCTCACAAACCACACATGGATCCACCAGTGTCACTGCATGTGTGTTCTTCTCATGAACCAAACATGGATCCACCAAGTGTGATTGCATGTATGTTCTTTTCACAGACCACATATGGATCTACCAGTGTCATTGCATGTCTGTTCATTTCATGAACCACACCCAGTGTCATTGCATGTCTGTTCCTCTCATAAACCACACATGGATCCACCAGTGTCATTGCATGTGTGTTCTTCTCATGAATCACATCTAGAGTCATTGCATGTCTGTTATTCTCGCAAACCATATAAGGATACACCAGTGTCATTGCATGTGTATTATACTCATGAACCACACCTAGTGTCATTGCATGTGTGTTCCTCTCGCAGACCACGGATGGATCCACCAGTATCATTGCATGTGTGTTCTTCTCTAGAACCACATCTAGAGTCATTGCATGTGTGTTCTTCTCACAAACCACATAAGGATACACCGGTGTCATTGCATGTGTGTTCTTCTCATGAACCACAGCTAGAGTCATTGCATGTCTGTTCTTCTCACAAACCACATAAGGATCCACCGGTGTCATTGGATGTGTGTTCTTTTCATGAACCACACCCAGTGTCATTGGATGTGTGTTCTTCTCACAAACCACACATGGATCCACCAGTGTCATTGCATGTGTGTTCTTCTCATGAACCACACATGGATCCACCTAGCGTGATTGCATGTCTGTTCTTTTCATAAACCACATATGGATCCACCAGTATCATTGCATGTCTATTCTTTTCAAGAACCACACCCAGTGTCATTGCATGTCTGTTCCAGTCATAAACCACACATGGATCCACCAGTGTCATTGCAGGTGTGTTCTTCTCGTGAACCACATCTAGAGTCATTGCATGTGTGTTCTTCTCACAAACCACATAAGGAGCTACCAGTGTCATTGTATGTGTGTTCTTTTCATGAACCACACCCAGTGTCATTGGATGTGTGTTCTTCTCACAACCCACACATGGATCCACCAGTGTCATTGCATGTGTGTTCTTCTCATGAACCACACATGGATCCACCAAGTGTGATTGCATGTCTGTTCTTTTCACAAACCACATATGGATCTACCAGTGTCATTGCATGTCTGTTCATTTCATGAACCACACCTAGTGTCATTGCATGTCTGTTCCTCTCATAAACCACACATGGATGCACCAGTGTCATTGCATGTGTGTTCTTCTCATGAACCACATCTAGAGTCATTGCATGTCTATTATTCTCACAAACCACATAACGATACACCAGTGTCATTGCATGTGTATTCTTCTCATGAACCACACAAGTGTCATTGCATGTGAGTTCCTCTCGCAGACCACGGATGGATCCACCAGTGTCATTGGATGTGTGTTCTTCTCATGAACCACATCTAGAGTCATTGCATGTGTGTTCTTCTCACAAACCACATAAGGATACACCAGTGTCATTGGATGTGTGTTCTTCTCATGAACCACAGCTAGAATCATTGCATGTATGTTCTTCTCACTAACCACATAAGGATCCACCGGTGTCATTGGATGTGTGTTCTTTTCATGAACCACACCTAGTGTCAATTGGATGTGTGTTCTTCTCACAAACTACACATGGATCCACCAGTGTCATTGCATGTGTGTTCTGCTCATGAACCACACATCGATCCACCCAGTGTGATTGCATGTCTGTTCTTTTCATAAACCACATATGGATCCACTAGTGTCATTGCATGTCTATTCTTTTCATGAACCACACCTAGTGTCATTGCATGTTTGTTCCTCTCATAAACCACACATGGATCCACCAGTGTCATTGCATGTGTGTTCTTCTTGTGAACCACATCTAGAGACATTGCATGTGTGTTCTTCTCATGAACCACATATGGATCCAGCCAGTGTGATTGCATGTGTGTTCTTCTCACAAACCACATAAGGATCCACCGATGTCATTGCATGTGTGTTCTTTTCATGAACCACACCCAGTGTCATTACATGTCTGTTCCTCTCACAAACCAAACATGGATCCACCAGTGTCATTGCATGTGTGTTTTTCTCATGAACCACAGCTAGAGTAATTAGATGTGTGTTCTTTTCATGAACCACAGCTAGAGTCATTGCATGTATGTTCTTCTCACAAACCACATAAGGATACACCAGTCTCATTGCATGTGTGTTCTTCTCATGAACCAGAGCTAGAGTCATTGCATGTATGTTCTTATCACAAACCACATAAGGATCCACTAGTGTCATTGGATGTGTGTTCTTTTCATGAACGACACCTAGTGTCATTGGATGTGTGTTCTTCTCACTAACGACACATGGATCCAATGGTGTCATTGCATGTGTGTTCTTATCATGAACCACACATTGATCCACCAAGTGTGATTGCATGTCTATTCTTTTCATAAACTACATATGGATCCACCCGTGTCATTGCATGTCTATTCTATTCATTAACCACACCCAGTGTCATTGCATGTCTGTTCCTCTCATAAACCACACATGGATCCACCAGTGTCATTACATGTGTGTTCTTCTCGTGAACCACATCTAGAGTCATTGCATGTGTGTTCTTCTCATGAACCACATATGGATCCACCCACTGTGATTGCATGTGTGTTCTTCTCACAAACCACATAAGGATCGACCAGTGTTATTGGATGTGTCTTCTTTTCATGAACCACACCCAGTGTCATTGGATGTGTGTTCTTCTCACAACCCACATATGGATCCACCAGTGTCATTGCATGTGTGTTCTTCCCATGAACCACACATGGATCCACCAAGTGTGATTGCATGTCTGTTCTTTTCACAAACCACATATGGATCTACTAGTGTCATTGCAAGTCTGTTCATTTCATGAACCACACCCAGTGTCATTGCATGTCTGTTCCTCTCATAAACCACACATGGATCCACCAGTGTCATTGAATGTGTGTTCTTCTCATGAACCACATCTAGAGTCATTGCATGTCTGTTATTCTCAAAAACTACATAAGGATACACCAGTGTCATTGCATGTGTATTCTTCTCATGAACCACACCCAGTGTCATTGCATGTGTGTTCCTCTCGCAGACCACGGATGGATCCACCAGTGTCATTGGATGTGTGTTCTTCTCATGAACCACATCTAGAGTCATTGCATGTGTGTTCTTATCACAAACCACATAAGGATACACCGGTGTCATAGCATGTGTGTTCTTCTCATGAACCACAGCTAGAGTTATTGCATGTCTGTTCTTCTCACAAACCACATAAGGATCCAGCGGTGTCATTGGATGTGTGTTCTTTTCATGAACCGCACCCAGTGTCATTGGATGTGTGTTCTTTTCATAAATCACACATGGATCCACCAGTGTCATTGCATGTGTGTTCTTCTCATGAACCACACATGGATCCACCCAGTGTGATTGCATGTCTATTCTTTTCATACACCACATATGGATCCACCAGTGCATTGCATGTCTATTCTTTTCATGAACCACACCCAGTGTCATTGCATGTCTGTTCCTCTCATAAACCACACATGGATCGACCAGTGTCATTGCATGTGTGTTCTTCTCGTGAACCACATCTAGAGTCATTGCATGTGTGTTATTCTCATGAACCACATATGGATCCACCTAGTGTGATTGCATGTGTGTTCTTCTCACAAACCACATAAGGATCCACCGGTGTCATTGGATGTGTGTTCTTTTCATGAACCACACCCAGTGTCATTAGATGTCTGTTCTTCTCACAAACCACACATGGATCCACTATTGTCATTGCATGTGTGTTCTTCTCATGAACCAAACATGGATCCACCAAGTGTGATTGCATGTCTGTTCTTTTCACAAACCACATATGGATCTACCAGTGTCATTGCATGTCTGTTCATTTCATGAACAACACCCAGTGTCATTGCATGTCTGTTCCTCTCATAAACCACACATGGATCCACCAGTGTCATTGCATGTGTGTTCTTCTCATGAACCACATCTAGAGTCATTGCATGTCAGTTATTCTCAGAAACCACTTAAGGATACACCAGTATCATTGCATGTGTATTCTTCTCATTAACCACACCCAGTGTCATTGCATGTGTGTTCCTCTCGGAGACCACGGATGGATCCACCAGTGTCATAGGATGTGTGTTCTTCTCATGGACCACATCTAGAGTCATTGCATGTGTGTTCTTCTCATAAACCACATAAGGATACACCGGTGTCATTGCATGTGTGTTGTTCTCATGAACCACAGCTAGAGTCATTGCATGTCTGTTCTTCTCACAAACCACATAAGGATCCACCGGTGTCATTGGACGTGTGTTCTTTTCATGAACCACACCCAGTGTCATTAGATGTGTGTTCTTTTCACAAACCACACATGGATCCACCAGTGTCATTGCATGTGTGTTCTTCTCATGAACCGCACATGGATCCACCCAGTGTGATTGCATGTCTATTCTTTTCATAAACCACATATGGATCCACCAGTGTCATTGCATCTCTATTCTTTTCATGAACCACACCCAGTGTCATTGCATGTCTGTTCCTCTCATAAACCACACATGGATCGACCAGTGTCATTGCATGTGTGTTCTTCTCGTGAACCACATCTAGAGTCATTGCATGTGTGTTTTTCTCATGAACCACATATGTATCCACCCAGTGTGATTGCATGTGTGTTCTTCTCACAAACCACATAAGGATCCACCGGTGTCATTGGATGTGTGTTCTTTTCATGAACCACACCCAGTGTCATTGGATGTGTGTTCTTCTCACAAACCACACATGGATCCACCAGTGTCATTGCATGTATGTTCTTCTCATGAACCAAACATGGATCCACCAAGTGTGATTGCATGTATGTTCCTTTCACAAACCACATACGGATCTACCAGTGTCATTGCATGTCTGTTCATTTCATGAACCACACCCAGTGTCATTGCATGTCTGTTCCTCTCATAAACCACACATGGATCCACCAGTGTCATTGCATGTGTGTTCTTCTCATGAACCACATCTAGAGTCATTGCATGTTAGTTATTCTCGCAAACCACATAAGGATACACCAGTGTCATTGCATGTGTATTCTTCTCATGAACCACACCTAGGGTCATTGCATGTGTGTTCCTCTCATAGACCACGGATGGATCCACCAGTATCATTGCATGTGTGTTCTTCTCGTGAACCACATCTAGAGTCATTGCATGTGTGTTCTTCTCACAAACCACATAAGGATACACCGGTGTCATTGCATGTGTGGTCTTCTCATGAACCACAGCTAGAGTCATTGCATGTCTGTTCTTCTCACAAACCACATAAGGATCCACCGGTGTCATTGGATGTGTATTCTTTTCATGAACCACACCCAGTGTCATTGGATGTGTGTTCTTCTCACAAACCACACATGGATCCACCAGTGTCATTGCATGTGTGTTCTTCTCATGAACCACACATGGATCCACCCAGCGTGATTGCATGTCTATTCTTTTCATAAATCACATATGGATCCACCAGTGTCATTGCATGTCTATTCTTTTCATGAACCACACCCAGTGTCATTGCATGTCTGTTCCACTCATAAACCACACATGGATCCACCAGTGTCATTGCAGGTGTGTTCTTCTCGTGAACCACATCAAGAGTCATTGCATGTGTGTTCTTCTCATGAACCACATATGGATCCACCCAGTGTGATTGCATGTGTTTTCTTCTCACAAACCACATAAGAAGCCACCAGTGTCATTGGATGTGTGTTCTTTTCATGAACCACACCCAGTGTCATTGGATGTGTGTTCTTCTCACAACCCACACATGGATCCACCAGTGTCATTGCATGTGTGTTCTTCTCATGAACCACACATGGATCCACCAAGTGTGATTGCATGTCTGTTCTTTTCACAAAACCACTTATGGATGTACCAGTGTCATTGCATGTCTGTTCATTTCATGAACCACACCCAGTGTCATTGCATGTCTGTTCCTCTCATAAACCACACATGGATCCACAAGTGTCATTGCATGTGTGTTCTTCTCATGAACCACCTCTAGAGTCATTGCATGTCTATTATTCTCACAGACCACATAACGATACACCAGTGTCATTGCATGTGTATTCTTCTCATGAACCACACTAGTGTCATTTCATGTGAGTTCCTCTCGCAGACCACGGATGGATCCACCAGTGTCATTGGATGTGTGTTCTGCTCATGAACCACATTTAGAGTCATTGCATGTGTGTTCTACTCACAAACCACATAAGGATACACCGGTGTCATAGCATGTGTGTTCTTCTCATGAACCACAGCTAGAGTCATTGCATGTCTGTTCTTCTCACAAACTACATAAGGATCCACCGGTGTCATTGGATGTGTGTTCTTTTCATGAACCACACCCAGTGTCATTGGATGTGTGTTCTTTTCATAAATCACACATGGATCCACCAGTGTCATTGCATGTGTGTTCTTCTCATGAACCACACATGGATCCACCCAGTGTGATTGCATGTCTATTCTTTTCATACACCACATATGGATCCACCAGTGTCATTGCATGTCTATTCTTTTCATGAACCACACCCAGTGTCATTGCATGTCTGTTCCTCTCATAAACCACACATGGATCGACCAGTGTCATTCCATGTGTCTTCTTCTCGTGAACCACATCTAGAGTCATTGCATGTGTGTTCTTCTCATGAACCACATAAGGATCCACCCAGTGTGATTGCATGTGTGTTCTTCTCACAAACCACATAAGGATCCACCGGTGTCATTGCATGTTTGTTCATTTCATGAACCACACCCAGTGTCATTGCATGTCTGTTCCTCTCACAAACCAAACATGGATCCACCAGTGTCATTGCATGTGTGTTTTTCTCATGAACCACAGCTAGAGTAATTAGATGTGTGTTCTTTTCATGAACCACAGCTAGAGTCATTGCATGTATGTTCTGCTCACAAACCACATAAGGATACACCAGTCTCATTGCATGTGTGTTCTTCTCATGAACCAGAGCTAGAGTCATTGCATGTATGTTCTTATCACAAACCACATAAGGATCCACTAGTGTCATTGTATGGGTGTTCTTTTCATGAACGACACCCAGTGTCATTGGATGTGTGTTCTTCTCACTAACGACACATGGATCCAATGGTGTCATTGCATGTGTGTTCTTATCATGAACCACACATTGATCCACCAAGTGTGATTGCATGTCTGTTCTTTTCATAAACCACATATGGATCCACCAGTGTCATTGCATGTCTATTCTTTTCATGAACCACACCCAGTGTCATTGCATGTCTGTTCCTCTCATAAACCACACATGGATCCACCAGTGTCATTACATGTGTGTTCTTCTCGTGAACCACATCTAGAGTCATTGCATGTGTGTTCTTCTCATGAACCACATATGGATCCACCCAGTGTGATTGCATGTGTGTTCTTCTCACAAACCACATAAGGATCGACCAGTGTCATTGGATGTGTGTTCTTTTCATGAACCACACCCAGTGTCATTGGATGTGTGTTCTTATCACAACCCACACATGGATCCACCAGTGTCATTGCATGTGTGTTCTTCCCATGAACCACACATGGATCCACCAAGTGTGATTGCATGTCTGTTCTTTTCACAAACCACATATGGATCTACTAGTGTCATTGCAAGTCTGTTCATTTCATGAACCACACCCAGTGTCATTGCATGTCTGTTCCTCTCATAAACCACACATGGATCCACCAGTGTCATTGCATGTGTGTTCTTCTCATGAACCACATCTAGAGTCATTGCATGTCTGTTATTCTCAAAAACCACATAAGGATACACCAGTGTCATTGCATGTGTATTCTTCTCATGAACCACACCCAGTGTCATTGCATGTCTGTTCCTCTCGCAGACCACGGATGGATCCACCATTGTCAATGGATGTGTGTTCTTCTCATGAACCACATCTAGAGTCATTGCATGTGTGTTCTTCTCTCAAACCACATAAGGATACACCGGTGTCATAGCATGTGTGTTCTTCTCATGAACCACAGCTAGAGTCATTGCATGTCTATTCTTCTCACAAACCACATAAGGATCCAGCGGTGTCATTGGATGTGTGTTCTTTTCATGAACCACACCCAGTGTCATTGGATGTGTGTTCTTTTCATAAATCACACATGGATCCACCAGTGTATTTGCATGTGTGTTCTTCTCATGAACCACACATGGATCCACCCAGTGTGATTGCATGTCTATTCTTTTCATACACCACATATGGATCCACCAGTGTCATTGCATGTCAATTCTTTTCATGAACCACACCCAGTGTCATTGCATGTCTGTTCCTCTCATAAACCACACATGGATCGACCAGTGTCATTGCATGTGTGTTCTTCTCGTGAACCACATCTAGAGTCATTGCATGTGTGTTCTTCTCATGAACCACATATGGATCCACCCAGTGTGATTGCATGTGTGTTCTTCTCACAAACCACATAAGGATCCACCGGTGTCATTGGATGTGTGTTCTTTTCATGAACCACACCCAGTGTCATTGGATGTGTGTTCTTCTCACAAACCACACATGGATCCACTAGTGTCATTGCATATGTGTTCTTCTCATGAACCACACATGGATCCACCAAGTGTGATTGCATGTCTGTTCTTTTCACAAGCCACATATGGATCTACCAGTGTCATTGCATGTTTGTTCATTTCATGAACCACACCCAGTGTCATTGCATGTCTGTTCCTCTCATAAACCACACATGGATCCACCAGTGTCATTGCATGTGTGTTTTTCTCACGAACCACATCTAGAGTCATTGCATGTCTTTAATTCTCGCAAACCACATAAGGATACACCAGTGTTATTGCATGTGTGTTCTTCTCACAAACCACATAAGGATCCACTAGTGTCATTGCATGTGTGTTCTTTTCATGAACCACACCTAGTGTCATTGCATGTCTGTTCCTCTCACAAACCAAACATGGATCCACCAGTGTCATTGCATGTGTGTTTTTCTCATGAACCACAGCTAGAGTAATTAGATGTATGTTCTTTTCATGAACCACAGCTAGAGTCATTGCATGTATGTTCTTCTCACAAACCACATAAGGATACACCAGTCTCATTGCATGTGTTGTATGTGTGTTCTTCTCACTAACGACACATGGATCCAACGGTGTCATTGCATGTGTGTTCTTCTCATGAACCACACATGGATCCACCAAGTGTGATTGCATTTCTGTTCTTTTCACAAACCACATATGGATCCACCAGTGTCATTGCATGTCTGTTCTTTTCATGAACCACACCCAGTGTCATTACATGTCTATTCCTCTCATAAACCACACATGGATCCACCAGTGTCATTGCATGTGTGTTCTTCTCATGAACCACATCTAGAGTCATTGCATGTCTATTATTCTCACAAACCACATATGGATACACTAGTGTCATTGCATGTGTGTTCTTCTAATGAACCACACCCAGTGTCATTGCATGTGTGCACGGATGGATCCACTAGTGTCATTGGATGTGTGTTCTTCTCATGAACCACATCTAGAGTCATTGCATGTGTGTTCTTCTCACAAACCACATAAGGATACACCGGTGTCATTGCATGTGTGTTCTTCTCATGAACCACAACTAGAGTCATTGCATGTCTGTTCTTCTCACAAACCACATAAGGATCCACCGGTGTCATTGGATGTGTGTTCTTTTCATGAACCTGTCGTGGTGGTGTCACGGCAGATGCCATGGATAGGCTAAAGGTGGGGACTAATACACGCTAGGGGAATCCAGGGAGGGATAGTGGAGTGATTATCCACATAGAAGATTGTATTCCTTTCAAGTTTACAAGTGCTCCTAGAGCTTTATTGGCGAGAGGAGGAAGAAGAAGCTCTCTTACTCTCAACTACAGTTCACTCCTAGAACCCGAGCTAAATCAGTATCAAAGAAAGATCAACGCAACTCGCGCTCAACCCCTTCTACTGGAACCCTAGCCCCCTTATATAGAGGGGGCTCGGTCTCTGCCTAGGGCATACGTGGAGGCATATTCCTAAGAATATGACTCCTCTCAAAGTGGTAACCCGACCGGGGTGCTTTTTCCCCGCGTCATACATGCTTTAGCTACCTGAGCCTCTGCAGCGCCCGCGTCAGCCGACACGGGCATCGTCACGCTTGTCGGCTATGACCCGGTGGTCCTGCCCTTGCTTGCTTCGCTCATGCAGTGCGTACCGGGCCTTCTTTTTGACTAGAGAGATTCCTTCCTTCTCCTAGAAGCTAAACGGGACCCAGATCATGGTAGATCCGGCCACACCTGTTCCTGCATATTAGTTAGACAAGCACTTCCGATTTACTCCTTAAGTCGGCTGAGACAATGTTAGGCGACCTCCCCTGGTCCGGGTTACTCCGTGATCCGGCCTGCCTCGAGGTGATCCGACCAGCATCCGCTTTGACCCTGCCGAACCTCGGCTAACTCGGCCTTTATACCCTTGAGTGACCCTACCCGGGGGTATCCCCCCAACATTAGTCCCCGAAGCTGGTGCGGTCTTAGCTGCCTTGGCCGCTAAGGCCACATCAGGTTCATTTATGTTCGAGCCTTGGACGTTTATTTCCGGGTTAGCTCTTTATCTCGGATTATATGGATTTACATTCCCTTCGCACGTTCCAAGTTTTCACTTGCCGGCCGGGTTACCACTGTGACTCGGATCTCATGGTTTTACTTTCCCTCTGCACATTCTAAGTTTTTACTTGCGGTCCAGGTAACCATGGTTTGATCCGGGCCTTGCTTCCTTCTATCATACGCCAACCCACATGGAGGCTAATCATCACATTGTCTTATTTTAAGGACCTGCACAGTAACCGCCGCAGTAATTGTCAGTTATCACTGCGTGGGTCACGTCATGCCTGCCTCCTCGTTTACCGCATCTGCGCATCACGTCACAGGATCGCTTCTTCTCTGTGGCCCTCTGTGTGGCTCCTCTCCGATTGGTTGATGCAGATGATACATGACCACACCATGTGGCTCATTGGCATAGCGCGATCCCACTCATCCTCTCAAGGGGTGGTTAAGTAGCGGAGGGGCGCACCCATTAAAATTTTTCCCTCTTCTGCGCCCCTCTGCCTGTTGCTCTTCTTCTTCATCTTCCTCGCGACCGCACCGCTGCCAGTGCCCCTAGCAGTAGCGCCGCCGCCGCACTTTTCCCCGTGCCTCTGCACCGCAGCCACCGCTGCGCAACTTCCTCGCCACGGGTCCTCGCCAATCCAGGCCTCAGATCCCCGCTGCCACCAGCACCAGCGAGGGTAGCGAGCACGCGATGACGGAGGAGGAGATCGTCGTCGCCGAGCAAGAAATGGAGGAGGACGCTGCTGCGGCGGACCGTGGCACGTGGGCCGGATCATGGGTCTGTCAAGATGACCTTGACTGGCTCTACCGGACCAGACGCATTCCTGTCGGCATCGCCGCTCGTCTCCCCTCCGCCGAACTGGCCACCTCACCCAATCCGGGTGAGTTCGTCGTGTTCTTGTCCCACTTTCAGCGGGGATTCGACCTGCCGGTGAGCGATTTTTTCTGGGATTGGCTTAGCACCTACCACCTGCAGCCGCACCATCTTCTAGCCAATGCTATCACCTCTCTCTCTACCTTTGCTTCTATGATCGAAGGCTACACCGGACTGTGGCCCACGAAGGAGCTGTGGATCCGGTTCTTCGGCCTTCGTCGTAACGTCATCCCCAATATCCAAGTTGAATCCAAGGACAAGCAGCTCACCCAATTCGGAGCTGCGTCCATCTCACCCCGAAGGACTTCCATTTTCCCCCGGGTCACCGGGCTTGACTCCTGCAAAGGATGGGCCCGGACCTTCTTCTATGTCCGGAACTCAGGCACTGAAGATTTGATTCGGTTGCTCCCCTACACTCCGGGTCCACCTGATCTGGAATTCTGGGAGGAGGTCTCCAAGAAGCCCACGGCTCTGGCCAACCAACTTAACAAGAGGTTCGCGGAACTGAAGAAACTCGGATTGCGCAACGAGGATGCTATGATCACGTTCGTGCGCAACCGAATCTCTCCCCTCTAGAAGCGCACCCACAAGGTGTGCCACATGAGTTTCGGCCGCGACCCCAACCGGACCTCCTCCTTCGAGCTGAGCAACACGGAGATTTTTCGCCGGGTTAAGGCTCTCTTCACCACCCACAAGGATTTCTCCGCCGAATGGACGTGGGGAATTAAGCACTTCTGTCGTGACAGGCTCCCTCCCGTGGTAAGCTTCGCGGGGCAAACTTATTACGAATCAAATATGTGTCGGTTTTTGCTGTATTTTTGACTCTGTTCTTCATGCTTTATCTCAGCTGTTCCTTCAGCAAACTCTTGAGGATGGTACGGATCCGACCCTTAAGTGGGCGCCGGACCGAGAAATCCCGGATGAGGAGGAGCCGGACCAGGAGATGTTTCTCCCTATGACCGACGCTACAAAATGACCCATCGGTAAATTCTCTTCTCTTAGAGACTGGCCCGATGATGAGGATGACTCGGATGTCGACGTGATTGAACCTGTTGAGGCTGTCCCTCTTTCTTTTGCCTTTTCGGTATCAGCTAACCCCGGTGGGCATATCCACGAGGATCCTCCACTTGCTACGGGCGAGCCGGTTCCGGTGGCGTCGAAGAAGAAGCACGGAGCCGCACCAAGTTCCTCCTCCGAACCTTCTTAGCCCACAAAAAGGCGAAAGAAGGCCGGAGACAAGACTGCCTCCAAGCCGGCAGGCAAAGCCCCGGCACAAAGGGCCCGGAAACCTCGGATGCGTAAGTCATTTTTCGTTGCGTAACTCACTTCTCCTTGCATCGTGGTAATTTCTCTTCTGACATTATTCTCTTCTTCAGGGCTCCGGTGGAGGTCCCTCAGGGCGGATCAAGCATCTCTTCACCACTTCGATCTGGCCCTTCTCCTCCTCGTGACGACGAGTCACGTCCGCTGAGCCCTATTCCAGAGGGTTCTGCGGCTGCTCCGGGTTCCGCACTACCTCGTCGAGAGGAACGCGACCTCGAAGCGGGAGGGGTCGGTCCAGCCGAGGCGATGGCGTCAACAACTTCGGCATCGCCGCAACCAGCAGCCACCGAGGCTACTCAACACCAGCACCAGTAGCAGTTCCAGTACCAGTGACTGAACCAGCACCAGCACCTGTTCCGGCACCAAGAAAACAAACAACAGCTCCAAGTCCAGCTACAAGAGCTCCAGTGCCAAGTTCCTCCGCCTCGTCCGAGTCATCCCAACCTCGGCGAGGAACCACTCCAGCAGCTTCTAAGGGGAAATCCACCACAGTTACTTCTTCCCAGCAAGCTAAGGGCAAAAAGGCTCCGGATGCTACCAAGTCTGCATTTGTCAAGGCTGGGCAGTGAACCCTAGCGTCGATGCTTCCCAAGAAAGCTCCAGCAGCGAAGGATGTTCCTACCGAGCCAACTGATGCGCAGCAGATGGTTCTGCATACCAGCCTAGCCCTTGCCTTGGTTGATAGGAAAGAAGTGCACGCGAAGGGCTTGGTGGCACCCCATATGCCCACCGGTGAGCGGTACCCTCCGAGCCTTATTGAGTTCGTCATGAACTGGAACAAGGCGGAGTTCGTCCACAACGACGATCTCCCGGAAAAGTTCGGCCCCGCAGAATTTTCTGCCCAAATGAATACTGCTGCTAAGGCAATTAACCTCGCGGGGCGATGATGGAGGTATGTCGTTTCTCCTTTACATGCTGTAGATAATAACCATTAGTCCCTGAGCCTCCGGTGGAGTAGCTTGTTACTCGGCCGGATGCTCATTAGAAAACTAACGTAGCTCCATGTGAACTTCGAGTATGCACACACTTAGAGCCAGGTTAAGTTCCACTTGGCCCGGATCTCGTATACTTCGAATATGCACACACCTAGAGCCGGGTTAAGTTCCACTTGGCCTGGATCTTGTACACTTCGAATATGCACACACCTAGAGCCGGGTTAAGTTCCACTTGGCCCGGATCTTGTACACTTCGAATATGCACACACCTAGAGCCGGGTTAAGTTCCACTTGGCCCGAATCTCGTACACTTCAAATATGCACACACCTAGAGCCAGGTTAAGTTCCACTTGGCCCGGATCTCGTACACTTCAAATATGCACACACCTAGAGCCGGGTTAAGTTCCACTTGGCCCGGATCTTGTACACTTCAAATATGCACACACCTAGAGCCGGGTTAGGTTCCACTTGGCCCGGTTCTTGTACACTTCGAATATGCACCAAGCTAATTTTACGCTTCTGTACTTTTTTCAGGTAACTACCAATCGCCGGAGTGCTGAATTACAACGTCTACTGGATACCCACAAGATTCTACACGCAAAGCACGTTGCACTTATTGCAGAACATGAAAAGAGGGGTAAGTTTCTCCCTTGGCGCTTCTCCGTTTTTCTTCACCTTCTTCTGCCGAACTAATCTCCTCATTCGGTTTCTGCAGCTGGGGTGGAGGCTGAGAACAAGATCATGCGGAAGAACTTGGAGGAAATCAGGGGTATGTCCTCCTTTATCCGACCTCGTAGTGTTTTCCATTTCCTCTTCTCCTTGGCTCGGCAAACATTCACTCCTCGGCTCTGCCGGGTCAACATACTATTTCAGCATCGCTTGAGGATAGTGTGCCCGTGCCTGATATGATGCTGCATTTTCTCGAACAAGCAGGATAGCATCAAGCCGAGCTAAAGAAAAAGGATGATGAGCTCGCTCTCCTCCGGACTAAGGACAACGAGATAGCCAAGCTCAAGGCTGAGATGGAGAAGATGAAGGCCCAGCACCAAACTGAGCTCCAAAAGGTTGGCCAGAACTTCACAGAAGAGCGTGAGCGCCTTACTCTCCAGATCTCCAAGGACCAGGACCTACTCAAAGAACCCGACATCTAGCTTGGGTCAGCAAACGCTGAGCTTGAGCAACTTCGCAAGAGACGCGATGACTGCATCAAGGAGTTAACCCGGATCCTCAGCCACATATCATGTAAGTTCCTTCCGACCTACTTCTCCGGGTTGCTTCATATGTCTTTTCTTTACCTTCTTCCCTTGTCTGGCTTTCAGGCAAATTTCCTGAGAGCATCACTATTGCAAGCGCAGCAGTTGCAGATTTTCACCAAGCGAGGGGTACTCCTGCCGCTCCTGCTGGTGAGGAGGTTCCTTACGACATGGAGGACCTGTTGGTCAGCTTGTCATATCGCGTGGATATCATCAAGAATTACGGCAAGGATATCCTCGACGTTGCAGTTCACATTTTCAACATGTTCTGGCCCAGAGAGAGTAGCCCGGAGACCACCACGATTCTCGTCGAGAAGCTAATGGAGACTGAGACCCAGCTCGATCTCTGGAGAGAATCCGTTGGGCGAGCCGCAACTGATACTATCCTTCACCACATACTCACATGGTATGAGAAGATCGACCTCAGCCTCCTTACACGTCGGCGCACCGGATCCAGATGGACTGATGACCCGGAGTGGGTGGCTCGGCGCCAGGCTTGCGCCTACAGCCTCGTCGAATATTCTCCTATCCATGACTAGGTTGAAGGACCAAGCTTCCTGGAATCTGCTAGAGATGAGAACGCTGAGAACGCTGAAGACGGGTCAGATGAGGACGGAGAAGGTGATGCCTCAGATATTGAAGACAGCGACGACGACGCCGAACTTCCTCCTCCTGCTGCTCCTTAGGTCAAAAAACTTGAAAATTTATCAGATCCCCGGTATGCCGGGTGCAACTGTATGCTGTATATGTGATATTTTGCTACTACGTTTCTATGCCGGATTAACTTGGGCGTAGTCCCCGAGTTTCATTTTCTTGTTCGTCCAATCCTCTGGCTCGGTCCGTGTCTACCTTGATTCGGTTTTATGACTTACGAATCCGAGCTTCAAAAATTGTTTTAACAATACTTAGAAACTTTTAGGCTTAGCTCAAAATAATTCAGCATAATAACTTGAAAATAAATACAGGGTTAGTCCGAAAACAAACGTTAGCTCGAATAAATTCGTTTCCTTAGTCGTTTTTCATGTGCTACGCAATTCCAAACTTGTTCTCTTGCTTGCCATGAAGCCAATTCTTGTTGGACAGCAGCAAGTCGAAGAGTTGGGTTTTTGGTGCTCACACATTACTAATCCGGGTTAAGTAGAACAACTTATTCCAGCTAACGTACGAGAGACAACAACAATAATTATTAAGGCAGTCCCCGAGTTACTGCTCGAGGCGCTGCTATTTCATTGATAAGCTCATTGCCGACATACATACCGACATATGAGACGACTCGGATACATACACTTCTTAGCTAAGTGTAGAAGGGACGAAGTAGTGCTACATTCCACGGTCACTTAGATTCCTCTCCGGACCTGTCCGCCTTGTTCTTTTCCTGTAGATTTGTATCTATAAGATAGTAAGAATCATTGTGCAATGCTTTGCTCACAATGAATGGCCCTTCCCATGGGAGGGATAATTTATGCATGCCAGTAGTACGTTGTACCAACCGGAGCACCAAATTGCCTTCCCGAAAGACTCGGGGGCACACTTTCAGGCTATGATAGCGTCGGAGATTTTGCTGATATATGGCGGATCTGGACAGTGCCAGTTCTCTCGCTTCTTCCAGCAGATCAACATCATTTTGCCGGGCTTCTTGCACTTCGGCTTCTGTGTATTGGGTGACCCTAGGCGAATCATGCTCTATGTCGGCTGGTAATACATCTTCTACCCCATATACCGAAAAAACGACGTATAGCCCGTTGATCAATTCAGAGTTGTTCTTAAACTCCATAGTACCGCTGGTAGTTCTTCTATCCAGCACCCCGCTGATCTTTGCAGCGGCTCAATGAGCCGGGGTTTTATCCCGGATAATACTAATCCGTTGGATCTTTCCACTTGTCCATTCGATGTGGGGTGGGCTACCGAGGCTATGTCCAGCCGGATCTTCTTATCTCGGCAGAATCGCGCGAATGCTCCTTCAGCAAAATTTGTGCCATTATTAGTTATGATACTGTGAGGATAACCGTATCTCAAGATGATGTCTTTGAGAAATGTTACGGCCGTAGCTCCATCACATTTTCTTATAGGCTTCACTTCAATCCATTTTGTAAACTTATCCACCATGACCAAAATGTGTGTCATGTTTCCCCTCGCTGGTTTGAACGGGCCAACCATATCCAAGCACCATATGGCAAATGGCCACGTAATTGGTATGGTCTTGAGTTCCAACATTGGCATATGTGTCTTAGTAGCATATCTTTGACAACCATTGCATTTTCTCACCAGATCTTCTGCTTGTTCTAAGGCACTTGGCCAGTAGAACGCATGCCGGAATGCTTTTGCCACTAAGGCTCTGGATGACGCATGATGCCCGCACTCTCCTTGGTGTATATCTCAGAGGATGTCGAGCCCTTCTTCTGGGTCAACGCATCGCTAGAGGACGTTGGTTACACTCTGTTTGTACAACTCGGAATTGATAATTGTGTATGCTTTTGCTCTCCTCTAAGTTTGCCTGGCTAACACCTCCTCAGTGGGTAACATTCTGTCTTTCAGGAATTGGAATATAGGCAGTGCCCAAGCTGGTATCGCTCGTGTAGGGAACACGTCCTCATCGATTTCCATCTGATCCACCGGCATAACTTCAGCCGGATCACGCTGAGCAGTCCCCGGGTCTAGCGAGGTAGTCCCCGGGTTTGCTGATGCAGTCCCCGGGTCTCGCGTACTACCTCCCGTGTCAATGTCCATGGGCTCAGCTCCAGATTCCGTATCTTCCGGGACATAGATCGAGTAGGTTCCTGGGGACGGCCTGATAGATGGTTTTCTGAGGTGTTCCAATGCTACGCCCGGTGGAATTGCCTGTCGGGTCGATCCGAGCTTCGACAGCATGTCGGCAGCCTCGTTTTCCACTCGGGGTACATGGTGAAATTCACACCCCTCAAAGTAACCAGATATCTTCTGCACATGAAACTTGTACAGTGCCATGTTTGGATCCAGGGCGTCCCACACTCCGCACACTTGCTGCACCACCAAATCCGAGTCTCCAAAGCATATTATCCGACGTATGACAATCTCTTTTGCCACTTTGAGCCCATGCACAAGAGCCTCGTACTCAGCGACATTGTTTGATGCCGCGAAATGGATCTGCAATACGTATTTTAGCTGGTCCTTCTTTGGCGAGGTGAGCACAACCCCGGCGCCTAATCCGGTTTTGGTTTTCGACCCGTCAAAGTGCATCCTCCAGTAGTTCGGATCTGGTGGCGGTGGTTCGTATTGTACCTCGGCCCAATCTACAAAAAAGTCCGCCACCGTTTGAGACTTTATTGCTCTCTTCTGTCGTATTGGGGCGCATAAGGGGCTAACTCAATTGCCCATTTTGCAATTCTGCCACTCGCATCCTTGTTACCCATTATCTCGGATATGGGAGCTTCGCATATCACTTTGATGGGGTGCTCCTCAAAGTAATGCTTTAACTTCTTTGCCGCCATATAGACACCATATGCCACCTTTTGAAAGTGCGGGTAGTTCTGTTTTGAGGCAGACAATACCTTGCTCAAGTAATACACTGGCCTCTGCACCGACTTACCCTCTTCATCGCGCTCTACTACAATCACTGCACTTACAACTCGGTTGGTTGCGGCTATGTAGAGAAACATTGGCTTAGTAGAGAGGCTAACACTGGTGCAGTGGCCAACATCTTTTTTAAGTGGGCAAAGGCTTCATCGGCCTGTGGCATCTAAACGAATTTATCCGACTTTTTCATGAGTTGGTAGAGAGGCAATGCCTTTTCTCCCAACCGGCATACAAACCGACTCAACGATGCTAGGCACCCAGTGAACTTCTGGACATCGTTAAGACACTTCGGCAGCTCCATTCGCTCAATGGCCCGAATCTTAGTTGGATTAACCTCGATACCTCGGCTGGAGACGAGAAATCCGAGTAATTTTCCAGCCGGGGCACCGAAGGTACATTTTTCCGGGTTAAGCTTCATCCGGAACCTTCTCAAGTTCGTGAATGTCTGCCTGATGTCGTTAAGGAGCGTTTTGCTTTCCTTGGTCTTGATAACTACATCATCCACGTATACTTGTACGTTTTGACCTATTTGGTCATGCAAACATTTTTGCATACATCTTTGGTACGTTGCACCTGCATTACGCAAACCAAACGGCATAGTGCAATAGCAATAAGCCCCGTACGGGGTGATAAACGCGGTCTTTATTTGATCATCCGGATTCAGAGGTATCTGGTGGAAACCAGAATATGCATCGATGAATGACAACAGTTCACATCCCGCGGTTGAGTCTATGAACTGATCTATCCTCGGAAGTGGAGATGGATCTTTTGGACACGCCTTATTCAGGTTCATGTAATCGATACACATACGCCAAACCACTGCCACGTTCGGATTATCCTTCTTCTTTTCTACCAGCACCGGTTTAGAGAGCCAATCCGGATACAACACTTCCATGATAAATCCTGCTGCTAGTAACCGAGCTATCTCGTCTCCATTGACTTTTCTCCTATCCTCGGCGAAGCGGCGGAGAGGTTGCTTCACCGGCCTTGCTCCGGGTCTTACGTTCAAAGAGTGCTCGGGCAACTCCCTCAGAACACCTTGCAAGTCCTAGGTAGACCAAGCAAAAATATCCCGATTCTCACGGAGGAAGTTGACGAGCTCGCTTTCCTATTTGTCAGTTAACCCGGCACCAATTGTTACGATGCGCTCCGGGAACATGTCATCAACTAGAACCTTCTTGGTATCCTTTGTGGCTTGAAATGAAACGCTACCATGCGGGTTACTCAACGCCGGCATATACTGCTGGGCGGACTGAGCTAATGCCGCCACCTCTTGGATTTTTCTTTTCTCTTGCGCAATCACGAGTGACTCGGCTAGGTTAGACCCGGCTGAGGCACATTCAATGGAACGTTGGAAATCTCCAGCGATGGTAATCACTCCATTTGGCCCGGGCAACTTCATGTTGAGATAACTGATGTGGCAGCTTGCCATGAACTTGTTCAATGCTGGTCTTCCAAGCAACGCATGATAAGCACTTTCCAAGTTTACCACCTCAAACTCCAGATTCTCAGTTCGGCAGTTATCCCTTGTGCCGAATAGCACGTCGACCCGGACTTTGCCTATGGGCTCACAAGAAATGCCTAGTACAATGCCATGGAAAGTTGTTCTCATAGCCTGGAGCATGTTCTCCGAGATGCCCAACTTGCGCATCGTATCCGCATACATGATGTTAATGCTACTGCCATTGTCAATCAGTACCTTGGAGAACCTCACATTGATGTTTGGTAAAATGAATGTCGGATCTAGCACTAGCGCATACGAACCTGGACTCGGCATAAGCTTAGGATGATCTTTGATGTTCCAGGTGATTTCCTGGTCCGACCAAGGCATGTACCTTGTCACTGCTAGCATTACCGCATTGACCTCCATATGTCGGCGCTGCAAGATTTTCCTATCTGTTTCCTCAGTTGTGAACACACAATAGCTCTGGTGATGTTCTCTGTACTCATTCCTTCCCTCGTTTCTAGGGTACCTCTGATCCGGCTATTGCTGATTTTCCACCCGATGCACTGCATCCCTTCTCTAATTGTTGTCATACCTCAGCGGAGGGGGAGGCAACATTAGCTATGCGGTTTGCCCGGAGAGCAATTGCCGAGGTAACTCCTGCCGAGGTTGATCATTCCAGGTGCCCGAGCATTCCTGAACCACCTTGTTCTATCTTACGATCCACTCACATTATCTCGCTTGTGACCCACCGGCTATTCGGATTTGGCGTGTGAAACTTACACGACTGGTCCACCATCGACTCATAGGTATACCTCGGACGATCTTTCTTTTCTTGCCACTTCTTTTTGCCCGAGTCCATGTTTTCTTGCCATCGCTTCGGGAGTCCATTGCCCTCCGTTCTTCGGCGTTGGTTGCTCCTCGCCCGGTTGATCTTGATTCACCGCTGCAACTTGTTGCGAACCGTAGCGATGATCCGGTCTATCATCTCTTCTTTTTCCTCTATAATCGTTCCTCCGAGATGACCCGGCTCCGTCCCTCTGATAGTATTCCTCGCTTGACTCGTTTGACGCGAGCCTAGGTTGAGTCAGATCACCCAAGGCATACGAATCAGCAATCCGGATCATCTCTGCCAACGTAATTGGCATTTTCCTTTGCAACTTCATCCAGAACTCGCTGCCATATCTGCACCCTTGTGCAAACCATGCTATGGCCTGTGACTCTATGACACCCTCACACGAGTTTCTCACAGTACACCACCGGGTCAAGAATTCACGGTCCGTCTCGTTAGGTCTTTGCTTGCACATTGCTAGGGTCTGCGGCCTATTCGGCCTCTGATATGTACTTGAGAAGTTGCTGATAAACATTTCTTCAAAATCTATCCAGCAGTTGATGCTTCCGGGTGGTAAATTATTCAGCCATACTCTGGCCGGACCTTCCAACATCTGGGGTACGTATCGTACAGCCCATCTCAAGTTGCCAGTGGCAATTTTCACAGCCGTAGCATAGTTTATCAGCCAATCCTCCGGCTTGGTACTGCCGTCATACGTCTTCGTGCCTCTGGGCAACTGGAAGTTGGGTACCGGTGGCTCCTTCATGATCCTGGGTCCAAAGCACACTGGACCCGGGGGACCTTGACATTCGATCTGTTCTGACCTATACAGGCGATCCAGTTTCAACCTGGCGTCATCCGGCATTAAATCCCTGCTTCCCAATCTTGACCCTATCACATGATAGTCCGGTCTCGGGTACCCCGCGTTCACCATCTCCGAATCACCGTCGTTGTATCGGTTTTGCACTTGGGGCGCACCTTTCTGTTGCATACCTCGGCTGACGCTTTGATCTTGCCTTGGTATATTCCGCTGCTGCGGTTGTCCTACTCCTGCGGAGTTTCGCTGTCCGGCATTGCCGTTGGCAGTGTTCCCTTGACCGACATTGCCTTGGTCGTGGTTACCTCGGCCAGCTTCACCTCGGCTCACACTTCGTCGATCATCATTTTTCCGCGTTTCTTTTTCTTTTCCTGTATGCGTCGGGTCGTACGGGACGATCTGTTTGTTCCGTCTGGCCGAGGTTACCACCTCTTATCTCCTTGGACCACCATGAGGTGACGATGCGGCTCTAGCGGATTTCTCCGGGTTACCCATCGCCGAATGGACAATTTTGGAAGCTCCAGCTCTCTCCGGGTTAGCTCTGAGTAGCTCTTCGTTCTGTCTGTTCACGATCCGAACTAACTGCTGTCTTTGACGGGCCTTGCCCATTAGACCCTCTAACTCAGATGCAGCCGCATTCGCTGCTCTGAGGTTCTTCGCCGGGGTACTATATTTCGGCAACCCCACAGACAAATAGTTTTCCGATCCCTCGGCTCCATCATCACCTTCTCTGTTCATCTCGCTCATGAGATTTCTCCCTTTTACTTTTACCGTATCTACTTTGTTTTCCTTTGCATACTCACGCAGCGTCATGTTCAGCGACTGCTGAGCCGCGGCTATTTTCTTTGCGCCCTCTAGTATCTTTTGCCTTGTTTCCTCTAGCTCGGCCTGTGCTTGAGCCGGATCTACAACTGCTGCTACCAGGTTTGCCAAGCTATCCATAGCTTCTCTCAGTACGTTCTCAGGCCTCTCTAGTGGAGGTCCTCTACCTTTCCTCGGTGCCTTAGGTGTTACCTCCGGGTCCGGTGCTGGATCCTTGCTTGTGCCTGCCCCTGGCACAGTCATCATCACTTCAGCATGGTTCGGGGAGCGAGTGATACGCGCCCCGTGAACCACGCTAAGGGGTGGTTCCCGCCGATTGACGCCAGCGGTGAACGCATGATACGCCCACAAAGAACATAGACCTTGTGTGCACCCAACTTGGACGGCAGGCCGAAGTCCAGCGGTCCAAAGCGCTGAACGAGCCCGGAGACGATGCGTTCACCGGTGCCGATGAGGTTTCCTGTCCGGATCTTCACCCCTGCTAGCGCCGCTAGCCCCACGGTGGGCGCCAACTGTCATGGTGGTGTCACGGTAGATGCCATGGATAGGCTAAAGGTGGGGACTAATAAACGCTAGGGGAATCCAGGGAGGGATAGTGGAGTGATTCTCCACACAGAAGATTGTATTCCTTTCAAGTTTACAAGTGCTCCTAGAGCTGTATTGGCGAGAGGAGGAAGAAGAAGCTCTCTTACTCTCAACTACAGTTCACTCAGAACCTTAGCTAAATCAAGATCAAGAAAGATCAACCCAACTCAAGGCCAACCCTTCTATCGAACCCAAGCCCCTTATATAGAGGGGCTGGTCTCGCTTAGAGACGTGGAGGCATATTCCTAAGAATATGCCTCCTCTCAAAGTGGTAACCCGACAGGGGAGCTTTTCTCCCGCGTCATACATGCTTTAGCTACGTGAGCCTCTGTGGCGCTTGCGTCAGCCGACACGGGCGTCATCACCCTTATTGGCTATGACCCGGTGGTCCTGCCCTTGCTTGCTTCGCTCATGCAGTGCGTACCGGGCCTTCTTTTTTACTAGAGAGAATCCTTCCTTCTCCCAGAAGCTAAACTGGACCCGGATCATGGTAGATCCGGCCACACCTGTTCCTGCATATAAGTTAGACAAGCACTTCTGACTTACTCCTTAAGTCGGCTGAGACAATGTTAGGCGACCCCCCTGGTCCGGGTTACTCCGTGATCCGACCTGCCTCGAGGTGACCCGGCCAGCATCCGCTTTGACCCTGCCGAACCTCGGCTAACTCGGCCTTTATACCCCGGAGTGACCCTACCCGGGGGTATCCTCCCAACAGAACCACTCCCAGTGTCATTGGATGTGTGTTCTTCTCACAAACCACACATGGATCCACCAGTGTCATTGCATGTGTATTCTTCTCATGAACCACACATGGATCCACCCAGCGTGATTGCATGTCTGTTCTTTTCATAAACCACATATGGATCCACCAATGTCATTGCATGTCTATTCTTTTCATGAACCACACCCAGTGTCATTGCATGTCTGTTCCACTCATAAACCACACATGGATCCACAAGTGTCATTGCATGTGTGTTCTTCTCGTGAACCACATCTAGAGTCATTGCATGTGTGTTCTTCTCATGAACCACATATGGATCCACCCAGTGTGATTGCATGTGTATTCTTCTCACAAACCACATAAGGATCCACCAGTGTCATTGGATGTGTGTTCTTTTCATGAACCACACCCAGTGTCATTGGATGTGTGTTCTTCTCACAACCCACACATGGATCCACCAGTGTCATTGCATGTGTGTTCTTCTCATGAACCACACATGGATCCACCAAGTGTGATTGCATGTTTGTTCTTTTCACAAACCACATATGGATCTACCAGTGTCATTGCATGTCTGTTCATTTCATGAACCACACCCAGTGTCATTGCATGTCTGTTCCTCTCATAAACCACACATGGATCCACCAGTGTCATTGCATGTGTGTTCTTCTCATGAACCACATCTAGAGTCATTGCATGTCTATTATTCTCACAAACCACATAAGGATACACCAGTGTCATTGCATGTGTATTCTTCTCATGAACCACACCCAGTGTCATTGCATGTGAGTTCCTCTCGCAGACCACGGATGGATCCACCAATGTCATTGGATGTGTGTTCCTCTCATGAACCACATCTAGAGTCATTGCATGTGTGTTATTCTCACAAACCACATAAGGATACACCAGTGTCATTGCATGTGTGTTCTTCTCATGAACCACAACTAGAGTCATTGCATGTCTGTTCTTCTCACTAACCACATAAGGATCCACCGGTGTCATTGGATGTGTGTTCTTTTCATGAACCACACCCAGTGTCATTGGATGTGTGTTCTTCTCACAAACCACACATGGATCCACCAGTGTCATTGCATGTGTGTTCTTCTCATGAACCACACATGGATCCACCCAGTGTGATTGCATGTCTGTTCTTTTCATAAACCACATATGGATCCACCAGTGTCATTGCATGTTTGTTCTTTTCATGAACCACACCTAGTGTGATTGCATGTCTGTTCCTCTCATAAACCACACATGGATCCACCAGGGTCATTGCATGTGTGTTCTTCTCGTGAACCACATCTAGAGTCATTGCATGTGTGTTCTTCTTACAAACTACATAAGGATACACCAGTTTCATGGCATGTGTGTTCTTCTCTTGAACCATAGCTAGAGTCATTGTATGTCTGTTATTCTCACAAACCACATAAGGATCCACCGGTGTCATTTGATGTGTTTTTTTTCGTGAACCACACCCAGTGTCATTGGATGTGTGTTGTTCTCACAAACCACACATGGATTCACCAGTCTCATTGCATGTGGGTTCTTCTCATGAACCACACATGGATCCACCCAGTGTGATTGCATGTCTGTTCTTTTCACAAACCACATATGGATCCACTAGTGTCATTGCATTTCTGTTCTTTTCATGAACCACACCCAGTGTCATTGCATGTCTGTTCCTCTCATAAACCACATATGGATCCACCAGTGTCATTGCATGTGTGTTCTTCTCGTGAACCACATCTAGAGTCATTGCATGTGTGTTCTTCTCATGAACTACATATGGATCCACCCAGTGTGATTGCATGTGTGTTCTTCTCACAAACCACATAAGGATCCACCAATGTCATTGCATGTGTGTTCTTTTCATGAACCACACCCAGTGTCATTGCATGTCTGTTCCTCTCACAAACCACACATGGATCCACCAGTGTCATTGCATGTGTTTTTTCTCATGAACCACAGCTAAGGTTATTGGATGTGTGTTCTTTTCATGAACCACAGCTAGAGTCATTGCATGTGTGTTCTTCTCACAAACCACATAAGGATAAACCAGTGTCATTGCATGTGTGTTTTTCTCATGAACCATAGCTAGAGTCATTGCATGTCTGTTCTTATCACAAACCACATAAGGATCCACTAGTGTCATTGGATGTGTGTTCTTTTCATGAACCACACCCAGTGTCATTGGAAGTGTGTTCTTCTCACATGGATCCACCAGTGTCATTGCATGTGTGTTCTTCTCATGAACCACAAATGGATCTACCAAGTGTGGTTGCATGTCTATTCTTTTCACAAACCACATATGGATCTACTAGTGTCATTGCATGTCTGTTCTTTTCATGAACCACACCCAGTGTCATTGCCTGTCTGTTCCTCTCATAAACCACACATGGATCCACCAGTGTCATTGCATGTGTGTTCTTCTTATGAACCACATCTAGAGGCATTGCATTTGTGTTATTCACATAAACCACATAAGGATACACCAGTGTCATTGTATGTGTGTTCTTCTCATGCACCACACCAAGTGTCATTGCATATGTGTTCCTCTCGCAGACCACGGATGAATCCACCAGTGTCATTGGATGTGTGTTCTTCTCATGAACCACATCTAGAGTCATTGCATGTGTGGTCTTCTCACAAACCACATAAGGATACACCAGTGTCATTGCATGTGTGTTCTTCTCATGAACCACAGCTAGAGTCATTGCATGTCTGTTCTTCTCACAAACCACATAAGGATCCACCGGTGTCATTGGATGTGTGTTCTTTTCATGAACCACACCCAATGTCATTGGATGTGTGTTCTTCTCACAAACCACACATGGATCCACCAGTGTCATTGCATGTGTGTTCTTCTCATGAACCACAAATGGATTCACCCAGTGTGATTGCATGTCTATTCTTTTCACAAACCACATATGGATCCACCAGTGTCATTGCATGTTTGTTCTTTTCATGAACCACACCTAGTGTCATTGCATGTCTGTTCCTCTCATAAACCACACATGGATCCACCAGTGTCATTGCATGTGTGTTCTTCTCGTGAACCACATCTAGAGTCATTGCATGTCTGTTATTCTCACCAAACCACATAAGGATCCACCAGAGTAATTGCATGTGTGTTTGTCTCACGAAGCACATAAGGATCCACCAGTGTCATTGGATGTGTGTTCTTTTCATGAACCACACCCAATGTCATTGGATGTCTGTTCCTCTCACAAACCACACATGGATCCACTAGTGTCATTGCATGTGTGTTCTTCTCATGAACCACAGCTAGAGTCATTGCATGTGTGTTCTTTTCACAAATCACTGCTAGAGTCATTGCATGTGCGTTCTTCTCACAAACCACATAAGGATACACCAGTGTCATTGCATGTGTGTTCTTCTCATGAACCACAGCTAGAGTCATTGCATGTCTATTATTCTCACAAACCACATAAGGATACACAAGTGTCATTGCTTGTGTGTTCTTTTCATGAACCACACCCAGTGTCATTGCATGTCTGTTCCTCTCATAAACCACACATGGCTCCACCAGTGTCATTGCATGTGTGTTCTTCTCATGAACCACATCTAGAATCATTGCATGTCTGTTCTTCTCACAAACCACATAAGGATCCACCAGTGTTATTGGATGTGTGTTCTTTTCATGAACCACACCCTGTGTCATTGCATGTGTGTTCTTCTCACAGACCACACATGGATACACCAGTGTCATTGCATGTGTGTTCTTCTCATGAACCACATCTAGAGTCATTGCATGTCTGTTCTTCTCACAAACCACACATGGATCCACCAGTGTCATTGCATGTCTGTTGTTTTCATGAACCACAGCTAGAGTCATTGCATGTATGTCTTCTCACAAACCACACAAGGATCCACCGGTGTCATTGCATGTCTGTTCTTTTCATGAACCACAGCCAGTGTCATTGCATGTGTGTTCTTCTCACAAACCACACATGGATCCACCAGTGTCCTTGCATGTCTACTCTTTTCATTAACCACAGTTGGAATCATTGCATGTGTGTTCTTTTCACAAACCACATATCACCAGTGTCATTGCATGTATTTTCCTCTCATAAACCACATATGGATCCACCCAGTGTGATTGCATGTGTGTTCTTCTCACAAACCACATAAGGATCCACCAGTGTCATTAGATGTGTGTTCTTTTCATAAACACCACATATGGATCCTAACCTTAGGAGAGCCCTAACCTTAGCCCCCCAAGGGGTGGCCGTTAGACTGAGTCTTCTAGAAGGCACACCCTAACACCGTTGTTCTGCTTGACGATTGTTACATACCGTTCGATCAGGGCGCTTGGATGATTGGGATGGTCTTCGTGAGAGCGATCCGCGAGTAGGCTGTTCGGCGACATGATTGGGCACGCTTGCTCTAGACAAACTGGCAACACCAGGCGCTCCCCTGTTGCGAGTGTCACGACTCACGAGTTCAGTGGGCCATATCCCAGTGTCACGTCCCCATTACTTCTCTTCCTCCCCGTACTTCTCTTCCTTTCCCTCGAAGCCACTTTCCCCACTTCACTCCCATCCTACCGTAGCCACAAGCCGATGTCACCTCCATCCCAATCCCCTCTCCGGCATCCACCCCCCTTCCGCCCACCCCCCCTCTCGCCATGGGTTCAAGGGGAGACGGCGAGGAAACGCGTCATGACGACATGGACGATGATTTTGATGTGAGTCATCTCATCTCTATCTCTATCATCTGTGGCCAGTTATCTATTTTTTGAGCTAGATCTACTTTGTTTACTCATGCGCGTATGATGTGTTAGGCCAACCAGACGATGTATGACTCCGATTATCATGGTTTAGCGGATGAAGACAGTCCTCTGCTATGTAAACATGGATATGTGCCCACTAAATTTGTAGAAGGCTCAAGGACTAAACACAAAGTGTGAGGTTTCTATGGTGTCAAGGACATCGCAATGATGCAAGGCGGAAGTTATGTGTTGTCAAATGGGTAGATCTAGAGTGGCCCAAATCGATGCGTAAAACTCTAGACAAACTATGAGAAATGACTCTGAGTTGAAAGAATCAGATTCAGCTCACTTCTTGACAAAGGTTGAGATGAAGCTATGGGAACCAAATGACACGACCAAGCATAAGCGAGATCTCGTGGGTGAAAGACAAGGTTAGCAAAGTCGAGAAGGAGAGGGACGCCAAGCGTTCTCCAAGGCTAAAGAGCAAGCACTGACTCAAGCAAGGAATGATCTTCACCAGGCCAAAGTCCTGCAGTTCACAACTACGAGTATTGACAAGTGCCATGAGGAAAAATGTAGAGAAACAATTGAAATTGTGCAAGGAAGATGCTAAAAGGAAGGAGTAGACGATTCGATCCTTGCTCTCATAGGAAGATGCGCATCGGGCTAAGATTAGGAAGATCAAGGAGATATGTGATAACTAGTTCTATTTAGCTTGAGCTCCATGCCTTTTTAAGTTGTAATAGTTGTACTTGTTGAGCTAGTGGTCTGAACTATTGGCCCCGGAGTCCTAGGAGGAAAAAAATTGGTCACCCGTTAATCTATCTTAACCCTGCATTACCTCCTTTTGTCTGATCATGGTGGTATTCTGACATTGGTGGTTTGTTTAAACGTAATCTACGTGGATTGTGCCACATGCAAATGGCACAACCACAATTTATAAAGTGGAAGCACGTAGACCCGTTAATGGGAGCCCGGCCACTTTACGTGACCCGTTTCTTGAGATCCGAGGAGCTTCGCCAGAGGGATGAGGTGCAGGAGCAGAGGCGGTGAGATGGACGGCTCAAGATTAGGCCGTAAAGTGGTACATATTTCCTCCTCATCGGCATTATCGTTTATGTTGCCATGTTTATGTCGCTGTGTGCAAGCTGAAATAAGTTGCTGCTTCGTGGAGTGTAGCAGTTAAATAATTTATTTCGTGCCACTTACATTCTGTCAGATTTGAGATCACTTTGCCTCAAAGAATCATGGAACCAAGGTGCGTGTTTTAAGATAGTAGTGGCACAATTACAATTTCGATTCAACACCACTAAGGCTTCCAAACCCTAAGTCACGGTACATTTTACTCAGAGAACGTGGGTAGATTGTTTCGGCTAGCAAAGTTCCACACACAGAGCTCTAGAATTTAACCGAATTACATATATAGGTTCAAGTTCAACACATTACTATGCATCTTCATTGCCAGCAGCCTTCTTCCACAGCCTGGGTGCCAAGCCTTCACGTCCACTAGATTCTTCATTTCCTGCCTTCTTCCTCTTCCTCAGTGCCAATTTTCTTAGCTTCACGTACTCTGCATCGTCGGGACAATGGGCACCAGAATCGTGTCCAGCATCATCTTTCCACTCTTTTTAATTTCTTCAGGTAGCAAGATGACTGACCCGGCAGTCATGTTTCTAACCTTGTGGTGCTTCCTGTCAAAGAAACAAGACTGTTGCATAACTGCCCAATATCCACAGAGTAAATAAAACAAAAATTACAATTCAGCACAAACATGCGAACCCCAAGAGACTTTTGCTTACCAGGAGCTAACTTTTGCTACCATAAGCTAATTGGGTTCGAGCAACCACCTTGTCCAAGAATAGAAGGGCGACTCCCAGTTGCAGCAGCTTCCACATCTAATACATCACAATTCAGCTCAAACATGCAAGCCAGAGCATATATTTTCGTCAACCCAATTAGCTGACTATCACACGTTAGAGGAACCATGATGCCACGTTCATCCATGAAGCTGAACTTTGCAGTATGCTTCAGCCATAATTCATCATGATTACACAGAGCAGCAACCATACCAGGTATAGTGTAGATCTGCGCAGGTGCTTCTTCCATCGTGATACAATGGTGTCCATACCACTTGCCCTTAGAGTCGTACCTGAAGAGGACTACCGTAACCAGGTAAGGGTGGTCCGCGGAGATCCCACTTGACAGAAAACTATGGACAATATATGTTTGTCAGTGTTGGGCTAACAAACAATTTTAGGTTCAGTAGCCAGCTAGTAGTTATAATTAGTGCAAATAGCAAAGAGAAGGGTAGCTCACCCGCTTGTAGCCAGAACTTCTTCTTCCTTGGTAGTAGGATCTGCCATCCTCCAAGCTGCTCAGCTCGTCGGAGGCGGAGGCGGGCTAGAGCCTCGCAATGGCGGCTACGACATGTGCCATTGGAGCTCGGGAACAGCGACTGGGCGCAGCAACTGGGCGCAGCAACTTGGCGCCGGAAGTCAAATGTCCGAAGGGATCGTCTTGCCTGGAGGGTGGATTCCGACGCCACCGGTGCTAGGGGAAAGGTGGGAATGGATTTGTGAAATTGGTCAACGCATCCAATCCACTTAGTTACTCGATTTGCCTAAGAGGTTTCCATGTTGGCGCTCACGTCACGAACAGATGACCGACATGAGGGTCCCGACCGTCTACTTCACGGGGTAGTTTCACGGAATGTTTGAATTTGGCAGGGGTGAGATGACTTTGCATCGAAATGGCCCCTCTCGGTAGTTGGCGGCCCAACATTTCGAAACGCGGCAATTTTAGGCAACTTAGGTACCGCCATGCGCTGGACCGGGAACTTTGGTACCATAGACGAACATGCCCCAACAAGAGGCGCCGCGAGGCGGAGGTGAAAGAAATCGTTCCGCCCGTCCCCTAGTACCTCAACTGGTCGGAACAAGAAGTTGCATGGAGCCAGAAGGACCAGCCAGCTGAGCTGCCTCATCCAAGTACCTACGTGATGGTTTTGGACCCTATCATTGTCTCCCAGAAGCATTCCTGCAGATTCTCCCGTGTCCTCGTAAACGGAGGGAGCAACATAAACCTCCTGTACCGCAGCTCGCTAGACCGGCTCGGTATCAGTGAGTCATAGCTAGAGCCGTCAAGCTCCTCCTTCCACGGAGCCGTCCCGGGCCCGTCGCATTCGCCCATCAGGAAGATCCGGCTGGACATCATCTTCGACACGGAGGATAACTTTCGCCACGAGCCCATCTGGTTTGAGGTGGTCAACCTCTACAGCACGTACCCCGCAATCCTGGGGCACCCAGCTCTCACCAAGTTCATGGTGGTACCACACTACACGTACCTGAAGATGAAACTACCAAGGACAAAGGGTGTCATCACCGTGGCCGGCTGCTACAGGAGGTCTATGGAGTGCGCCATGGACGGGTCCAAGATAGCAGAAGCCATGATCATTGCAGAAGAGAAGCGCATTATCAGGCAAAATGTGGCAGCGAACCCAAGCCAGTCGGAGAAGCACAGTTCAAGCCGTCCAAGGGAACGAGAAATATCATGTTGGACGAGGCCGAGCCGGACAAGTTCGTCCTGGTCGGAGACGGCCTTGATAGCAAATAGGAAAGCATGCTCGTCGACTTCCTCCGTGAGAATCGGGATATCTTTGCATGGTCCCCCAAGGACATGCTAGGTGTTCTAAGAGAGCTCACCGAGCACTCTTTACATGTCAAGCTGGATGCAAAGCCGGTCAAATAGTCACTACGCCGCTTCGCGGAAGAAAAAAGAAGAACCATCAGTTAAGAGATCACCCGGCTGCTCATAGCCGGATTCATCATGGAGGTTTTCCACCTGGGATGGCTGGCAAACCCCGTACTAGTGCTGAAGAAGAACAAGACTTGGCGCATGTGTGTTGACTACACCAGTCTCAACAAAGCATGTCCCAAAGACCCATTCGACCTACCAAGGATAGACCAAGTGATCGATTTCATGGCCGGCTGCGAGCTATTGTCGTTTCTGGACGCATATTCCGGCTACCACCAGATCCGGCTGAATCCCGCTGATCAAATAAAGACAGCATTCATCACTCCCTATGGAGCCCACTGCTACACCACCATGCCGTTTGGACTGAAGAACGATGGGGCAACGTACCAGCGCTGCATGCAAAAATGCCTGCAAGCTCAGATCGGTAGAAACGTACACGCCTACATCGATGAGGTAGTGGTCAAGACCAAGGAGCGCCAAACACTCCTTGAATATCTGAAGGAAACATTCACCAACCTTCGCCGGTTCCAGATGAAGCTGAACCTGGAGAAATGCGTGTTTGGTGTCCCGGCCGACCAGCTACTCGGTTTTCTCGTATCAGAACGGGGAATCGAGGCGAACCCGGAGAAGATTGGTGCAATCGAGCGCATGCAGCCGCCCAAAAACTTGCGAGACATCTAGAAGTTCACCGGATGCTTGGCCTCCGTCAGCCGGTTCATCACCTGGCTGGGCGAGAAAGCACTCCCGCTATACCAACTCATGAAGAAGATGGACAAGTTCGTTTGGACATCACAGGTAGATGAAGCCTTCCGCGACCTCAAGCGCATGCTCACCTCACCACCTATACTGGCAGCACCAGCAGCAAAGGAGCCCATGTTGATGTACTTCGAAGCAATCAACAGGGTTGTCAGTGTGGTGCTGGTAGTGGAGAGGCCGAAAGAAGGAAAGGCACAGCCGGTGCAACGACCAGTGTACTACCTGAGTGAGGTACTCTCACTCATGAAGCAAAATTACCCTCATTACCAGAAGCTGGTGTACGGCGTGTATATGGCCACCAAGAAATTGAAGCACTACTTCCAAGAACATTCCATCCGGGTGGTGGTGCTAGTGCCACTTTCGGAGATCATCGGCAACAGAGATGCCACAGGTCGGGTGGCGAAATGGGCCATAGAGCTCGCCACCCACAACATATAGTATGAGCCAAGAATGGCGATCAAGTCTCAGGCTGTAACACCCTCGAATCGACCCTATGCAAGTTTTAGCGATTCCCACCAATACCGCATAGAAACGATTCAAAGATGCCCACCAAGCACTTGCGTGCGGGTGGAAATCGAAGTAATATCATTACAGAATAGTCCATGATGGAACCCACAGAACATATATATATATATACAACACGACTCCATGAGTCAAGAATACAGATATACAGTAGAAAGATCCAAATCACCTTAAAAACGATAGAGCGTCCGACTACGGACAAGATGCAAATGGGGCTAAGAGCCCTGAAGAATAACCAATGGCGTCCATAACCCTGCCTAGGCCAAGCCAGAAGGGTAACCCTGCTAACGGCGTTGATCTCAAACCTGCTAAAACAAAAGGGGTGCCGACAAAGGGCAAAGGAAAAAGAGGAGCGTCAGTACTGAGGCCAGTACACGGTGAGGCTAGAATTTGGCGGCTCTCGCCTACATAGGTATGGTGGACTGAAGCGGCAGCGCAACATGCACTAAACAACCTATAGAGACTCGATGCAACTGTCGGCTATTAGAGAGGGATAAGAAAGACCTATTCGGGACCAACCTGATACTAACACCAATCATACCCATCCTGGCATTTCCCCCTCGAGACCAAACGAGGAATTCAAACCGAGGAACTCACACAGTTGGACGTTTTATTCATTCCATTAGTTGAAGCACTTACTAGTCAGATATAGATAGCATGAGTCATCCTGATAGCATAAGTAGTGGGCAGTTTTAGTTAACCATTCAATTGTAGTTGCAGTACTTACTAGTCAGATACAATTAGCATGTGACATCCCAAACCCAGCAGTTGTTGGCACTTTTATTTCATTCCATTGGAGTTGCGATACTTACTAGGCAGGTATAACATGACACGATACACCCCAGTTTCACCAGTTGTTGGCACTTTTATTATCCATTCCATTGTAGTGAAGCTGATTACTAGTCACATATTAAGTCAAATTTATAGCACTACTTTAGTTATGCATGTCTATGATCGAGAAACTGTGCTCCAAGTCGTCCATAACCGCAGACATGGCTTTCAGAAAGATTTATCCTGTAGGGGTGCACAAATAGCAACACACAAACGATCAACCTCGGAAAAACCAAATCAAAACCCAACGAGGCTTTCACGACAAAGCAATCACATGATTCATAAAATATTTCAGGGGGCCACCCCATTGAGCTACCCACAATGAAGTTGGCCGTCTCTGAGATGGACGCAAGGTTTGCGCCAATGGTTGTAAACGACTGGGAACCCGAAAGTGTGACTGGGCTTGTCGATACGGCGAAAACACTCCGCAATTCCTAAACAGTACAGGTGCTCCACACACAATCGTAAATAACACAGTAAAGCATGTCATAAGTACAGAATAGTAATAAAGCCCCAAACTAGTTTGTGGCCCCAAGAAATAAGAAATGAATCAAGCTCTGGCTAAGGGGATTCATGGTCCCACATGCGGATAGTGCGATAGTCAAGGAACAGGTATCAAGTACTCGGGGCCTACGGGACACAAGTGGACAGGAAAAACCAAATAGCATATATTGCCCACCGGTGCCTCTTTCATTAGTTATCCTAGCAATTTAATAGTTGTATTTAAAGTCATGATCCTCTCCACCGTAAAGCATATGACAACATTCCAACAACTGTGTGGTACTTCACGACACGGGATCGCACCTGAGCAAGCGACTATGACTCACAAGACCATCTATCTACCAAACAACTGGTAATAGGAGGTGTCCAAGGCAATATAAAGGCTGCAAGGAATATAAATGGTGCACGGAAACTAAAGCATCGCAATACGAATAGCAGTAGATCAATAGGAGGAAATAAAGACTATAAAAGCAAAATAGGTAGAAAGGGGGAGATGCTCGCCTGGGAAACACTACCGAAGATACATATTCGAAGGACTTGTCGATACTCGCATCAACTCAACGGCCTAATCCGCTGTAACTACCTCGGTGAATTACGCTCTTAGTTACAAGCCTGGATGGGCGGAAATGGTTAAAGTAGTACGGTGGGGCCCAAATGCCACTCACAGGTAGACCTTTCGGCCGTCCTAACCATTTCCAAACATCGGGACAAGAACGAGCGGCGTAATCGGCAGGCGAAGGGATCAACTACATACACAAATGAGTATGTATGCAAGCCACCATACAACAGTCCTCAGAGCCATTCCATCTAAAAGAAATAGAAATATTGCAACGCCATACGGCAAGATCCAGATATCCTAGATAGATATAATAGTTTAGGATATCTCCTCATACATCAAACATCAGAGTATCAGGCGGAAGCGGAAAACAAGATCCGAGTACGGCTAAGAAGCAAATCGGCATAAGATGCCCCATAAATAAACACATCCCGCCCACAGATCTCACGGATCCCCGTTCCCGGAATCTCTACACCGAATGATCGTTGCCAACATCGTCCGTCTCCTCCACCCAGTATCCATCTTGCGAGATTACCTGTTCATCTGAATCAAACAATTTATCGTGTGAGACCCTAGGGGTACTCAGCAAGTCTTTATGCCTCTAAAGGGGACACAGCCTGGGGTGACGCAATTGCAGCAAAAGATAATACCTAACAATTCTATAGATACCCGCTAACCATCCGCCTAACCAAAGATAGACGGATGTCTGTGAATTAATAACAACCGTTATAACAGTAATATTAACAGATCCATCCTCCTCCTCGCTTACCAACGAGGAAGCGGACGAACAACCCCCCCATCCGTTGGCAGTTTTATTATCCATTCCATGAGTGTTGCACTATTTACTAGTCAGGTACTTAGTCAAATTAAAAGCGGTACTTTAGTTATACTTGTCTATGATTGAGAAACTGTGCTCCAAGTCGTCCATAACCGCGGACACGGCTTTCAGAAAGTTTTATACCGCAGGGTGCACAAATAGCAACACGCACTCGATCAACCTCGAAAACCAAATCAAAACCCAACGAGGCATTCACGACAAAGCGATCACATGATTCGAAATATTTCAGGGGCCACCCCATTAAGCTACCCAAGCGAAGTTGGCGGCTCGAGACGGACTCAAGGTTTGCGCTAATGGCTGTAAACGATCGGGAACCCGAAGTGTGACTGGCTTGTCGATACTGCAAACACTCGCTTACCTAAAAAGACAGGTGCTCCTTGCACAATCTTAAATAAAGCAGAAGCATGGCATAAGTACAGAATAGTAATAAAGCCCCAAACTACTTTGTGGCCCCAAGAAATAAGAATGAATCAAGCTCTAGCTCAGGGGTTCATAAGCCTCCCGGATGTGGATAGCGAATATTCAAGGAACAGGAATCAAGTACTCGGGGTCCCACGGACACAAGTGAGCATGAAAACCAAATAATGATATTGCTCACCGTGCCACTTTCATTAGTTATCCCATTACTACTCAGGTTAAGTTGTTTAGGTACCTCGTTATCCATCGACACTCACATACCCTACACATGTCGTTCTACGACCCGCATGGCTCAAACAACTCCCGTAGTAATGGCTCATGGGATGGAGGGACGAGCTCGTGGGTTTAAAAATAAAGGCTATGCAATACTTGGGATTCAGTTTAATGCAATCATGACTCAACGATGCAAGAATAAGATAGAGGCAATAGGTACTATATGTATGCAAGTATGTGGTAGTGCTTGCCTGGCAGCTCAGTAGAAGCGAGGATGGATCCGGTAGTGCTCCTGGTTTCTTGATATATCCCACCGTCATTGCCTATTCGAAGAAGAACCAAACAAACAAGGGCCAACATAAATAAAGAGCACAAGCATATGAATAAAATGCGACAAGCAAACAATCATGCTATGATGAATGATGCACAATTTGCATGGCAATAAAGTAGCATGGAAAGGGTGAGGTGTGGAATACAAGAAATAAACATTTTATGGGGTTTTAATCACATTTTAACCTCATATAAGTTGCTGTATACTTTATATTTATATGATGCATGCTGCAATTCAGAACATGGAATGCATAAACAGAAAGGTCCCGTCGCGCTGATCGATTTAGACATATCATTTGTCAAATTTGGAGTTATAAAACAAGAGTTATTAATTAATTAAGGAAAAAGGGCATTTTATTGCAATTTTAATCAACTCGAAAAATAAAGTGTCCAAAATATATTTTGAAGGCCATATTTGAAATCATCACATTTTTTCTGATTTTAAAACATATATTATTTATATTATTTGGATTTGAAAATTAAAAGTTATTTTAAAACAGATTTGAATTTGAATTTAAAACAAATTTGAAAAGTTTAAATTAAAACAGAAAAGAACAGAAACTTTTGTTACTCAGACAAACCTAGCCAAAGACACAGACAAGTGGGGCTGAGTCTTGGCCGGCGACACCTTGAAGAGCTTTTTTCTCACCGCTGGAGTGGCTACTGGAGACGCACAAGTGGGGCCATGGTCAGAGTCCACTTGCCAATGGGGGAACGGACACAGCCACGTGGCGCAGAGGGGAGTGCGGGATGAGGGGCGGAGAGCTGGGGGGTTTTCTTGCAAGATTGACCGGGCGACTGACTAGTGGGACCTCTAGGAGCGCGGGTTGAGGCGAGAAAACAAAAAGGGGCTATCTGCAAAAAGGACGCCCGTACTGTTGTTCTTCCTCGCGATCTGACGAGATCGTGTCCGACGCGCAGAGGGAAAACAGGCGCCTGTGGCTCGATCTGGCGACCTCAGCGTCTTGTGGCGGCTACCGCGGTGGCTTGGGGATGTTGGGAGGTTGCGGCACGGCTAGGTAGGTTCTCGCGACGAGAACGGTTCGACGACGTGAGCTCGCTACCGAGAGCCGACAAACGCACGACGCCGTAACATGCAACCGATCGGCTAGCAGAGGTGTCTGGAGGTTCAAGCGCCACCGAGAGTGGGTCACAGACGGAACAGCTTGGGACGCTGGGGATCGGCGACGATGCAGACGGCCAGAGCTCTAGGGTTTGGCGTCGGTGACGGCGGTGATCTTCGACTCTGGTGCTTCTCCTCCGCGACGGCGTGTACAGGGTGATGCAGGGGTGCCGCGTGGTCTTCCTCGACACCCGTGATCGCCACGCCACCGGCTGGTAAGAGAAGGGGAGGTGGAGGCCGACGGTGGCCGTCGATGGGGTAGATGGTGGTAGGGGAAGACGGAGAGGAAGGAGGGGCGTCCTGGGGAGATCTGGGAGAGGTCGAGGAGATGGGAGGTGGTGGTAGATAGCAGAGGGAGAGGGGAGGGTGCCGTGGGGGAAAGGTGGAGGAAAAGGTGGTCTCGGCCACCTTTGCTCCCTCCTCCTCACGTGCTCGGGCAGGCTGGTCTGTGTGGGCTGCACTGGGCCAAGCAGGCTAGGTTGGAGAGGAGGCTCAGGTGGGGCAGCTGGCAGAGAGAAAAAGAGAGAGGAGAGAGAGGCTCGGGTGAGCTAGGTTTAGAGGGAGGGGTAGATAGCTAGTTTAGGATGGAGAGGCTCGGGTTAGGGTTTGGAGAGGAGCTGGTGGGGTCTGCTGGCAGGGAGAGAGAGAGAGGGCCCGAGAGAGAGAGAGAGAGCTAGGGTAGGATGGAGAGGGATGGCTCGGTTTATCTAGGGGGCTCGGTTTAGGGTTTGGAGAGAGGGGTTAGGTGGAGTGTTTTCTTTTGACAAGATCAAGCAAGAACAAGCCAAGATCAAACAAGATTTAGTCAAAAGAGAGGACGAGATAAAAGGTGGTGAGGGTTTAGAGATAGAAAAGAGAGAGGGGGTTTTGGGTTAGGGATGGTTTGGTTTAGCCAAACCAAAGGGTAGGTTTATATTATGGTTTAAGAGATCCAAAAAGAAACATCTAGTTTGAATTTAAAAGCAAAGCTCAAACCAAGATAAAACAAAACGAAGAGAAGAAGGCCAAGGGTTATGATTGCATGGCCCATGCATAATCATTAATGCTAGGTTTTATCTTGTGAAAACAAAATAAATATCCATGGCATTTATACATATGCATTCCAAAATATGGAATAAAGCCAAGCTAAAAGAATTAAAGGAATGCTCCATGTGGAGTAGAAGGGAATGACCATATTTGAATAAAAATGGGACATGCTAGTGTGTATATTCCACTAGATGTTTAATAGCCCCAAAATATCCCAACATGAGCATAAATCCATAATAATCCATATGAAAGCTAGGAAAAGGAGCACTACTCATAATGCATGCAAAGGTGGCTCCACATATCCATAATGTGAAAACAACATGATGCTAATATGAGAGCATGTGGAAATAGAATTGGATCCATCCCAACCCACATGAGCTAGAGGTAAAACCCAATAAAGTGCATAGCTCATATTTAGTTGGATGGTGGAATTATAAGGTGGTGAAAGAAAGGGTGGTGGAGTGAAATAAAAGATATGCCCCCAACTCAACTTGGGCATTGAACAATATATCAATAACCAAATACAATATCAAGAGGCAAATACAATTAATGATGCTTATGAGAGAAGAACCAAAACAAAAAGGGTTTTATATGATGCTCAAATGCAAGGTGGCATGATGACATGAGCAGGATATAATTATGATGCAACACTTATATATGTGAGGTAGCCATTATCTTACTAAACCAAGTAGCATTACAATTGTTAGACAATTGGGATGCTACAACTCTCCCCCACTAAACAGGAATCTCGCCCCGAGATTCTAGGAAGAAGAAGAAGACTCAAAGAGGGTAGGATACTTGGCACGGAGCTCATATTCACGTTCCCAAGTGGCTTCATCAACATAATGGTGCGACCACTACACCTTGCAACCTTGCTAGACTTGTTGCGAGTCTTGCGTTTTGCTTGAGAAACAACGGTTAGAAGAGTTGAAGGATTGTCGTGAGACAAGAAGGATAGGATGAACATAGCTCCGGTTTTCTCAAGAAACATGATAAGAGAATAGAACCACTTGTGAAAGAAAGGACAAGATGATGTATCATGGATAAAGAAAGACACACCATTAAGATTAAAGATTTACTGATACTAGAGAGGATGAAATCTTTGTCTCGCCGGAAGAAAGAGCTAGGTTGGAGAGGTTTGAACCACTATGACAATAGCATCGTATCTTCTCTCGGATTTGAGAAATGAAGTTCGGAAACAATATTGCCTTCAAACAATATAGTTCCTTGATATCCACGGAAGATTGAGTTAGACATCGTTGGATTAGATTCTTCTTGCGCCGGTAAGAACCAAAGGATCATGCAATTGAGGTGCGCGGATATAACTTCCAGAGACGGATGTGAAGCTAGATCATGGTGGAATCCTGAGAAGCAAAGAATATGGAGGATCTAGAGTTTATTGTAGAGATACTTATTGCTTTCTTTAGCCTTGAGGCTAACGCAATAGATTTGCGGCTAATGGCATCAACCATAATTGGCTTTACCACGAAAAAAGAATTGATGAAACAAAGAGAGATAGTTTCCTTTCATCTTGTTTGGGGATGTCGAGCATCGGTAGAATGATGAGGACAGAAAAGAGTTTGTGTTTGTTTCCACCAGATAATTGAAGATTTTGCTCCATCTAGAATAGACAGACCACCAACAAGAGATTATTGATTACTTTCTTCGAGAGAGCACTCCGGAAAAACAAGGACGGAAGTAAAAGTATCAAGGGATAAAGGCCACTTCTAACTTCCGTGGAATGAGTGAAATCACATTAATTCACCAATTCAATGTACAAGAGCGAATGATAAGAGTAGTGGTATGGTAGCTACTCCATCCCGCACTCAAAGCATTACTCCGCACATGAATAAGAAAACCATGCAACCCAACTACCAAAACAGACTGAAGGTATTGACAATAACTCATGGAACTTCGTTAGAAAACAAGGATAGATGCAAACGATTCGCCGGATTCATAGATAGATAAATATGATGATGTTGTCGTCATGTCTGAAGTACCAAGCCACCAGAAAGATATGAAGGAAGATTACGGAGAAGCACTGCAAGATTCAACAACATGTAAAAGATAGCACCAACTTGAACAGAAGGAATACAAGATCTGGAAGGTCTTCATGGCCTCCGGTGGATTGAGCATAGATGATAGAACGAGAGGGTTCAAAAGATCACTTGACGAGACTGAGGTGAAAGAACTCCATGTTCTTCTTGAAAAGATTAAGAGAGGTTTAGCGGTCTTGAGGAAAATCTTTAGCGAAACGACGATGATAACTTGCCAACAAGGAAAACTCCGGGTTTGATTGAAGATGGAAGATGGAATTAACAATGGACTTGCTGATTCCAGAATTGAAGCGATCTATTTAGTAGAAGGACGTGGCCGAGATAGGGGACTTCAAAAAGTCAGAATTCTCACTTTGAGACTTTGCACACAGGAAGTGCTCACGAAGCTTGAGAGAAAGAGACACAGATGATCTTCCATGTCCTTCCATTGATATGGAATAGGCAAGCATATTATCAACATATACCACCATGGATTAACAAGATATTCCCAGAATACCAAGTTCAAAAAGGCGAGAGAAACGAACAAATGCTCGAACACTTCCTGAGCTCAACGCTCTTAGAAAGATCAATATTAAGAGAACGGGTTCGTGTTGAAGAAGATGCACTAGAAGAATAGATTATCTGGTCCTTCGGAAGAAAAAGCGATGTCACCTGGTTCACATTGTCGATCGGATCACCGGTTACAAAGATAAAGAGATCTTGGATAAAGAAACGACGATAGCTCATACCTTAAGCAAAGCTATCAGAGATGAAAAGATGCGATTCCCTCGTATCAAGGAGAATTTTGCAGATATGGAGTTCAAAAAGATGTGCAACATGATGGACAGATGATAGACCGCCGTAGTGCCTTGAGAAAACTCCGGATTGCCAAAGATACTTGAATATGCATAGATATGATCACGGTGTAACTCAAATCACAGGAGATAACCGCCACCATTTGGGGGATAGTGTTGATAGCATTTTCCATATTCCACTCATGACAAGTGTCCTATAGCTATGCTGAGAACCAAATTACAATCACCAGCATCGGATCGACACATGTTATGTAATTAGCCCAAGAGGATTGGAGATGAAAAGAAACTCTAGGATTAAGCGCCGGTGACAAAATAATGAGTTAGCATGGACATGCTGATAAAAGGGAGATAGATAATGTTTCACACACGACTGAAAAGGAGTGTGGAAGCACAGATGTATCAAAGAAAATTTTCCCGCATTTTCGGCATTAAAATACCAACAGATGCGCAAAATCACTTATCAGGTAGAGATTAGCAACTCCACATTCTGTGAAATCATGCTGGAAGGAAGAACACCCTTAAGAAGATGGCACCGGTTAACAAGGAGTCAGATAGATCGCGCCGGTTTTCAAAAGCCTGTCAGTATGGAATGTACCAACAGTTGATAACCAAAAGCAGATTGTGATAACAAATTGGATGCAACAGATAGACAAGGAATTACACACACACACACACACTTTCTATGGTACTATGGAAACCCAGAACACGTGAATCCTAGTTTGAATTTTAAGAAGAGGATTGAAAACGTTACACTTCCTTACCAGAAAAGGGTGGGTGGTTAAGAAGAAAAATGGAAGCAGTCCTACTCTCACGTTTTGTTTTCCCCTAGTATACATAGCTACCAAGAATATTTGCTAGACTGACAACCACCATTTGGCTGAGACCCTGAAGGGCGGGATGGCTCTGATACCAATTGTAACTACCTCGGTGAATTACGCTCTTAGTTACAAGCCTGGATGAGCGGAAATGGTTAAAATAGTACGGTGGGGCCCAAATGCCACTCACAGGTAGACCTTTCGGCCGTCCTAACCATTTCCAAACATCGGGACAAGAACGAGCGGCGTAATCGGCAGGCGAAGGGATCAACTACATACACAAATGAGTATGTATGCAAGCCACCATACAACAGTCCTCAAAGCCATTCCATCTAAAAGAAATAGAAATATTGCAACGCCATACGACAAGATCCAGATATCCTAGATAGATATAATAGTTTAGGATATCTCCTCATACATCAAACATCAGAGTATCAGGCGGAAGCGGAAAACAAGATCCGAGTACGGCTAAGAAGCAAATCGGCATAAGATGCCCCATAAATAAACACATCCCGCCCACAGATCTCACGGATCCCCGTTCCCGGAATCTCTACACCGAATGATTGTTGCCAACATCGTCCGTCTCCTCCACCCAGTATCCATCTTGCGAGATTACCTGTTCATCTGAATCAAACAATTTATCGTGTGAGACCCTAGGGGTACTCAGCAAGTCTTTATGCCTCTAAAGGGGACACAACCTGGGGTGACGCAATTGCAGCAAAAGATAATACCTAACAATTCTATAGATACTCACTAACCATCCGCCTAACCAAAGATAGACGGATGTCCGTGAATTAATAACAACCGTTATAACAGTAATATTAACAGATCCATCCTCCTCCTCGCTTACCAACGAGGAAGCGAACGAACAACCCCCCATCCGCTGGCGTTTTATTATCCATTCCATGAGTGTTGCACTATTTACTAGTCGTACTTAGTCAAATTAAAAGCGGTACTTTAGTTATACTTGTCTATGATCGAGAAATCGTGCTCCAAGTCGTCCATAACATGACACGACTTTCGTGAAAGTTTTACCATAGGTGCACAAATAGCAACACGCACTGATCAACCTCGAAAACCACATCAAATCCCATCGAGGCATTCACGACAAAGCGATCACATGATTCAGAAATATTTCAGGGCGCCACCCCATTAAGCTACCCGCAACGAAGTTAGCCGACTCCGAGACGGACTCAAGGTTTGCGTCAATGGGCTGTAAACGATCGGGAACCCGAAGTGTGACTGGGCTTGTCGATATCGCTAAAACACTCCTTACCTAAGCAAGACAGTGCTCCTCGCACAATCTTAAATAAAGCAGTAAAGCATGGCATAAGTACAGAATAGTAATAAAGCCCCAAACTACTTTGTGGCCCCAAGAAATAAGAATGAATCAAGCTCTGGCTCAGGGGGGTTCATAAGCCTCCCGGATGTGGATAGCGCGAATATTCAAGGAACAGGAATCAAGTACTCGGGGTCCTACGGGACACAAGTGAGCATGAAAAACCAAATAACAGATATTGCTCACCGGTGCCACTTTCATTAGTTATCCCATTACTACTCAGGTTAAGTTGTTTAGGTACCTCGTTATCCATCAGACACTCACATACCCTACACATGCTGTTCTACGACCCGCATGGCTCAAACAACTCCTGTAGTAATGGCTCATGGGATGGAGGGACGAGCTTCGGTGGGGTTTAAAAATAAAGGCTATGCAATACTTGGGATTCATTTTAATGCAATCGCGACTCAATGATGCAAGAATAAGATAGAGGCAACAGGTACTATATGTATGCAAGCATGTGGTAGTGCTTGCCTGGCAGCTCAGTTGAAGCGAGGGATGGATCTGGGTAGTGCTCCTGGGTTTCTTGATATATCCTCGCCGTCTATTCGAAGAAGAACCAAACAAACAAGGGCCAACATAAATAAAGAGCACAAGCATATGAATAAAATGCGACAAGCAAACAATCATGCTATGATGAATGATGCACAATTTGCATGGCAATAAAGTAGCATGGCAAGGGTGAGGTGTGGAATACAAGAAATAAACATTTTATGGGGTTTTAATCACATTTTAACCTCATATAAGTTGCTGTATACTTTATATTTATATGATGCATGCTGCAATTCAGAACATGGAATGCATAAACAGAAAGGTCCCGTCGCGCTGATCGATTTAGACATATCATTTGTCAAATTTGGAGTTATAAAACAAGAGTTATTAATTAATTAAGGAAAAAGGGCATTTTTTTGCAATTTTAATCAACTCGAAAAATAAAGTGTCCAAAATATATTTTTAAGGCCATATTTGAAATCCTCACATTTTTTCTGATTTTAAAACATATATTATTTATATTATTTGGATTTGAAAATTAAAAGTTATTTTAAAACAGATTTGAATTTGAATTTAAAACAAATTTGAAAAGTTTAAATTAAAACAGAAAAGAACAGAAACTTTTGTTACTCAGACAAACCTAGCCAAAGACACAGACAAGTGGGGCCAGGTGCTGACTGGGCGCCTGGAAGAGCTTTTCTCACCGCTGGGTGGCCTCGGAGACAGACAAGTGGGGTCTCGGCCAGCAGTCCACTTGCAGCCGGGGAACGGACATGCAGAGGGCGCGCGTTGAGAGGCGAGAGCTGGGGTTTTATTGCAAGATTGACCGGGCGGCTGACTAGTGGGACCTCTAGGAGCGCGGGTTGAGGCGAGAAAACAAAAAGGGGCTATCTGCAAAAAGGACGCCCGTACTGTTGTTCTTCCTCGCGATATGACGAGAGATCGGTGTCCGCACGCGCAGAGGAAAATAGGGGCGCCTAGGGCTCGATCTGGCGACCTCGCGCGCGCGGCGGCGGCTACTGCTGCGGTGGCTTGGGGGTTGTTGGGAGGTTGCAGTGGCGCGGCTAGGTAGGTTCTCGTGACGAGAGAACGGTCTTCGACGACGTGAGCTCGCCGCGCCGAGAGCGCTCGATGAAACGCACGACGCAGGCAAAACCGATCGGCTAGCGAGGTGTCTGGAGGTTCGGCGCCACCGAGAGTGGGTCGGTGGTGACGGAACAGCTTGGGACGCAGGGATCGGCGACGATGCGACGGCCGGAGCTCTAGGGTTTGGCGTCGGCGGCGTGATCTTCGGCTGGTGCTTCTCCGCGACGGGCGTGGCTGGGTGATGCAGGGGTGCCGCGTGGTCTTCCTCGACACCCGTGATCGCCACGCCACCGGCTGGTAAGAGAAGGGGAGGTGGAGGCCGACGGTGGCCGTCGATGGGGTAGATGGTGGTAGGGGAAGACGGAGAGGAAGGGGGGCGGCCTGGGGAGATCTGGGAGAGGTCGAGGAGATGGGAGGTGGTGGTAGATAGCAGAGGGAGAGAGGAGGGTGCCGTGGGGGAAAGGTGGAGGAAAAGGTGGTCTCGGCCACCTTTGCTTCTCCCTCTCCTCACGTGCTCGGGCAGGCTGGTCTGGTGTGCTGCACCGGGCCATGGCGAGGCTAGGGTGGAGAGGAGGCTCGGGTGGGGCAGCTGGCAGAGAGAAAAAGAGAGAGGAGGGAGAGGCTCGGGTGAGCTAGGTTTAGAGGGAGGGGTAGATAGCTAGGTTAGGATGGAGAGGCTCGGGTTAGGGTTTGGAGAGGAGCTGGTGAGGTCTGCTGGCAGGGAGAGAGAGAGAGGGCCCGAGAGAGAGAGAGCTAGGGTAGGATGGAGAGGGATGGCTCGGTTTATCTAGGGGGGCTCGGTTTAGGGTTTGGAGAGAGGGGTTAGGTGGAGTGTTTTCTTTTGACAAGATCAAGCAAGAACAAGCCAAGATCAAACAAGATTTAGTCAAAAGAGAGGACGAGATAAAAGGTGGTGAGGTTTTAGAGATAGAAAAGAGAGAGGGGGTTTTGGGTTAGGGATGGTTTGGTTTAGCCAAACCAAAGGGTAGGTTTATATTATGGTTTAAGAGATCCAAAAAGAAACATCTAGTTTGAATTTAAAAGCAAAGCTCAAACCAAGATAAAACAAAATGAAGAGAAGAAGGCCAAGGGTTATGATTGCATGGCCCATGCATAATCATTAATGCTAGGTTTTATCTTGTGAAAACAAAATAAATATCCATGGCATTTATACATATGCATTCCAAAATATGGAATAAAGCCAAGCTAAAAGAATTAAAGGAATGCTCCATGTGGAGTAGAAGGGAATGACCATATTTGAATAAAAATGGGACATGCTAGTGTGTATATTCCACTAGATGTTTAATAGCCCCAAAATATCCCAACATGAGCATAAATCCATAATAATCCATATGAAAGCTAGGAAAAGGAGCACTACTCATAATGCATGCAAAGGTGGCTCCACATATCCATAATGTGAAAACAACATGATGCTAATATGAGAGCATGTGGAAATAGAATTGGATCCATCCCAACCCACATGAGCTAGAGGTAAAACCCAATAAAGTGCATAGCTCATATTTAGTTGGATGGTGGAATTATAAGGTGGTGAAAGAAAGGGTGGTGGAGGGAAATAAAAGATATGCCCCCAACTCAACTTGGGAATTGAACAATATATCAATAACCAAATACAATATCAAGAGGCAAATACAATTAATGATGCTTATGAGAGAAGAACCAAAACAAAAGGGTTTTATATGATGCTCAAATGCAAGTTGGCATGATGACATGAGCAGGATATAATTATGATGCAACACTTATATATGTGAGGTAGCCATTATCTTACTAAACCAAGTAGCATTACAATTGTTAGACAATTGGGATGCTACATCCGCGAAGAACCAAAGCACTAAAAGAAACACAGGATGCACTATTTAATACTACGGCAAAAGTTCTGGCATGATGCATGCTATGGCAAAGATGCGGTGCAACTAGGCAATATTAAGCGGAACCGGGATCTCGACAATTAATTAATAGGTTCATGTTGTTTAGATACCCCACAATATAAATGTTGTCTTAACAAGGCAAAACATGGCATCGGTTCGCTACAAAAATTTAAATGGAGACGCTAATATACAGGAATAGCCCGCATATGCGCTCCATATTTAATTACGAGGTGAATCGGCAAAATACTCCAAACAACCACAATATGTATGCGAGTATGAACAATTTAATATGCAACAAGTTTGTATTTCATTTATAAAAATAAGGGCTCAGAAAGGGGTCACACATTGGTGTTGGAGGTCTTGGGGTTTGATGTGGTTCGGGTTCAGTCTCGGCGGGATCGGGTCTTTGGATCCGGGAAGAAGAACTTGGCGGTCTAGAGGGATCGGCCTTCAGACTACGATATCGAGGTCTTCGGTTCCGGGAAGATCTTGATGTGCCTAGGGTTCGGTCTTTGGATCCATGTCGGCGCACTCATGATCTTGGCATCTTCGGGTCTATGATGGAGATCATGGCAGTCCAGGGAGGGAGATCTCGGGATCCACCTTTGTTCATTGAAGGCGGAACTTGGATCGGCATGATGGTATGATGTGGTTCTTCGGGTGCTCATCCTGGTACATGTCCATGTGTCGACCTTGTGTTCCGAGCCTCTCGCGTACTCGGTACCGGAGAAGATCTTGGTGTCACGGAGCCGAACCTTGCAAGCCAACTTGGGTAAACGAGTTTCGGTGGTCTTCTGCCAAAACACAGTTAGCAAGACGCAAAAACGCCCTTACAGACATATGACCGAACAGCCACCGGTTGTGCTACAACCTGGTCGCGCGATGGAAGCCGAGAGCAGCAGGGCGTGCTAGTACCGGGGCTGACAGTGGGTCGCAAGGTGCTAGGGCGGTGCAGGGGACAAGGTCGCAGGGTCAGGGTCGGCACCGCTGCTGCACACGGCGAGCGGAGGGGCGAAGGAGGCCGGAGGCGGCGCACGCGCGTGTACATGCGCATGGAGGTGAGATGCGACCGACGGAGCTCTGTACGTGGGGAGGTCGACGAGGGTAGCGGCGAGGTTGGAGGGCAGCGGCGAGCGAGGCCGGCGCGAAGGAGATGCAGGGCCCGACGGAGACAAGGCAGATGGCGATGGTGGCTCCAGGAGGAAGAGGGCGAGGTGTCGCGGTGACGGCGGCCCAGGGCTCGCTCGCGGGCGATCGTCCTTGCTCGACGAGGCAGGGAGGGGTCTCTGGCAGCGGACAGAGGAGGTCCCTGCGAGGCTGGCTTGCAGCAGGTGTAGGCGCTCGCGGATGGCGAGGAGTAGAGCGGCAAAGGGGAGACGACATGACAGCGGCCAGAAGCGGGGTGGGGAGGAGCTTCAGGAGGCGGCCGGAACTGCCAAGGGTCGATCCCGTGGAGGCACGGAAGCATGGACTCGAGGGAGGGCATGCCGATGGTGGAGGGCGAGGTTGAGCCGGGCCGGCACAGGGGACACGGGTCGGTGACGGGGTGCTTAGGGCCGGCGAGGGAGGAGGTGAGGTCTACGGCCTGCAGGGCACTAGCCGGAGGAGGAGCTTGGCAGTGGCAGAGAGGCGGGTACTCGGGAGGCCAGCGACAGAAGGCGGCCTCGTTGGCGAGGGGCTCGCTCGCGGTGGAGACCGCTGCCATCGGCGGCACCTTCTGGGAAGAAGAGAAGCGGGGGAGTAGGTGGGGATGGGTCGTGCGGTGGGGCAGCGTAGAGGGCTGCGGCAGGCTCTCAGGAGCGAGGTGGGGCTTGCGTACGGGAGAGGGACGCGGTAGGTGGGGATGAGGGTGCGACGCGTGAGAGGGGTGAGGATCGATGCAAGGACTTGGTCATGTGTAGGCCTGGGGATCCGAGGCAAGGTGGTCATGGTCGGCAAACGCGGGGGTGGGGCCGGATTGTAGGCGTGGTGGGGCTGGGGCACGCGCGCGCGATGGTAGGTAGATCGCTTCGCTATTGTGTGCTATGCGGCGGGTGTGTGGCAGCTGCTGGTGGGGCCAACACGTAGGGAGCGGGACGATGAGCGATGCAGCTATGTCGACGCGCTGCACGATGCATCACGGCAACGAGACAGGAAGGGACGCGGGCGGCTATCGTGTACGCGCGTACATGGTGGTGTACGCGGGCGGCGCGGCAACGCTGCAGAGCTGTTTGCGGCTGGCGGCAGGGAGTGGAGTGTGGCGTGGGGTGGTCTAGTATTAGGGTTAGACTAGGGTTTGGTGAGCGGGGTAGTAGGCTGGCTGGCTAGGCCTTTGGGCCTGGCTGGCTGCCTCCCCTTATAAAAATGTTTTGTTTTATCTTTATTTTATAAAACCTTTCGCAAATAGTTTTTAGACAAAACAAAATATCCGGAAGAGGCCAGGGTTTTGATTTGAAATAGAAAGAGGCTTATTTAGAAAACAAAGGTAGGCTTTTAGAAAATAGTTTTAGACAAACAAATGCATGATAACATGACGATGCTCAAATGCAATGTGGCATGATGACATGAGCATGCGGTCATGATGATGCACAAAGCAGAAATAGCAAGCGATTTTCTAGTAGTGGTTTTACCGGGTGCTACAATTCGACGCCACTAACAATGGATCTCGCCCTCGAGATCCGCCTCATGGTACGGGGAAGAAGGCCGACGACCTGAATCTTCTCGCTTCCTGTAGATCTTGGCGACACCACTAACAATGATCATTGGTCCATCTTGAAATCGGCGACAGCACCAACAAGGCATCGTTGCTCACGTTTGTCGAGAGAACGCTCCGGATAAACAAAGGATGAAGTTAAAGTTAAGGCCACCTCTAACTTCCATGGAAGGAGTAAATTGCAACGGTCCACCATACAATGTACAAAAGTGAATGCTAAGAGTAGTGGTATGGTCGCGACTCCATCCCACACTCAAAGCATTACTCGGTACATGAATAGAAGAATCATGCGACCAACTCTCAGAATTCAAACTGAAGATCTTGACAAGCGATATTCGGATAACAAAGGAATGATGCAGGCTCCTCATCAGATCTGACGTCGATGAGGTTGTCATGTTGGAAAACACCGGAAGGCACAAGAAGGAACAAAGAGAAGTCCAACAGATGAAGGATCCCTCAGATAGCATGAAGACCGGACGTAGAAGCACAGTTACCAAAGGAGGAAGCGAAACCCTGAAGGTATGATGGAAACCCAACCACGAGAAACCTAGACTCGAAGAAAAGGTAAGAGAGCAGATTCAAACATGCAAACATAAGAGGAGAATAGCATAAGGACAAGGAGTAAAATCAGACCTAATCAGATCTATCCAACCGATTTTGCAAAATAATTTTGACACTCTACAATGTCCGTTAGCTAGGTTATCCTAAAGGCTGGACCGGTGGGGTATCGTAACTGCTGAGCTCTGATACCACTTTGTAACACCCTCGAATCGACCCTATGCAAGTTTTAGCGATTCCCGCCAAACCCGCATAGAAACGATTCAAAGATGCCCACCAAGCACTTGCGTGTGGGTGGAAATCAAAGTAATATCATTACACAATAGTCTATGATAGAACCCACAGAACATACATATATATATACAATACGACTCCATGAGTCAAGAATACAGATATATAGTAGAAAGATCCAAATCACCTTAAAAACGATAGAGTGTCCGACTACGGACAAGATGCAAATGGGGCTAAGAGCCCTGAAGAATAACCAATGGCGTCCATAACCCTGCCCAGGCCAAGCCCGAAGGGTAACCCTGCTAACAATGTCGATCTCACACCTGCGAAAACAAAAGGGGTGCCGACAAAGGGCAAAGGAAAAAGAGGAGCATCAATACTGAGGCTAGTACACGGCGAGGCTAGAATTCGGCGGCTCTCGCCTACATAGGTATGGTGGACTGAAGCGGCAGCGCAACATGCACTAAACAACCTATAGAGACTCGATGCAACTGTCAGCTATTAGAGAGGGATAAGAAAGACCTATTCGGGACCAACCTGATACTAACACCAATCATACCCATCCTGGCATTTCCCCCTCGAGACCAAATGAGGAAGTCAAACCGAGGAACTCACACAGTTGGCAGTTTTATTCATTCCATTAGTTGAAGCACTTACCAGTCAGATATAGATAGCATGAGTCATCCTGATAGCATAAGTAGTGGGCAGTTTTAGTTAACCATTCAGTTGTAGTTGCAGTACTTGTATCAAGTACTCGGGGCCTACAGGGATTTTCTAGTAGTGGTTTTACCGGGTGCTACACAGGCCTTGGCAGATTTCCTCGTTGATTGGGCAGAAACGCAGTACCTACCGCCTTGCCCTGACTCCACGCATTGGAAGCTGCACTTCAACGGCTCCAAGATGTACAGAGGGCTCGGAGCCGGAGTGGTCATCACTTCTCCAAACCGAGACCGGCTTGAATACGTGCTGCAGATCCACTTCCACGCATCCAACAACGTGGCCGAATACGAGGCGCTCGTCCATGGCCTCAAGATGGAAAAAGAGATCGGCATCCGACGCATTGTATGCTTCGGCGACTCGGATCTGGTGGTGCAGCAAGTGTCGGGCGATTGGGACGCCAGGGACGCAAACATGGCTCTATATCTCTTCTTCGTACAATAGATATGTGCATGTTTTAAAGGGTGCGAGTTTCACCACATCCCCAGAGTAAACAACGAAGCCGTGGACACGCTCGCCCGCATCGGGTCAACAAGATAGGCAATTCCACCTAGAGTCTCCCTCGAGCACCTACGCAAGCCGTCAATCACGCCATCTCCGGAATCTGACTCCATCATACTAGATGCGAACCCGGGGACTGCCGGCTCCAAGACCTCCGTGATGGCTTCACCACACCCGGGGACTGTTTCCCCGCACCCAGGGACTGCCGGATCCAAGACCTCCACGACATCTTCACTGCACCCGGGGACTGCTTCACCGCACCCGGGGACCACCGGCTCCACTACACCACCCGGTCAGCCTCTAGACGAGCCTCACCCGGCTATCCATGCAGAAGTAAATTTGCTCATGCAGGCGGTATGCGCCATCCGGGAAACCCCAACATGGTCCAAGCCGTTCATGGATTTCCTAGCCAGAGGAGAGCTGCCCGAAGAGGAGGTAGAGGCAAGGCAGGTGAATCGCAGAGCCAACACATACACTATCATCAACAACGAGATCTACAAGCGCAGCATTGGGGGCATTTATCAGTGATGTGTGAGCCAGGAGGAGGGGATCCGGCTGCTGGTTGACATTCACTAGGGCGAATGCGGACACCACGCGTCATCACGAGCTATAGTGGCAAAGGCATTTTGCCATGGGTTCTACTGGCCCACGACACTCGAAGACGCTGAATAAATAGTAAAGGCATGCAACGGCTGCCAGCGGTTCAGCCAACAGAAGCACACCCTATCTGCGGCACTCAAGGCGATTCCCATCACTTGGCCCTTTGCCGTCTAGGGGCTGTACGTGGTCGGCCCTTTCAAAACAGCGCGATCCGGCATGACGCACCTACTGGTGGCAGTGGACAAATTCACCAACTAGATAGAGGCAAAACCAATAAAGAAGCTGGATGGACCAATAGTGGTCAAGTTCTTCACGGACATAATCACACGCTTTGGCTACCCCAACAACATCATAACAGACAACAGCACAAATTTCACCAAGGGAGATTTCGCACGCTTTTGCGGAGACAAGGGCATCCGCTTGGACCTTGAATCTGTGGCGCACCCCCAGTCCAACGGACAATGCGAGCAAGCAAACGGCCTAGTCCTATCCAGAATCAAGCCACGGCTGATCGAGCGACTGATGCGATCCCCCAGCTGCTGGATTGAGGAGCTACCAGCTATGCTTTGCAGCCTTTGCACCACGCCAAACCGGTCCACCGGCTACACCCCTTTCTTCCTCGTCTATGGGGCGAAGGCGGTCTTGCCAACAGACATCGAGTTCGATGCACCACGCAAGTTGCTATACTTAGAGCAGCAAGCCAAGGAAGCATGGGAGGACAACATCGATCTCCTCGAAGAAGAACGCGAGCTGGCCTTGTCCAGATCCGCCATCTACCAGCAGAACTTACGCCGTTACCACTCTAGCCAGATCCGTAGTGTTTCGTTCCGCGAGGGCGGTCTGGTACTAAGACTGGTGCAGGACACCAAGGGGAGGCACAAGTTATCTCCACCTTGGGAGGGCCCATTCATCATCAGCCGGGCACTACAGAACAACTCATACTATCTCATCGACACCCGCTAGCTAGAAAAGAACAAGATGGACCGTTCAGGCGAAGAAACTGAGCGCCCATGGAACGCGAGCCAGCTTTGCCCCTTTTACACTTGAACAAGAAGTGTATGTATCTTACATTTATGTAATGAACAAGCATGGGAGCCTCGACACAGTCTCGGGGACTCCGCAATAAATTAGCAAGTCATGCTGCACAATTTGGTTTTTTCGGCTGCATTATTCTAACCCCGGAGCCGGCGATCCGTCTTGAGGACTCGCCGGTTGGCCCAGACGGCTGCACAATCCACACGACAAAGTACTGTACACGGCTCCTAGGGATTCCTCTTCGGTTCCAGCTATAGACCGCAAGCCAGCTGGCAGATCCGGCAAGAGCAGAATGCTCGAATACCCTTACACGAAAAAGCTACAAGGAAAAAAAAACGTCTGGATGTCCCGGTCGCGCTCGCTCGCCCAAGGCCAATGACCCAAATCCAAAGTATCGTGCAGTACGCCTACTAAGCTACCCCTTCAACTCTGGCTTGAAGCCGGCAAGGGCACAACATCAAATTGGCCAATGCTCACTGAGAAAAGGGCAAAGTCATTTACTTCGTGTGAAACACCAAAGTTTCAAGACTAGCGAATCTCAGATTACAATTAAACTTGCATCTATTTAACTAGGCAAACAACTTGTTTGTTTTTTCATCTTTGCATGAGCCAAAGTTCCACGACGAACACCCAAGCTGGAGGCTAGTAGCTTCCAAGCGGCAGCAGAGCAGGTCAAGGCGATTCGGCCCGGCTGTATCCTCCAGCCGGCCCGAACCTCGGGGACTACAACCTGTGGGTGCGCTTGTGCGCCCCCACACAGAAACCTGCAAATAGACAACAACATAAAGGAGATTCGACCCTGCTGTATTCTCCAGCCGGCCCAAACCTCGGGGACTACACCATGTGGGTGCGCTCGCGCGCCCCCACACAGAAACAAGCATGCAGCAAATGAAAAACAGGAAGTGGAAATGAAAAAGCACAAGCAAATACCCAAAGGGAGGCGATGCTCCCACCAGAGTTCAATAATAAGAACAGAGATGATTGTACAACAATGCAAAAGCACAAGTTCTTCATCTACAAATACGCTCGGCATACCGGGGATCAAGTTGACTGGTTGGCAGAAGGGCCGGAGACATTGGCTAGAGCTTGGCTGCTGGAGGCGACGTCAGCCGAGGCGGTCTAGGGTGCAGCCAAGGCATCAGTGCGCGGCGCATCCGGACTGTGGTGATATGGCTCCATGCTAGCCGGGTCGCTGAAGTTCTGGTCCAGTGCGACGAAGCTCCCAATCTTCACGCCACAGGAGCAGATGTCAGGAACCTCAGCACGAAGCTGGTCGTAGCTGGTCCCTTGGCGAAATCCGCAGGAAAGGCTCCATGTTTGGGTACCAGGACTTCAGTAGCACCAGTACCATCTCCCCGCCGCCACGAGCCGCCCACTCCCGAGCCACGTTCATGAGGTCCGGAGCACCCCAGAGCTTCTCGGCCAAGGCGTCCATGGTGGCCGGCTGGATGGTGTTAGGCCAGACGTAGTCGTAGACCTCGAGAGCGGCGGCACGAAGCCAATTCGTCTCCTCACTGACAACCGCCACCAGCTCACCCAGGCGGAGATCCCGCTCCGGATCCGTCTCGGGAATGCGGGCCAGCGCCTGATCAGTCGCCTCAGGATACTGAGCTGCACCCGGGAAAATAGATAATAATCAATGTTGGCTACATAAAGCAAGACTGCAATACTGACCTGGATTGAGAGCACATACTAATGACAATCTCGGCGATCTGGCAGAGCTCTCCCAGCGCTGCTGCCTCCTTGGCCTTAGAAGCCTTGAGAGCATCCTCCTGGGTGGCATAGAGCACCTTCAGGTTCTTTAGCGCCTCGGTCCGGGTGTCAGCCACCTTCTTGGCTTGGCCGGCCTTGATCTCCATCTATTGCTGATGTGCAGCCAGTTGGGCGATCTGGTCCTGACGAGCCCTGTTGGACTGCTCTAGCCGGGCCACCTCCCCGTCAGCCGGGCCACCTCACGATCCCGGTCCACCAACAGAACTGCAGAAGGGTAACCAATGTTCAACAAGAAGTGCGAGAAATCATGCAATTGGGAAGACATGGCAGAGCAAGCAATCTTACGGCCCAGTTCTCGCGAGGTCTTGGCGACGTCGACAAGAGCCCTCTGCGTAAAAAAGAGAAGTGAGACCCAAAAGAACCGGCTACAGCGCGAGACGGTGAAAAAACATCGTCAAAATCTGCAAAAGGACACATACCTCGACGGAGGCCCCCAGCGCCTTGGCCTGGCCAAGCCCCTGCTCCAGCACCTCCACCAGCTGGCAGGCCTGGTCGATAGCCAGGGGCGCCTCCCCGACAACTGTGCCAAGGCAGCGTCTAGCAGCAGCGCAGCCCGAGCCGGCGTCCAGCCGGTGACATGGAGGTCATTGTCGCTCATCGGAGCCGTAGAGGGCCTTCCCGCCGGCTGGACGGGGACCTCTGGCGGTGGCACCTCCACCTGGTAGGCGCCGGGGCCAGCACCCGCCATCGGACCAGAGGGCGGCACGACCGCACCACTACGCCTGGACAGGAGAGCCTCGGCAATGCGGGAGACGGCGCTGGGCAGGTGCAGCGTCACGGGCGTAGCCAGTGGCACAACCTCTGTCGCATCCGCGTCGGCCCCAGCCGGCGCAGAAGGTACCGCCTCGGGCATCATAGCTGGCACGACCTCGGGCGTCGCAGCCGGCGCACCTCCATCCCCGACAGGCGGAGGGGTGGACGCGGTGGCGATGGTCGCGGAGCCGGGCAAAGCCATCACCTCGCTGCGACAAAGACAAGGGCGAAGTAAGCAAGTGCGTGCCCATCAGTACAAGTATAAGGAGTAAAGGAACACCTACCCGGCGACGCTCGACATGGTGGCCGCGGCTCTGGGGCGGCGGCTCTTCTTGGCGGTACCCCCAACCGGCGTGGTGCTGGTCGAGGCGGCGTGCTTCCCCTGGACCTGGGCGCGGCGGCCTCGGCTAGGTCCACATCCTCACCATGCGCGGCTGTCCAAACACAAGCAAAATATCAAGTTCGCGGCTAGAACGCAGCAGGAGCAAAACAGGCAAGGACAAGGAAAAAACTCTCACCGGGTGGGAACTCGCAGCGCTCGTCGGCCCGCATGGGGAACTGCTCCGACTCCACCGGGGGCGCCTTGGCGGGCTTGTGGTCCGCAGCAAAGTTGGGGAGCTTGTTGTCCCCCATGCTGTCCTCCGCTAGCTGCGCCATAAAAGCTACTCAACAAGGGAAGATAACAGGCACGAAAACAGGAATCCCTCGGGAAAGTCCACCCAGAAAAGAGGAGAAAATACATACCTTCGGCGGAAGCCATCCGCGGTGGTACGACCGGCAGGAGAACTCCTACTCCTCCTCTAGCGCCTCCTTGGAGATGGTGGTGAGCCACTCGGAGAGGGCTGCGTATGACACGTCCAGCCGGGATACCCGGGTGGGATCCAGATGGCCGGAGAGGTGGCACATCTTGTGCGACCGGTGCTGCAGCGGGAGCACACAACTCGCCGTCCAGGACAGTAGAATGTCCTGGGTGGTGAGCCGCTCCTTCTCCACAAGGACCGCCAGCCGGGCGGCCATCCGGTCGATGTCGCCCTGGGCGCCCAAGTGCTGGACGCTCCAGGCCTTCCAGGTGGAAGGGATGTTGGTTAAGACCGAAATATTGATCCATTCCACCTCGGTGTTGTTGTGCACGTAGAAATACGAGCGCTACCAGAGCTTTTTTGATGGTGTCCGGGAGCTCTAGGCGTGGCATCAGCGCTGATGGCCGCAGATAGATGAAGTAGCAGCCCGTCTCTGTCAGAGGGCCGCCCTTCCCTACCACCTGAACTTTGAAGTAGAAGAACTTCAAAAAATTCACGGCGTCAGGGCGGACACCAAGATATGCCTCACAGCAGGCCGCGTGATGCATAAGCATCGCCACGGCATTGGCTCCGAGGTGGTGGAGTTGGAGGTCGAAGGAGACGAGAAGCTCCAAGACGAACCGGCTCAGCGGCAGCCCGAGGCCATGAGCGAAGTGGGCGAGGAAGAAGACGGCCTCGCCAGGCTAGGGGTTAGGCACCCGCTAGCCCTCCAGCGCAAGGCGGTGCTTCACCTGGTGCTCTGACAACAGGAACCTCCCCCGCTGGTACTTCCGCACCAGCTCCTCGGTAACGTAAGAGCCGCACCACCCGCCGGTGACATTCGGTAGCATGTTGTTGGGGAAGGTAGCCGTGTTGGAAGCGTGGGGTCCCGTTGTCGCAGCGAGAGAAGAGCAGGGCCGACAACTAAGAAGCGGTGGTGCAAGAAAGCAGAAGAAGGCAAGAGCAACAGGCGCAGGAAGAAGATGTGGGGAGACCCCGCTCCCTGGCGTCCCTATTTATCAAAAAAAGAATTGCGGCGGTTGTCCTCCCTCTCCACCACATGGCAAGCAACTACCCCACCTCCACGCGATGGTTTAGGACGGATCGCATGCGCCCGCGCGCGATGCACGGAAGATCCCGCAGGCGTTACTACGGGAGGCAAACCACGCCCATGATCTCCAAGAAACTGCAATGATGAAGGGGTGCGTGTAGTTACCAAAAACTGCCGTGGCAGACCAAGATGTCAAACTGATGCGACACGCACCAGAAGTGGCAGGCGTGGCTGACGCGAGCAACGACATCAGAAAACTGGCGACCCCTCTCCCGGCCAGGTGCGGAAGCCGGTCCAGAAGATCACCGCTCACACCCTGTGGGTGGGGCCATCAGCTCCGTAGCCGGTAAACCCCAGCCAGGAAACGGCGAAGAATCTCAAGCCGGTACAAGACAAAGATTACAGGACAGAGACTACAAGACAAAAACTATGAGACAAAAGAAAGACGATAAGGCCCCTGCATCATCAGTCATCTCAAATGAGCACGCAAGAACTTCTCTACGGGGCGTAATCCTAACGCGCTCGAGGACTAGTGTCGGGGGGATGACCCCCGAGTAGGCCAAGACGGGACCAAGCGACCGGCTCCAAGGATCTCTGGCCGTCTGGACCCAGAACAAGGAACCACAGCCGGGTGGAATTCCCCACCTGGTCCGCAACCAAGTTTCCCCGGCTGGCCCATCTAGCCGGGTGGCCAGAAGAACCGGCTGGGAGGCCGCTCCTAGACGGCCGCCTCGGATCCGCTGGCCATGGTACGGTGGGGATGACGATCCGCGCTGAGCGCATCTTTGACAGGACAGGCTGGCTAGCCTGGCCGGCCCTACCGGACAACTGGGCCAAAGCTGGAGGCTGACGAGCAAAGCAAGGGTTGACGAGTAAAGCTCCGGCTTATGCATAAAGAGCCGGCTGACGGATAAAGAGCCAACTAACGAGTAAAAGCAGGGGCACTGGACACTGTAGCGCTGTCCTTCCCTGTACTAGAGGCTTGACTAGACCCGGGCCTATCGTTTGGCCCTGTCCAGCCGACCCACTTTGTAAGGCCCAGATCCAAACAGTAAACCCTAGAACCCATCTTGTAAACTACCTCCTCAACCAGTATATAAGGGGGGTAGTGCTAGGGTTCTAGGTAGACAATTACAAGTTAGAAGTTCTCCACATTGGACAAGTTGAGTAGTTACTTCTTCTTCTAGCAAGGAGTAGCTAGGGAAACAACTCAAGGAGCGTCTGTATTGGGCATTCGCCCCCTGATAGTAGATCCTTGCAGGAGTAGGAGCTTTACCTCGCCAAGAGGGCTCCGAACCTGGGTACATCATTGTGTTTACAGTATCTATGCCCAACCCGTTGCGAGTAGCCATCGATAGCATCTTGATTGTCCCCTTCATGCCATCCCCGATGGCACTGCCGTGTTCCACACCACGACACCATTTAACAAAAGAAATGTCTTGCCTTATTTTACATTTTCTCAACTCTTCTAGCATTCAAAAACAAAAGCCAAAATTCCTTTTCCACCTCAACTAATTTAGTAGATTCTATTGACCAAACTATGGAGATCTATAAGTTATCATCTCTTTATGTTTTCAAGATAGAAGTTCCAAATGATCTTACCTCTAGACTTTCTAAAACCATTTATAAAACCTTTGAATTACAACCTTGGTAGAAGCACCAATGACTCTTACCTACTTCAAAACACAATCTTTTCAAAATACCATCCTTACCTCAAGGTAATCTTGATGGTACCCTTAGTAGTAGACTTAAGATGTTTTAAGATGAATTTCCTTGATCTGCTGCTTGACTTACATGTATAGGAAGTTATGTGAGACAACCTAAGAACATCCTTTAGCAACAAACTACCCAAGAAAATCAACCTATACTCCCTTGAGAAAATCATCACAACATTTTAGAAAGATAACCCTCCCTCTATTATTAGAATCATCTTGGATAAGCCACTTTAAACCCCTAACACTTGATCTAAGGACTATTACCACCCCTATCATCATCCTTGGGATGTAACCAACCATCTCCTACAACTTCCCTTGATCAATGGATCTCTTCCCCATCTCCCCCAAGCTTGTCTTGACCCTTAGTCTCTCAAGTGACAAATTGTTCTTCCCTATCACACACCATCTTGAGTCATCTCATTTTTATATCCTTCATTATAGAAAAGACCAACTCAAGCCTTGGATCCTATATAATTAACCTACTCTATAGCATCACCTACTTGGTGATGAGTTTGTTACCTTGCATCCTCTCAAAAACATCACCTCTTGTACCCTAGTCAAAAAACCCAAGTCTAGAATTGTATTCAACATCACCTCTTTGAGTCTCTCTCTTTTCGAAACCTTGTGCATTCTTGGAAATGCACTTGAACCATCTTAAAGAACATTCAAGATACTTCTGAATCCCACTCTTACCCTAGGCAAGATCATCCTTTGACCCCCTTGTTCTTGATGGTTTCGCGGGAATGAAATTAATCGTTTATGCAAATCTTATCAACTTACCTACTTTGACATAAGCTCCCATCCCCATGCTATCTCCCTTTGACCGACTCCCTGTAGGTTTGTACTCTACACATGAGTGTCTATCAACCTATGCTTCACTTATTCACATTAGAACCTTGTGCTTCCTACAACCACTTGGTTTATAAGGCTATTTAATATTCTGCTTTACCACCTTAATTTTCTCCCAACTTTGGTAGATCATTGTGACCTACTCTGAGATGTTTTGGCAAATATTCTGACACCATACCTTATAGCATCAAGTCCTATTTTCAACCCAACTACACATACATCAATTAGATACTTGGATCATCTCCTATAGTTGATCAAAGTACGCATAAAAATATTAGCCCCCACGATCCCAAAAAATCCCTAAATTCAAATTTCCTCAATTGTGTTTCATACCAATACTAACTAGTGATCTCCTCTACCCTCTTCATCTCAAAGATCACGCCCAACCTCCTCAAGAACCTCTCATCACTTGATCATGTGAGATCTTGAGAGAAATTATATTAACTCATTAATGTCTACTGTTAATACTACTTTGTAAATTCCTCAACTAACTACAAACTAGCTGGTTTAACCAATTTAGCATCTCTAACTTTCCTTTTAATCCAATGGTGACCCCATCTACAACAGGGACCTCCAAAAACTACACAAATCCTAAGTTGAAATGATCATATATGATCATAACCATCTACCTCCCTCTGTGAAGTCCTTTTTAACCCGTAGCAAGGCATCCATTAAGCACAAAAACAAACCCTCCTCCTCCCTGGTCGAAGGTAGTGTAGCAACTGTTGTACCAAATTCAATCCTTGTCCTCTAGTTCTTGTAGGGAGGTAAGTGGAGCTACCTCACTATCTAGAAATATCTTGAGACATCACTACTATGCGGATGCATAAAGCCTTCTACCTCTCTCTGCACGATCCTGAGTCCCACACCACCTCCCAACACTGCCCTCGCTTCCCTGTCAAATCCTAGCTCCTTTGGCCATGTAAAAAATGGACTATGCCCACCATACACCACCCCCTCCTCGGATAAGTAGGCAGAGGCTGCTCCAGCCTCCCTACTCAACCCTCGTTCCTCCCCCACCTTCCCACTTCTCCCCTCCACACTCGAGAGCCTCACTCCAGGACTGGTCTACCTTGGAGAAGGAAGGAAACCTTCCTCAGCCATTTCTTCGAGAAGGTGGTACTACTGTCATCCTAGGCCAACTCCTACCCCTTCCTCTGCTTGAGTATGCTCTACTCACTTAGATCCGTCCGCCCATGTCTTCCTTTTCCTTGCAGGAGCGACGTAGGTACCCACAGCGGTGAACACACGAGAGGAGCTTCTCTGTTGGACCTCACCCGCCCGAGCCCCTGCAACGGTGCCAACATCCCACATGCATCCCCGGGACCTCCGCAACCCCTCCTACACCTCATCGATGACATGCAGCAATCACTGGGAGCTTCCCGATGAACCACCGAGCGAAGCTCGCCCTCGCAGATGCACGCGCCACCATATTCGGGTCAAACATACCTCTTCCGCCCATCTCCAGAGTCGTCACCAAGCACCACCTCGCCCTAGACCCTCCCCGTCGCCTCCCAATGCCCCCCAAGTGAGCCCTCATGAACACCGACGCAAGCTAGGGTTTCTGCCGCCGCCTCGCTAGGTTAGATGGAGACGACTGCCAATTCCCTTTTAATTCGGCGGTCGATAATGCTCCATACCCCTTTTTTCTCTTTAGCAATTGACAAGCAGGACCCACCTCCCACGATTAAAATGACCCCTTCCGCATGCTGCGTCGCTGGTATGGGCCGAATCCACCTCCCCGGGCACATTTCCTTGCAGATCTGGTGTGACACCCCCGGGATCAGGGTTAAACAAAACCCATACCTTATCCTGGCATAATCTTAACCTAGAGCTTGAGAATATCCAGTGAGAAATCGGTAACACAAAAGTACCCTGTGACACAAATTTATTACAGCAAGCTCATAATTGAGCAAAGAACTAAAATATTACAAGCAGAGGTCACTGACCACAAACATCAAACAATAGAAGGAAAATTATGATATTAAGTATAGCTAACTTAACAAATGGCCTAAGAGGCCTCAAGCATAATGATGACGTCCCAGCCCATAGATTCCAGGCTGCCGGCGGGGAAACCCAAGCTACTTGTCGGTGTCGATGTCATATAGAACTTGTCTTCAAGGGAACACTTACTCTGCTACAAAAATTATCAACCAAGCAAGGGTGAGTAAAGGGTGTACTCCGCAAGACTTATGGCTAGTGGGGTTATTTTGCATAAAGCCAAATTTGTTTATAAAACAAGAGGGAGAAGAAGCTCGTCTAAACAAGGGGATAAGAGAGTGACATCTCCGAAAAATTGATCATCATCTGATATCCACCAAGTAATCCTCATCTCATAACTAGGATCAGACCCTCGTACCCATGAGGAAGCATCCTTAAGCACATGTTGAAATCTCCAAGTTTTACAATTAGGTTAATGTTCTCTATGATCTTCATGTCCATTCCCAAGTCGTCCATAACCGTGGACACGAATTTTCGAGAAGATTAATCCCTGTAGGGGTGTACAACTTTACCCACACATACCAACCGACTCTTAATGCCAAGCTATTAGCCCTCTTCCTTGGAAGGCCGACAGAGGGTGGTTGGACACGACCTTTACCTTGCGTTCACCGAGACCATGAGTCACGCCCTAAGGATGATTCCACTGTAACGGGACAAATGCCAAAGCCGGTCCCTAGAGATGTGAGTCGAGGTTGGTTTATCAGGGGTGCTATCTACCCCAAGCAACCCCGACCACGCTTATCTACCTGTTATCATGCACCTCACCCGCCAAATCTTTCAAAATGTTTTCTATGCATATGTCGAATTGAAAGCCCAAACTATGTGACTCATGGAATCTACTAGGAAAGTTACTTTGTCGAGAGATTCCTAGTCCCATGTGCATGTACTCGTCTTAGTTCCGAGGGGAAGAACTTGGATCCTAATGGTGGTGAGCATGGGACTACAAAAACCACAACCCACCATGGCCTCCCATACAAGCCTTAGCATGTTTAACCTTTACCACTGATCTCATATCATCATGTTCTCCTGTCAAACTAGATTCTCTACATCTCATACATCATCAGGATGAACTAGCACTGATAGCTCAGCATGGCTAAGCAAGACACTGCTAATAGCTCTAGTAGTGCACACAATCCAAACCTAGTTATGCTAGGAGTAGTGGATCATGTAATATAAGCTCAAAGGTAGTAATGCAACAGATAGGATACTCTATTTATCGATAAAATACCATAGTAGAATTGTATGCAAGATGGAAAGAGATGAAATACTTTGAAAGTATAGGATTATATCATGGCGGGGCTATGTTTGCCTTGCTTGTTGATATCTAGATATAGATCTTCGGAAGCCTTGTACCTGACTTGGTTGCAGTTGGCCAAGTATTGTTCATCGATCATCGATGGTGTTGATCTCGATCTTCGATCTCGACCTCAATATCGTATTCTATCGGGGAAGAACCAAACACCGGAAAGAAAGGGGAAGCAACAATCAACACATGCATCGATGCAATGCTCAAGCAAGGATTATGATATGACAAGTTAATTAGTATTGTAATGAACCCCTAAGGCATGATTAAACATTTTAAACAAGGTCCGAGGGACATAAACCCTAATTTGGAGAAACCCCAGATGTATATGAGAGGGGTCACTTTGTTCTTCTAATTAAACTTGGCACTGAAGTTGTTGAACAATGCATGATTTTGATGTTATAAGATAGATCTCATTTTGTGAACATTTTGATATATTATACATATTTTTCTGACTTATAAATAATTAGTTATGAATTTTCCCAATTTAAATACATTTTAAATCATTTTTAAAACAATTAAACATTTTTGGAATTATTAAATTAATTTTCCGTCTGGGCCCTCTTGTCTTGATTTTATTCATTTCTGAAAATTATTTAGGAAAATGTTAAAATACTAACAACTGGGACCCACCTGTCAGGTAATTCCTACTTATAGAAAATAATTACAAAAAAATTAAAATAAAAGAAAGGATTTACTGCCTCATGCTGATTTCAGCATGACATCAACAATAGGGTACCTCCAGGTGGTGCTTAATTCGGCCGATAGGAGACATGCGGGAGCTGGTGCTTCAGCTCATTGCGTAGAGGAGGTCACGGCGGACCGATTGGTGGCTGAGCCACCCACTTTTGATCATCGGGGCTTCGCCAGCGATGAGTTTCTGTGGCGGCGGACGACAACTCTCGTCGGGAGGCCAACTTAGAGCAAAAGGAAGACACTGGAAAGGCTCAGAAGAACTGGGAGCTCACCAGAAACACGATAGGGTGGTCGGTGAGGAGAGGCACGATCGAGAACAGCGGCGATTAACAACGGTGGTCGTCAGAACTCCGAGGAGGAGGAGGAGCTCGATTGGGAGCACCCACGTCCGATTCCACTGGCTAGGAAGGTCATGGCGACACAGTGGATTTTGTGGTGTCATCAGAGGGACGAGGGGGGCATGTAGCGACGAGGCGGGGCAACACCTGCAAGCTAGGGTTCTGACCAGAGGGGGATTTAGAGAAGAGAGGAAGCTAGGATCGTCCTGGTGGCTCAAGGGGTACTTATAGATAACCGGGACGTCGGTAGTGCTCATCTCTTTGTGGTGGGCATCTCGGTGAGGCAGGGACGGCGCCGGGGATGACACACAACAGTTCCTCAACGATGTCCTTCTAGTGAGAGGTAGGAGAAAAGAGAAAAGAAATGAAGAGGTATCAGGTCGGGTGTTGGGCTAGGTGGGCCGCGGAAAAGGAAGAATGGTAGACTGGTTGCTAGGCTGTGACTTGAGCTGCTCTGGTTCATTTTTTTAGCAAATCGTTTTCCTTTTTATATTCATCATTTCTCTCTTTGTAAAATCATTTTGAACACTGATTTTGAATCTGTTTGAAATACCAGAGAGTTTCAAAATTAGCTAAAAATATCCTAGGCCCTTTATACCAATTTGGGCTCCATACATTTTGGTAGTTTGCAAAATTCAAAGCATTTGAACTAGATTTCAAAGAGAGTGGAAACTAGGGTTAGGATTTTACATTTTATTGTTTGCATTTTTATTTTGTCTTAGAAAAAGATGATGCTCATGAATGCACAATCAACCCTAGATATTAGTTAGCTAAAACTGGGGTGTTAGAGCTATATCCCCCTTACGAGATTCTCGACCCGAGATTCCAAATGTAGGAAGGAAGAATAGAAACATGGTTACTTTAAAGATAAGAGGGAAACACACTAAACAACACACAGAGTATCTCATGGTCAACTCATGAAAGGAATGTTCAGAAACAACTCTAACATGACGACATGAAACATGTCAAGGTAACGGAGGAAACATGAGGAGATGGTTTCAAGTTGCTAGATAACTGGTCTTCATAAAGATTGAGACCATGGGGTTTCAGAAGAGTTTAAGCTTCTAAAAAGGAAAGCTTACAACAGAAAAACATGAACTCAGACTTCGAGAGATGAAACTCTACTAAACGGCTTAAGTAGAGCTTCATAGATACAGAGATACGGATAACCAAGATGTTGAACTACTTTTGATATAGAAGGGTCACTCTTCGTTCAACAGAAGGTCAAGACAGAAAGTTGTTTTGTGGAGAGGACTCGTAAGAGTGACAAGGAACATGTAACAAGAGAAACTTTTGATTACCAAAATCAAAGTTGCTCTTTGAACATGATCGAGAAACGAAGGAAACTCTTTATTCGTCCCGGATTATCAAAATCTTTGCCAAAGATCATGATATCACTTTACACCACTAGATGAATAGATAACAAGATTCCTAATGACTCGAGGAAAAAGAAACTTCATTTCTCAGACTTCTATTACTTGGCATAACAAGATTCTTGCCAACATAAAGGGTCTAGAGGATCGGCCGAGAGACATCTAGCAACCCTACTTTAAATGTTCTCCTTGATGTTCGAGGCAGACATCAAGTAAAGGTTGGACTTCGGTTACAAAGGAAACCATAAGCACAACTCCTGTGATAAATCGTAGGAGAAGCCTCATGCAGAGTGGTTGTTATTGTCGAATCAAGTCAATATGACAATAGGTCTTCCGACTAATTGTGTCAACCATTACATCAATTTTGCCAGATTTCCAAATAGGACTATGTCAAAACCTTGAGAAACACCAACCATTTTAGTTGCTTGAGATTCAGCTCTGGGTAGGTGGAGAGATACTTTAGACTCAGCATGTCCGAATAGAAAACTCGCAACATTTACCAAAAAGATGAAGTCACTAGATTCTCAAGTCATGGACTAAAGTGTTAAGCTTGAATAGACTAAGCTACATTGCTAGACTCATGTATTAGCAACTTGTCGAAGGACAACTGCCCATACATGTTGTACTTGCAACGAAATACACATGTGTCCTTAAGGAAACAATGATAACTTTACTCAAATCAACGATGACATCTTTCAAAAATTGCACATGAACCAAAGAAGGTCAATTCTAATGTCTAGAACACATTCTTCGAGATAACCCGAAGATGATTCTCGACAAGTTTTCCAACATTAGTCCCAAATGTTCCATATGAATCTAGTCTAGCTTGTAGAAGATAAGGATGTTATCGATGGGATCAACGACAAACTTATCGAGATACTCCAGAAAGATGGACTCATATGTTGTATGAACAAGGCAGAGTATTGGTCAGACCAAAGGACATGAAGATGTACTCAAGTGAAACATCACAAGTAGCAACATCGTCAATATAGTCCTTGGAACTGAGTTTGATTTGACGATAACCCAAACCAAATCAAAAGTGGGGAAGATAACATGTCCATGAAGGAGATACTATCTTTCTTCAGCTGGAACGAAACTAGACATCTCTTTAAAAGGAACTAAGTCAGATAGAACTTTTGTCTTACAAGTCTCCAGTTTGTTGTTTAAGCTCAACCAACTAGTTCAGGGGTATCTAGTACGGATCCTTCGAGAAAGGAGCAGTCCAGAGAACTTGCTTGCTCAAGAACTTGACAAACATGGCCATGTGGCAACATGGTGATACTTCGAGTAGACATCTAGAATATCATGAACCACCGATATGTCACTTAGTTCAAGAGGAAACTTGCTTTATGAGGCCAGAAGACATAGTCTTAGAGTTTCAGCATGAGCCTAACTCTTTGACCAAAGAGAGTGCACCTGAATAGCGGACTTTGTAGCACCATCATCCTTTGCTTAGTGATAGGGTTAACCAATCATGATAAGGAAAAACAAAAATGTCCTTGGAGTTCAAAGCAATAAGAATTGCTAAGAATCTTAGATGGACACATTATTACGCACTCGCATCATTCACGAGCTGGAAAGCTCAGGGAAAGGGTGGGTAAATATGTGTGAGAGCATCACTTCATTAAGGGGCCATGAAACTTAGCACGACCTCTTAGTATATGACGAGGTACTGGAGTTTTTTTCTCCTGACATCCCAAAATGGTTTGTCTTGACAGACCACAAGAGTATCTTACATCGGAAGACACCAATGCGCATTACTATTTGTCTACCAACAGGTAGACAAAGGTCGGAAAACAACAAGGGAAAAAGGAACATGCTTAGGATAGAATCCTGAGATGTGGATGCATAGGTTATCAACCTTACATAAACCAATGCATAGAAGGGAGAGGTGTGGAAGAGTCACGAGTATAGATGCAAGACTCACGAGGAGTACTCTTGTCGTGATCTCTTTGGTTCCATTAAAGAACATCTGCCATAGCATGTGGTAAGGGAAGTCCTTAATTGTCACGAGTCAATAGCGACAATAACCACAAGCTCGAAGCCCAAAATGGTAGTACCATCCATCCTGAGATAATTCTTGAACATTAACAACAAGGGTCAATGGAATGGATCTTGGGTTAAATATCAGCTTCATGCACGAGATTCACAACACTTGAATCCAACATAAACCGGGATCTTCGGTTCAAGTCCAAGGGTTAAAACCCGAGAAAAAAATAACTACTACTTGAGTGATATAGCGTACACTTCAAGGTAGTAACCACGAGGTAGCTTCCAAGAGAAGACGACTTCTGAAGTACCTGGACAAATAAAAAGGAGGCACACAAGGTGAAAGGAAACCTCGAAGCCTAGAACAGAACACTATGGTGCCTGTAATAAAATATTGTAGGTTCCATGAAACCAAGAGATCATGATGAAGAGGAATCTCTCAGCTGAACAAGAGCAAAGGAAAACAAGGAACAGACAGCACACACAACTCTAAAGAACTCTACACTAGGTCAATTGACTGAGAAATGACATGCCCAAAAGGCACCTAAGCTTTCAAAGACTAGAGGAGATATCAAAACTTTTTCCAAAGTCAACAAAAGATAAGATGACCTAGAGTTAGATCGATACCAGATAAGGAGAAAAAGAACCATACTAGAGTTTTCCAAATACCTTTCATCTTTGAAATAATTTTCACAAGCACTAGACTCAACATCGACCAATAGCAAGGTTTTCCTACGGACGGTACTGCTCTGTTACCAAAAACTGTGACACCCCCAAGATCAGGGTTAAACAAAACCTAGACCTTAGCCTGACATAAGCTTAACCTAGAGGTCGAGAATATCCAGTGAGAAATCGGTAACACAACAATACCCTGCGACACAAATTTATTACAGCAAGCTCATAATTGAGCAAAGAACCAAAATATTACAAGAAGAGGTCACTGGCCACAAACATCAAACAACGGACGACAAATTATGCTATTAAGTATAGCAAACTTAACAAATGGCCTAAGAGGCCTAAAGCATAATGATGACGTCCCAGCCCATAGATTCCAGGCTGCTGGCAGGGAACCCCAAGCTACTCGTCGGTGTCGATGTCGTACAGAACTCATCTTCAAGGGAACACTTACTCTGCTACAAAAATTATCAACAAAGCAAGGGTGATTAAAGGGTTTGCTTCGCAAGACTTATGGCTGGTGGGGTTATTTTGCATAAAGCCAGTTTTTTTATAAAACAAGAGGGAGAAGAAACTCGTCTAATCAAAGTATTTTTAAAGGGGATAAGAGAGCGACATCTCCGAAGAATTGATCATAATATGATATCCACCATGTAATCCTCATCTCAAAACTAGGATCACCCCCTCGTACCCATGAGGAAGCATCCTTCAGCACACGTTGAAACCTCCAAGTTTTATGATTCGGTTAATGTTCTCTATGACTTCATGTCCATTCCTAAGTCGTCCATAACCTGGACATGGCTTTTCGAAAAGATTAATCCGTGCAGGGGTGTACAACTTTACCCACACGTACCAACCGACTCTTAATGCCAAGCTATTAGCCCTCGTCCTTGGAAGGCCGACAGAGGGTGGTTGGACACGGCCATTACCATGCGTTCGCCGAGACCATGAGTCACGCCTTGCGACAAGGCCATGTTTCAAAAGAAAAGCAAAACTATCTACTGCCCTTGATTTAAACAAGTACAGTACATCACTATCAGTTCCACAAAATGTTTTAGTAATAGCAACGACAGAACATTTGAGAGATTCAGTAGCTTTCCTGCTTGAAATTCAATAGCAGTACAGAGAGAATCAGTTCTTGTTCCAGCTAAAAAAACAGACTCGATCATTGGAGCAAGGAAAACTGACAATCAAGTGACAATACCAGTGTGACCCCCCATATGCAACCCAAAATGCCCAAGACTCATCTAGATAATTGTGACAATGCTAACTTTCAAAAGAAAAGCAAGACAAACTATTGCACTTGATCTAAACAAGTAACAGTACATCACTATTAGTTAAACAAAATATTTCAGTAATAGCAACGACAGAATAAAGGCAAAGCAAGACCATCTTCTATCCTTGGACTAAACAAGTACTACCAATACCAGCATATAGTAGTACAAAATAGTCCGAAGTACAAGAACTAGTGCTATACTAGTACTGCTCTGCATCCAAAATCCAACCTCCAGTACACGTACGTCCGTGGTATCTAGTGAAAGTGGGATAAAAAATCTGAGGTAGTAGAATGGTCAATTTGGAATTCTCCCTCGCGATGGATGCATATTGAGTAATACAGGCCCTAGATCAGAGAAGTTTGATGGTACACCACCATGGAATGCTTTTCCTTCTGCATGATTCCAGGCACCGCCCTGCTCCCAGGAGTGAAGGAATTGCGCACTGCACCCTCCCAAAACCCAGCCTCTCGTGACGGGTGATAGATGGTGAACTACACACTGTACAAGGGTGACGAGCACCCGTCCAGCCTGATGCACACGATGGATACGATGAATTCGCCCCACTCAGACATGTCAAATAGCACAGCGAACACCGTACCATCGTCCCCAGATCCAATATTCTCTAGTCTTGATTAGCGTGGTGCCGACAGCGGCTGAGAGATAAACCTGGGATTTCTAAAGGAAGTAAGAATTGGTGGACTAAATTGCAGCATGCTAAATATACATATAAGAAGTTCTCAGGCGCCTGAGATCTAGGCACTCCCAAGAAAAAATTCAGAGCCATATTTCAAAAGAAAATGCTAGATCATCTCCAGTGTTTGATCTAAACAAACTTGAACGGCAGATCATCATCAGAATCATGATGGTCATATTTGCCATATCCCACATTGTGGATGCAAAATGAGTAATCCAGTGTGAACCTATCATGTTTCTTAATCAGGAAATTACGGTAATATTCAGTAATCCTGACAGAGGCCGGCGAGGCGCTGCTCTTCGGCTCGAAAAATAGGCTATCATCGATAAATTGCTCCAGGTCCTCACCAATAATTGAAGGTTTATAAAAGTGCAACTCCACCACATACCACGGAAACAAGCACACCGCCAACCTTGCTCCAGCGGCGAGGCCATAGTCGAGCATGTCAAATCGCATGGCGAACAATGTGGCATCGTACCCGGATACCACGGTCTCTACTCTCCATGAGCTAGGTGCCAGCAAAGGCTGAGAGATGTACCTGTGTTCCTCGTCGTAGTGGAAACTCTGCACTTCAATTGAGTGGGCTTTTTTGAGGTAAGCGAGGAGCGTTGTGGCCAGGACGGCGAACTCACAGCCAGGCTCAGTGCAGTTGCAAGGGACGTGCGGGCATGCCATCTTGTGGTTGAGGAAGTCATGGAAGGAGACCAATGTCCCGCATCCGTCATTAGGGTATCTGCTACCATTTCCGCCGATGACTTGGCGGCACAGCTCTTTGGAGCATGCGGTTAACCAAATGGCACTAGTAGTGTCCATACGCATAGCGATTTCTCTGAAGGCGTCGTCGCTGACCATGCTCCAGCCACCGTACCAAATGTTGTGCATCGAATCCGCCATTGTGTCCGGATGGACTGGGGGCGAGGGTGGATTCAAATATGATTGTTGGGGTTTCTTGGAGGATAGTGATGGAGGCCTGCAAGAAACGATGCAACGGGAGAGAAATGGCTAGGAAAATTTCGGAAATGCGGCGCTCGAGAGGATCCAAAATGCGGCTAGCCAACGTTAGCGAATGGGGATCGCCGGAGATGGGGAAGATAGGAGGCTCTTTGAACGAGGGGTGTTAATTTTGCATGTTCCCTAGTCGGTCTTCTACAGTGGATCGAGGACACCTGCTAGAGTTATAGCTAGAGTGCTAGACTAGCAAGCTGTCATGTCCTAGATCAGTATTGTATCGTCCCATCACGTAGACTGTGTTTCATGAAAGGACGTGAACCCATATTTCTCCCCTCTCTAGATAGCATGCACCGTAGAATAGCTTTTATCGCACGTGAAGGATTTGAACCCGCATGCCGAAATAAAAGGACGTCAATCCTCAAGCCAGCTCACCCAACTCTGATAAATAGGACTACTAAAAACTATAATAATAGGTGAAGCTCAAAAAATAATTATAATTTTGAGCCATGTATATAGAATATCCGTTGTATATTTAGTTCTTATACTTTATATCATGTAGTAGTAATCAACCTATTAGCTACCTAATAGTACTCGCCATGCTCTAGAAAAATAACGAAGAACATTCTAGAATTATTGAGAAGTATGCTTTGAGGTTTGTGCATATATTTTAGTGTTCTAAAGACTATCAAAAGTATCTTCAGATGCTAGAATGGATAGAATTAAGATCCAATAGTACTTTATGGACGTAGCTTGAAATTATAATTATTTTGGGGCTTCACCTATTATAATTTTATATAAACTAGTAAAAGGCACGTGCCACACACGTATATACTGTATGAAATGTGATTTAACAGACATCAAGTTGTTACAAACCAATAGTCTTATTTAAGAAAAAAGCATACATTAAGTCTATTAATAATAACTATCTACACATATTGAGAATACAACCTACTATGCTATGAAATTTGGGGGGGTGACATGATGATTCTAGAACATGGTGGAGTTTGCTCTAGGTAGTACTCAACACGAATCCACCTACTCTGAACCATTGAATCTAACAGCCCAACAGTCAGGATTGGTACTATGTATCCAATTCAAAACTGCTCCTTTATAGTAGTAGAGAAAAAAATGATATGGCATATACTTCTACTATCTGATTCTCACGTGCAAGGCATGTGCAACTTAATAATAAGATATATAACACGAATAACTTTGAACATCGATCATCGGATATAGATTCACAGATTCCAACATTGCTAATTCTTGGATCTCTTGCAAATTCAAGAAAGAATCTATTGCGCTTACTTGTAGTTCAAATTTGACCTACTTTCTTTAAATCGACATAAAGTTATTTGAGTGCATGGGCGTAGTTAGCTAATATATAGGGAAGCTTGAAACATCCTAAGACTAGCGAATTGTAACAAAACATGTCCGCGTTTTCTGAAAATCGGGTGGTGGTACTTTATTTTTTGACTGGGGTATATCCCGAATGAGTTAGATGCTTCAATAATTAACACAGCTAGTGCATGTGTACATGTTACACCAAGGACCTTAAACAAGTGAAAATTGCATCCAACTCTATACATTTAACACAAAAGACCCTATACTCAAGCAATTAAAATTAGTAGTCGGGTCCAGCTCCTCCATCACGGAGCTGAGCCATGCTCTTCGTAGTATTAGCAGTAAGTTGCACGTGCCTTGCACATGAAACTCACATAATATACAGAAGCATGGAATGTCATTAGTATATAATATTGTAATAGCTAAAGCTTGAAATATCTATGAATTTGAGCCACGTTTCTAAAGTATGAGTGTATATTTGGTTCTTGCACTTTATATCATGTAGAAATAAATGTTTATTAGCTACCTAATAATTGAAAATTCTAGAACCATGATCTAGAGAAACAATATAGAAGATTCTACAATGATGGATAAGTATGTTTTGACGTTTTTCTACATATATATCTTATCTTATCTTACCACTATATAGTGTACGAATAACTTTGAATATTGACCATTGGATCAAGACTCGCGAATCTCAACATTTCTAGCCGTTGGATCTTCTTTTCTATTGTAGCATCTAGAAGATTTTATTGATAGTCTTCCTCACAATGAATAGTATACACAAAACTAAAAACACACTTCTCCATCATTCTAGAATCTTCTCCCTCGTTTCTCTAGACCATGTTACCAGAATTTTCAAGTTTTAGATAGCTAATAATTGTTGACTTCTAAATGATATACAAAGTACAAGAACCAAATATACACCCATACTTTATAGCTATTGATCAAATTTATATTTTTTTATGCTTTAGCTATTAAAATTTTATATAGTGATGATATGTTTGACGCCTATTATCCGAGTCTCTCGTGTTGATCAAAAGGGACATGCCACACACGTATATATTGTATGAAATGTGATTTAACAAACGTTAAGTTGTTATTAACCAATATTCTTATTCGAGAAAAATGCATACATTAAGTCTATTAGTAATAACTATCTACCCATATTGAGAATACATCCTACTGTGCTATGAAGTTTTGGGGGTGGTGAAATGATGGTTCTAGAACATGTTGGAGTTTTCTCTAGGTACTATTCAACACGAATCTAGATGCTCTGAACCGTTGGATCTAACAGTCCAACAGTCAGGATTGGTGCTATAGATCCAATTTAAAACTGCTCCATTGTAGTAGTAGAGAGAATACAACCTCCCATGTTATGAAATTTTGGGGGTGGTGACATGATGGTTCTAGAACAAGGTGGAGTTTTCTCTAGGTACTATTCAACACGAATCCAGGTGCTCTGAACCATTGGATCTAACAGCCCAACGGTCAGGATTGGTGATAAGGATCCAATTGAAAACTGCTCCATTATGATAGTAGAGATATGATGTCGATATGGTCATCCTTTGAATAACCTTCATTCCCGATGCTTGGAAAGGAAGGGAAAAACTCCAAAGTTTGAATTCTACTAATATTTGTCGTTAATGCCTGGTTCCTTCCTATGTACACCAACGCACACACCAGAGACATAGTTGAGCCGCCGTACCAAGACACGCATGCGCAGCGCTGTGGACGAGGGAGTGCTGAGATGGATGGTGAGGCAGCGACTAAGAGCGAAATAAATAAATTTGTTTTGTTTTGAGTGCACATAAGTCCTAAAGTTTACTAGAGTGTGTACCCTGTAAAGGCTGTAGTACCTCATGTCAGGCACCCATCATAATTCTGCTATGACATCGCACCGCCTTCAAGTGCCCTGTCATGCTGCCCTCCCGCCCCGCCTCCCTTTTATTCTCCGAGCTCCTCTTGTTCTTTGGTTTTTTCCCTCATCTCACTAGTACCTTCGTCCCAAAGCTTAAGGCTTTTTTTTGATAAGTCAAGCTATAGAAAGTTTGACCAAACTTCTAAAAAAATATCAAGAACTACTTTATGATATTAGTCGATACCATGTGAATATATGTTTCATGATGTATCAAAGGTTATGTATTTCATATTGTAAATATTAATATATTTTTCTACAAACTTGGTCAAACTTTGCATAGTTTGACTTCTCAAAAAAATAGGCCTTGAGCCTTGGATGCAGGTACTACTAGTGTTCAGTACTCCGTCCCGAAACTTAAGTCTTGATATATAGACATCGTGGGTCCCTTCAAATGATGTTAGGAAAATTCTAGAGGAATCTACCGCGCTTACTTGTAGTTCAAATTTGACCTAATTTCTTTAAATCAACATAAAGTTATTTAAGTGGGCATGGTTCTCTAGGGAATCTTGAAATGTGCTAGCACTAGGGAATTGTAAGAAAACATGGTCCCCACTTTTTTGGAAAACCGGGTGGTGATACTTTTTTTGACTAAGGTATGTCCCGAGGGAGCGAGATTCTTCAATTAATTAACACGGTAAGTGGATGTGTACATGTTACACCAATGACCTCAAAAAAAGAAAAATACATCCAACTTCATACATTTAGCACAAAAGACCCTAAAATCAAATACTTGAAATTTTTGGTAACATGGTTTATAGAAACGAGGGGGAGATTCAAGAATAATGGAGAAGTGTGTTTTGAGGTTTGTGTGTATAGCATTTCATTGTGATGAAGACTATCAATAAAATCTTCTAGATGTTAGAATGAAAAGAAGATCCAACGACTGGAAATGTTGGGATTCGTGAGTCTTTATCCAACAATTAATATTCAAAGTTTTTCATACACCATACAGTGTTAAGATAGTGGCAATGGTAAGACTAGTACTTTCTTAAAAAAAGAAAACAGCGCACTCCTCACTTTCAGCGGATCTTGTTGAAGAAGATGCATGAATCTACCAGATGCGGGAACTGTATCATAAACTATACTAGTAAGTTGCACATGCCTTGCACGTGAGACTCAGATAATAGACGTACGACATATAATCATCACTTAATAAAATTATAATTGGTCAAGCACAATAAATTATAAATTTGATCAACATCTATAAATTATGGGTGTATATTTGGTCCTTGTACTTTGTATCATCATGTAGAAGTCAAAGATTATTAGCTACGTAACACATGAAATTTTTGATAACATGGTCTAGAGAAACAAGGGAGAAGATTCTAGTATGATGGAGAAGTGTGTTTTGAAGTTTTGGCATAGCATTCATTATGCCGAAGACTATCAATAGAATCTTCCACATGCTAGAATGGAAAAGAAAATCCAAGGGCTAGAAATGCTGGGATTCGCGAGTCTTGATCCAACGGTCAACATTCAAAGTTATTCGTACACTATATAGTGGTAAGACAAGATAAGATCATGTAGAAGTCAACGATTATTAGCTGTGAGGGAGAAGATTCTAGTATGATGGAGAAGTGTGTTTTGAGGTTTGTGCATAGCATTCATTATCCTAAAGATATCAGTATAATCTTCAAGATGCTAGAATGGAAAAGAAGATCCAACGGTTGGAAATAATGTTGAGATTCGTGAGTCTTGATCCAACGGTCAATATTCAAAGTTATTTGTACACTATATTTGTAAGATATCTCTACTACTATAATGAAACAGTTTTGAATTGGATCCATAGCACCAATCCTGACCGTTGGGATATTAGATCCAATGGTTCAGAGAAGCTGGATTCGTGTTGAATAGTACCTAGAGCAAACTCCACCATGTATGTTCTAGAACCATCATGTCGCCACCCCCAAATTTTCATAGCATAGTAGGTTGTATTCTCTCTACTACTATAGTGGAGTAGTTTTGAATTGGATCCATAACACCAATCCTGACCATTGGGCTATTAGATCCAATGGTTCAGAGCAACTGGATTCATGTTCAATAGTACGTCCCTAGAGAAAACTCCACCATGTTATCGAACCATCATGTCACCACCCCCAAAATGCATAAATTAAGTCTATTAATAATAACTATCTACACATATTGAGAATTCAACCTACCGTGCTATGAAATTTTGGGGGTCGTGACATGATGGTTCTAGAACATGGAGGAGTTTGCTGTAGGTACTATTCAACACGAATCGAGCTTCTCTGAACCATTGGATCAGATATCCCAACGGTCAGGATTGGTTCTATGGATCCAATTCAAAACTGCTCCATTATAGTAGTATAGATATGATGTCAATATGGTCATGACCTTGGTTGTTCGGGTCAAAGCCAGGAATGTTAATACACCGTAGACCAATACACATTGTGAAGAAGCTAGAGCATTTTTTTGTATTCAAATGTGTCAAAACACATGTTTCACATTTTTTTCTTAGCACTGTACAGTGTACAAATAACTTTGAATATTGACCGTTGGATCAAGATGCGAATCCCAACATTGTCGGATGTTGTATCTTCATTTCCATTTTAGCATCGAGAAGATACTATTGATAGTCTTTCTTTTCTTATCTTACCACTATTTTATATATAGTGTGCGAACAACTTTGAATATTGACCGCTGATTCATGACCCGCGAATCCCAACATTGCTCCTAGTTATTGGATCCTCTAATCCATTCCATCATCTAGAAGATACTATTGATAGTCTTTGTTGTCTTATCTTACCACTATATAATGTACGAATAACTTTGAGTATTGACCATTGGATCAAGACTCGTGAATCCCAACAATGATAGTCGTTGGATCTTCTTTTTTCCATTCTACCGGGTGGTGGTACTTTTCTCTACTACTACAATGGAGCAGTTTTGAATTGGATCCATAGCACCAATCCTGACCATTGGGCTGTTAGATCCAATGGTTCAGAGCAGCTGGATTTGTGTTGAATAGTATCACTTTATCAATTTGTTTCCACCCATCAAATCAGTCATCCACGTAGGGCCAATAGATTGGGGAGGTCACGGTCGCCTTGGACGCACCACAAAATTATGACTAGGACATCGAGTGCGGGAAGCAGAGTCAGCATTTCGTCAAATCGCTTACCCTAGTCATCATCATCGATATTTTCCACATGCATCAGCTTCATCAGGGACGTTGATTGTCCCCTCGCTTCAGTAGTATGTTACATTAATCTCGGATCACCTCCTTCCTATTTAATCTCTCCCCTTCCCCGTGCCAAACCATCTCTAATCCCCCACTTCCAGCAACCATCTCCGTCCTTGTCTGTCATCCATGGCCACCTTTCGACTACCGCCCGCTGTAACATCCCAAAACTTTAATCCAAGCTTAACAAGATCAAATCATCCGAAAATAGGGTTAACAAAAACTTTTCCAAATTTAAAATGAAAGCAGTCGTATGTGTATGCATTTAAAATAGGAGTTGTTTGAATTGCCATGATTGATTGATCCAATGCTTGTAAAATGTTTCTTAGGTGATCTAAACATCATCTACATCATTCCCAAACTTTTCTTAAAGAAAATCAAATAAAAAAGAATTAAAAAGAAGGAATGGTCATTTTGGCAAATTTAACTCTCATGCCTACTTTGGCTATTCCTAGTACTCAATTCTTAACAGAAACAATTCTTGATCTTTGCACCCCTTGCTAGTACACATAATGAGGTACCAAGGCCCACCTTTTGATCTGCTAAAAACATTCTGTTAACTATTTTAAATGACAGTTTAAAATTGAATCTAATGCATATGCAGAGATCACCGCTATTTCAAAAACCATCTATTTGAGCTCCATTTTCAAAACCCTTGCAACCAAAGACTACCTATCACTAGTGGAGATCACTCAAAATTTTTGAAACCAAAATTCAAAACTTTCTTTCATGCGGCCATTTCATCAAACACTTGGCATGCATATTATCACCTCTAATCCTAGCTCACTTTGTTTTGAAGTGGTTTTGCCCCCAATTGATCCTCTCTTATCTCCTATGTCCCCTCCTAGTCTAACCAAACCCTTAACTCCCCTCTCCCTTGTCCCTAACCCTCTTGCCATGTCAACCCGAGGGCATGGTCGCCGGCCAAACTTTGCCTCGCAGTGACCATCTCCCCTCTCGCCATGTCTAGGAGGTAGCAGAGCTCACCGCCACCCCTGTCCCTTTCCGAGCCTAGAGCAGCAGTGGGCCACCGCACTGCACCACCCCTTGGCACCAGCCCACGCCCGCCGCTCCACCTCGACCTGGAGAACACCCTAGACATCCCCGTTCGCCGCCTAAAGCCTCACAGCCACCGCTCGCCGTGGACACCGCCGCCTCTGCCTCTGAGAGCGCCACCTCGCCCAGACCGCGTGCCACCACCCCTACATCCGCATTCAATTCCTAGAGCACCGCCAGGAGACCGCCTGTCGATCGCCACCCCTAGCCATGCCTCTACCTCGCCGTAGCCTTGTCGCCACTGTCGCCTGCCCATCTCGCTCGATCTCACCGTCGGGCCTATAAAAGGAGCCCTCCCCAGCCTCTTCTCTCCACACCATTCCACTCCCCTCACCTCTCTGAACCTCACCCACCTCTAGCTGAAGCAAGTGGAGCAGCAGCTCGCTGGAATTGGAGCCGGAGAAGCCGCGGCAGGAGGAGAAGGGCGTCGTTGATTGCGACCACCCCAAGCTCCGCCGCAACCACGCCTTGCCTCGCCATCGTCTTCCACGTCGTTTGCCTGCCTCGCCGACCCCGCTGGAGCCCTGGTACGCCCCCAGTATACCCCCATCGAGCCACTAGGGTTCGAGCTCGCCGGTGACCTGTTCGTCGTCGATGACGACCCTCAGCCATTGATCTCGCTTCTAATCCTATGGCCCACAACGCGCATACCGTTTCGCGTTTTAAGTGCCGCTGACATGCGGGACCCCCTGTCAGTAGCCTCAGCGCCATGGCACTGGGCCGGCCCAAGTCCTTTCCCGCGCTAGCCCATAGATTCAAATCTGGTTTTTTCTTTTTTAGTTAAATCTAGTTTCTGTCCACTATTTCAAAAAACTATTCAGAGAGTTTTGGAAATCTAAATTACATGAAACCAATTTTGTCTGAAAGGTATTAAAATGATCTATCCAAGCCCGTTGGATCTAATTCAATTAGAGTTATAGATCTCTCCTAATAAAAATAACAAAACAGAAGCTTTTGCAACTTGCAACATTTTTATAAAATCAACCAAGTTAGCTTTTGAGTTGATTCAAACTCTCAAAAATCACATTTTATCATATCTATCTAAATATGTAATAATATTAAGGTTTACATGCAGTGACTTTGGACTAGTACCAAAATAATGCTATATAGGCATTTCTAGTCACTTTAAATCATTAAATAATAAACTTAAACTAAAGTAATATTGATCCAACCATTAAATCTCATTCCCACATGTTAGAATATGTTGTGAGGACATGTGTCCACATGATCCCATATTTTGGTGGTGAATATTAAATTTTAGTTAATATTTCAATGAGTAGAAATTACTTTTCTAAAATAAAAAGGTTGAAACTATTGAATTAAACTTGTGATGATTGTGATGATAATAGATCATCAATTGTGTGTTTTAGAATGCTACTTAGCCTAGTTAAGTATTGTTTGGTGATTGTCTACTCCCTATGTATTTATAGACGCTAGTACCGACCAAGCTTTCGAGGAGGAGGAGTTCTACCAAGAAGAAGAAGAAGAAAACTTCAACCACTGCACCAACCAAGCCAAGCTATTGTTAGCAAGCTAGAATTAAACTAGATGGTTTAGCAAAGATGCCTTAAGCATGCTTTGATCACACCCCTTTGACTATTAGTACCCCAAGTCTTACCTATAAGCTTTACCCCTCTTAGGTTATACAAAGTTCTTTACTTGTTTTGAAGGTAGCATAAAAAGTATAAACCTTGACCTACTTAGAAACCTTTAGATGTCATTCTATGGCATGAGATTGATCCCATCTTTCCACCTTAGTGAACACTCTTAGCTTAGTATTTTAGAATAGATCAAAAACTTGAGTCACTTTAGATGGGAACACTTGGTGAAAATGAATTGTGAAAACCTTGGAATGATGAGTCATTCTATTGAGATGTTTTGACATGTGTTGAGAGACACAACTAGTTTATGATGATGAAAATGATGAGGCATGAGCCTTATCCTTTTTATAAAACTGATGGTTGGATTCAGATGCGATACCATTCCAAATTTACCGTACAACCACACTACCTGAATTGGGTAAGGCTTAGCTGGAAATTTATATGCATTAGTATTAGTTCCCTCACAGGAGAGGTTTGAGCTGAGGCTACCTCTCAATGTTGTCCACCTATGTAGTGCCCAAGATGACTGGTGGTCATGGTTGGGAGGCCATACTCATAGGAGAGGTGCTTATACTAGGGTGTGTAAAGGGAAGGTTATGTTTGATTATCTGCATACTAAGTATGATGATTCAGGGTTATCCCTGACAGATGTATCGGATCTTGTGGTGAAAGTGTACCACCTCTGCAGAATGTCAAACTATTCGAATAGCCGTCCATGATTATGGACGATTGGAATGGCCATACTGTTTCGTTGTCAGATGTTTTCTAAATAACTTGAAATGAATGATGAACTTTGACTTGACCACAACAGGGTTGTGTTGATGATAATAGCTTCCCAACTTAAGTGATTCTAGAACTTTACTTGATCTTTCTTTGCTTCTGAACTCAGCTTAGGTTTCAAACTTAACTTTATGGTTAAACTTAGAATTAGCACTTTAACTTAGAATTATAGTACCTGTTAATAGTAGTTTGCGAGTACTTGAAGAGTACTCATGGCTTTTGTCCCTGGCTATTATCATGGCCAGACTATGAAGGAGATTATAAAGATGATGGTCAGCATGATAGCTATGATAACTAGGACTATCTGCCTTCGTCAGCATTGCCTGTGCCCTTGAAGATGGACCCCACCGCTATGCTATATGTTATTTTCCGATGCTTGTTGTATTAAGACTGGATCATGAGATCCTTATTCGTGTAAAACCTTATGTATGGTTTGTAATGGATGATGTACTGTGATATCCAATCCGTTATGTCTCGCAAAAATGATAATCCTGGGATTGCGAGGTATGGCATAACGGGCATCTGGGATTAAAAATCCGGGTGTTGACACCCGCCGTACCAGAGCGCAAAGACCCCGACATCACCACACAGGAGGACAATGCCCTGTGCATTTGGGCCTTCTCCCCATGGAGAACAAAGTGGCAGCTGGCGTGCGCCTTCCTCGACGCTGGGTATGTTCACCATAAGTACCAGATGTACAGCCTCTACGACAATCCAGACAGGATGTTGAAGGTCAAGTTCGTCAACTTCAGGGACGCCCGTCTCCTCTACGTCCAGGCCTTCCACTGTGGCTGCGACATGGTGGTGTTCACCGGCGCCAACATTTTCACCAACTACGGGAACCGATTCCCAAACAACGGCAACTTCATCCACAGTGTTCTCCCGGAGCTTCCTATGGCTTCGGAGGTTCCGCCTTGTTATCCGGAGGTGCCGCCGATGTCTCGGGAGGTGTCGCCGCCTTATCTAGAGCTGCCGATGTGTCAGGAGATGGCTCTGTCGTTGGAGCTGTCGTTGGTGCCGATGTCACGAGCTGCCACTGGCGGCGTGGACTAGGTTCTAGGAGGCGTCAGACCTACACTAGTTCAGCAGCGAGTCCTATATATGTAAACTCGTGTTGTTATGTTAATGGTTGAATGAAGTTTCTTTTGGTACTACTCATCAAAAAAAAATTCTTTTGGTACTACTCACTATACCCTGTAGTACTAGTAGTACTGTGAATGGCGATTTATTGAATAACCTTCCCCCCGGATGTTTGTGAAGGAAGTAAAAATTTCGAAACGGGGAAAGTTTGAATTGCTACTCTATTGTAAGGAGCAAAATGGTTCCCACCAACGCATCTGACGAACACGCCAGACAAAGACACGGAGCTGCCGACAAAGGGCAGGTCGTCAGTCGACACGCGTGCGCAGCGCGATGTTATGGACGAGGGAGAGATCAGTCGGCCAGTGTGTGGGGGTGGTGATGAGGGAGTGAAGGAGAGAGAAAACACATTTTGTTTTGCGTGCATATATATTGTGGTCCTGAAATTTACTCTACTCACTGTACCCTGTATCTCGTGTCAGGAACCCATCCCAGCTTTGCTTTGACATCGCACCGCCTTCAAATCCTCCTCTTCGTAGCAATCTCATTGCCTCCTTTGTGCTCATAGTCTCTTCTTGCTCATTATTTTTAACCGAAAAAAGGAAATAAATTATTCTTACCTGCTTTTTAGAAAATAAATTCCTGTCACTTAGAAAATTGAAATTGATTATTTTTTGTTTTTAATATCTTCGATTGTTCTCAAAAGATGGCCAAATTTGTCAGCATGCAAATTCTTGGATATGGGATCATGAGCATAAAGTATGATGTAGAGATATGGCCTTGACCTTGTGGTCGTTCGCCTTGAAATCCAAGAATTTTTCATACTTGTTGACAACTATGCTTAAATTCGAATTTCACCACTTACTTTTAGGTTAGCATTTTACACGGTCAGTGGGAGTACATTCTACATCAAGGACCTAAAAAATGGAAATTACATTGAGGTCCACACATTTAGCACAAAGGACACTAAAATTGAGCAAAGAAAACAATCGGGTTAGGCTCCTTCTCACGAGAACAAATGATCAAGCCATACTCTTCATACTACTTTCTCTTCGATTGTTTTCACAATATGGCCAAATCTGTCACCATGCAAATTCTTGGAATTCTAGATCATCATAATAAAGTACGATGTAGAGATATGGCCTTGACCTTTTGGTCATTCGGCTTGAAATCCAAGAATGTTCATACTCATTCACAACTATGAGCTGAAATTCGTTTAAATTTCACCACTTACTTTTAGGTTAGAATTTTACACGGTCGGTGGAAGTACATTTTACAACAAGGACCCAAAAAGGGGGAAAATTACATCAAGGTCCATACATTTAGCACAAAGGACCCTAAAATTAAGCAAGCAAAACAGTCAGGTTCAGCTCCTTCTTTAGAGAGTAGCTAATCGAGCCACACTCTTCATACTACTTCATCTTCGATTGTTTTCAAAATATGGCCAAATTTGTCGGTATGCAAATTCTTGGACATGGGATCATCAGGATAAAGTATGATGTAGATATGGCCTTGACCTTGGTTGTTTGTCTTGAAATACAAGAATGGCATACTCGTTGACAACTAAGCTTAAATTCATTTAAATTTCACCACTTACTTTTAGGTTAGAACTTTACACGGTCGATCGGAGTACATTTTACATCAGGGGCCTCAAAAAAGCAAAAAATACATCGAGGTCCATACATTTAGCATAAAGGACCCTAAAATGAAATTTTTCTCGTTCGGCTCCTTCTCGAGAGATCAGCTGATCTGAGCCAAACTCTTGATACTACTTCCTCTTTGATTGTTTTCAAAACATGGCCAAATCTGTTGCCATGCAAATTCTCTGACATGGGATCATCATATAAAGTATGATGTTGATATGGCCTTGAACTTGGTCATTCAGCTTGAAATCCAAGAATTTTCATACTCGTTGACAAGTAAGCTTAAAATCGTATAAATTTCACCACCTACACTTTTAGACCTAAAAGGAGGGAAATTACATCGAGGTCCATACATTTAACACAAAAGACCCTAAAATTAAGAAAGGAAAATAGTCGGGTTCGGCTCCTTCTCGAGAGAGTAGTTGATCGAGCCATACTCTTCATACTACTTCATCTTCGATTCTGTTCAAAATATGGCCAAATTTGTCGGCATGCAAATTCTTGGATATGGGATCATCAGCATAAAGTATGATGTAGATATGGCCTTGACCTTGGTGGTTCATCTTGAGTTAGATCGGAGTACATTTTACATCACGGGCCTCAAAAAAGCAAAAATTACATCGAGGTCCATATAAATTTAGCATAAAGGACCCTAAAACAAAAAAATCTGGTTCGTCTCATTCTCGAGAGACGAGCTAATCTGAGCCAAACTCTAAATACTACTTCCTCTTCGATTGTTTTCAAAACATGGCCGAATCTGTTGCCATGCAAATTCTCTAACATGGGATCATCATCACAAAGTATGATGTTGATATCGCCTTGACCTTGGTCGTTCGGCTTGAAATCCAAGAATGCTCATACTCATTGACAAGTAAGCTTAAAATCGTCTAAATTTCAACACTTACGCTTTTAGACCTAACAAAAGGGGGGAAATTACATCGAGGTCCATACATTTAACACAAAGGACCCTAAAATTAAGCAAGGAAAACAGTTGGGTTTAGCTCCTTTTCTAGAGAGTAGCCGATCGAGCCATACTCTTCATACTACTTCATCTTCGATTGTTTTCAAAATATGGCCAAATTTGTCGTCATGCAAATTCTTGGATATGGGATCATTAGCATAAAGTATGATGTAGATATGGCCTTGACCTTGGTTGTTCGTCTTGAAATATAAGAATGGTTCATACTCGTTGACACCTAAGCTTAAATTCATTTAAATTTCATCACTTATTTTTAGGTTAGAACATTACACAGTCGATCAGAGTACATTTTACATCAGGGGCCTCAAAAATGTAAAAATTGCATCGAGGTCCATATACATTTAGCATAAAGGACCATAAAAGAAAAAATTCTAGTTCGGCTCATTCTCGAGAGGTCAGTTGATCTGATCCAAACTCTTAATACTACTTCCTCTTCGATTGTTTTCAAAACATGGCCAGATCGGTTGCCATGCAAATTCTCTAACATTGGATCATCACCACAAAGTATGATGTTGATATGGCCTTGACCTTGGTCATTCGGCTTGAAATCCAAGAATTCTCATACTCATTGACAAGTAATCTTAAAATCTTCTAAATTTAACCACTTACACTTTTAGACCTAACTAAAAGGGGAAATTACATCGAGGTCCATACATTTAGCACAAAGGACCTTAAAATTAAGCAAGGAAAACAATCGAGTTCTGCTCCTTCTCTAGAGAATAGCTGATCGAGCCATACTCTTCATACTACTTCATCTTCGTTTTTTTCAAAATATGGCCAAATTTTTCGGCATGCAAATTCTTGGATATGGGATCATCAGCATAAATTATGATGTAGATATGGCCTTGACCTTGGTTGTTCGTGTTGAAATACAAGAATGGTTCATACTCGTTGACAACAAAGCTTAATTTCTTTTAAATTTCACCACTTACTTTTAGGTTAGAACTTTACGCGGTCGATTAGAGTACATTTTACATCAGGGACCTCAAAAAAGTAAAAATTACATCGAGGTCCATATACATTTAGCATAAAAAGACCCTAAAAGAAAAACTTCTACTTCGGCTCATTCTCGAGAGATCGGCTGATCTGAGCCAACTCTTAATACTACTTCCTCTTTAATTGTTTTCAAAACATGTCCAGATCTGTTGCCATGTAAATTCTCTAACATGGGATCATCAACATAAAGTATGATGTTGATATGCCCTTGACCTTGGTCGTTCGGCTTGAAATCCAAGAATGTTCATGCTCATTAACAACTAAGCTAAAATTTGTTTAAATTTCACCACTTACTTTTAGGTTAGAACTTTACACAGTCGATCGGAGTACATTTTACATCAGGGACCTCAAAAAAGAAAAAATTACATCGAGGTCCATACATTTAGCATAAAGGACCCTAAAAGGAAAATTTCTGGTTCGGCTCCTTCTCGAGAGATTAGTTGATCTAAGCCAAACTCTTGATACTAATTCCTCTTCGATTGTTTTCAAAACATGTCCAGATCTGTTGCCATGCAAATTCTCTGACACGGGATCATCATCATATAAAGTATGATGTTGATATGCCCTTGAACTTGGTCGTTCGGCTTTAAATCCAATAATTTTCATAGTCATTGACAAGTAAGCTTAAAATCATCTAAATTTCACCACTTACACTGTTAGACCTAAAAGGAGGGAAATTACATCGAGGTTCATACATTTAGCATAAAAGACCCTAAAAGTAAGAAAGGAAAATAGTCGGGTTCGGCTCCTTCTCAAGAGAGTAGCTGTTCGAACCATACTCCTCATACTACTTCATCTTCGATTGTGTCCAAAATATGGCCAAATTTGTAGGCATGTAAATTCTTAGATATGGGGTCATCAGCATAAAGTATGATGTAGATATGGCCTTGACCTTGGTGGTTCATCTTGAAATACAAGAATGGTTCATACTCGTTGACAACTAAGCTTAAATTCGTTTAAATTTCACCAAAATACTTTTGGGTTAGAACTTTACGAGGTCGATCGGATTACATTTTACATCACGGGCCTCAAAAAAGAAAAATTACATCAAGCTCCATATAAATTTAGCATCAAGGACCCTAAAACAAACAAATCTGGTTCAGCTCATTCTCGAGAGATCGGCTGATCTTAGCCAAACTCTTAATACTACTTCCTCTTTGATTGTTTTCAAAACATGGCCGAATCTGTTGCCATGCAAATTCTCTAAAAGGGATCATCAGCACAAAGTATGATGATGATATCACCTTTACCTTGGTCGTTCGGCTTGAAATCCAAAAATGCTCATACTCATTGACAAGTAAGATTAAAATCGTCTAAATTTCACCACTTATGCTTTTAGACCTAACAAAAGGGGGGAAACTACATCAAGGTCTATACATTTAGAACAAAGGACCCCAAAATTAAGCAAGGAAAACAGTCGGGTTCAGCTCCTTCTCTAGAGAGTAGCTAATCGAGCCATACTCTTCATACTACTTCATCTTCGATTGTTTTCAAAATATGGCCAAATTTGTCGGCATGCAAATTCTTGGATATGGGATCATCAGCATAAAGTATGATGTAGATATGGCCTTGACCTTGGTAGTTCATCTTGAAATACAAGAATGGTTCATACTCGTTGACTACTAAGCTTAAATTCGTTTAAATTTCACCACTTACTTTTAGGTTAGAACATTACACGGTCGATCGGAGTACATTTTACATCAGGGACCTCAAAAAAGTAAAAATTACATCGAGGTCCATATACATTTAGCATAAAGGACCCTAAAAGAAAAAATCCTGGTTCGGCTCACTCTCGAGAGATCAGTTGATCTGACCCAAACTATTAATACTACTTCCTCTTCGATTGTTTTCAAAACATGGCCAGATCGATTGCCATGCAAATTCTCTAACATGGGATCATCAGCACAAAGTATGATCTTGATATGGCCTTGACCCTGGTCATTCGGCTTGAAATCCAAGAATGCTCATACTCATTGACAAGTAATCTTAAAATCGTCTAAATTTCACTACTTACACTTTTACACCTAAAAAAGGGGGAAATTACATCGAGGTCCATACATTTAGCACAAATGACCCTAAAATTAAGCAAGCGAAACAATCGAGTTTTGCTCGTTCTATAGAGAGTCGCTGATCGAACCATACTCTTCATACTACTTCATCTTTGATTGTTTTCAAAATATGGCTAAATTTGGCGGCATGCAAATTCTTGGATATGGGATCATTAGCATAAAGTATGATGTAGATATGGCCTTGACCTTGGTTGTTCTTGTTGAAATACAAGAATGGTTCATACTCGTTGATAACTAAGCTTAAATTCATTTAAATTTCACCACTTACTTTTAGGTTAGAACTTTACACGGTCGATCGGAGTACATTTTACATCAGGGACCTCAAAAAAGTAAAAATTACATCGAGGTCCATATACATTTAGCATAAAGGACCCTAAAATAAAAAATTCTAGTTCGACTCATTCTCGAGAGATCAGCTCATTTGAGCCAACTCTTAATACTACTTCCTCTTTAATTGTTTTCAAAACATGGCCAAGTTTGTTGCCATGCAAATCTCTAACATGGGATCATCAGCATAAAGTATGATGTTGATATGGCCTTGACCTTGGTCGTTCGGCTTGAAATCCAAGAATGTTCATACTCGTTGACAACTAAGCTTAAATTCGTTTAAATTTCACCACTTACTTTTATGTTAACATTTTACACGGTTGGTGGGAGTATATTTTACATCAAGGTCCTAAAAAGGAAAATTATTACATCCAAGTCCATACATTTAGCACAAAGGACCCTAAAAGGAAAACTTTTTGGTTTGGCTCCTTCTCGAGAGATTAGCTGATCTGAGTCAAACTCTTCATACTACTTCTTCGTCGATTGTTTCAAAATATGGCTAAATCTGTTGCCATGCAAATTCACTTATATGGGGTCATCAACATAAAGTATGATGTTGATATGGCCTTGACCTTGGTCATTCGGCTTGAATCCAAGAATGTTCATACTCGTTGACAAGTAAGCTTAAATTCGTTTAAATTTCACCACTTACACTTTTTGGTTATAATTTTAAACGGATGGTGGGAGTACATTTTACACCAAGGACATTAAAAAGGGAAAATTACATCGAGGTCCATACGTTTAGCACAAAGGACCCTAAAACCAAGCAAGGTAAATAGTCGGGTACGGCTCCTTCTCGAGAGAGCAACTCATCGAGCCATACTCTTCATACTAGTTTTCACTAAGGTATATGTCCCAAGGGAGCAAGATTCTTCAATTAATTAACATTGTACGTGCATGTGTACATGTTACACCAAGGACCTCAAAAAATGAAAAATACATCCAAGTCCATAAATTTAGCACGAAGGACCCTAAAGTTTGAAAATTGGTAACATGGTCTATAGAAACGAGGGGAATATTCTAGAAAGATGGAGAAGTGTGTTTGGAGGTTTGTGCATATAGCATTTCATTGTGATGAAGACTGTCAATAGAATCTTCTAGATGGTAGAATGGAGAAGAAGATCCAACGGCTAGAAATGTTGGCATTCGTGAGTCTTGATCCAACAATTAATATTCAAAGTTTTTAGTGCACCATATAGTGTTAAGGTAGTGGTAATGGTAAGACTAGTATACTTGCTTAACAAAAGAAAACATTGCACTCCTCACTTTCAGTAGATCTTGTTGAATAAGATGCATGAATCTACCAGATGCGAGAACTGTATCATAAACTATATATGACGTCAATATGGTCATGACCTTAGTTGTTCGGGTCAAAACCAGGAATGTTCATACACCATAGGCCAATACACATTATGAAGAAGCCAGAGCATTTTTTGTATTCAAAGGTGTCAAAATACATGTTTCTCTTTTTTCTTAGCATTGTATAGTGTACGAATAACTTTGAATATTGACCGTTGGATGAAGACTCGAATCCCAACATTGTCACACGTTGGATCTTCATTTCCATTTTAGCATCCAGAAGATACTATTGATAGTCTTTCTTTTCTTATCTTACCATTATTATATATATAGTGTGCGGACAAAAGTATGAAAATTAATTTATGAAAATTCGGTAAAATTATAAGTCTGTATTTTTTTAATAAATATATGCATGTATTTGAACTATTAATGACTGACAAAATGTTTTTATTTTCTAGTATCTAAAAAATTAAACATAGTTGAAAACTGGGGCGTAAGTGTGAGATGTTTTGTTTTGTACGTTGCTTTGGATCACTTTTTTCCATCAGATGAATATTGGATGGTATATACAGGGGGGATGTTGATCTGAGTCCCCCTAGTAGTGGGCACCTAGAGTGGTAGTTGAACAATTTCAGAAAGCACTTAAAATCCAAAATATAAACATTAGCAGCAAAGCTAGTTTACAGCCAAAATACACCCTTCCTAGTGCCAAAAGAGACCCTGCCACCGACTACTACTACATTAACTAGTAAACGAGTGGTTCTTATCTACAACTAAATCTACTAGTAATACATCATTACCATCTCATTAGGATCACTTAGTCTAAGATTAAGATCAATTCATCCTGTCGATGCAAACGCAGAAAGACAACACCTTGATCATCCGGTACTGTCCATCAGCCGCGGTAATGTACCACGGTGGCACCATGATGAATGTCAGATCTTCGAGGCCAACACTATTAGGCAATGCGCATCTTGTCGGCTCAATGACCCTATTAAGGGTGTCCATCAAAGTCCACGGCGATTGCGGACCAGTCGCGCACAGCTTCACCCTGTACCGGGGCCACGAGCACGAGGTTGCCCTGACGCACACCGAGGAAATGGCGGCGGCCTGGCCGAGCTCATCGATGATGAGGCTAAACACAGTAGCATCATCATGTTGGAGATATGCCCAAGAGGCAATAATAAACGTGGTTATTATTATATCTTTGTGTTTATGATGAATGTTTACATCCCATGCTATAATTGTATTATAAGGAAACACTAATACATGTGTGTTTTGTAAACATAAAAGAGTCCCTAGTAAGCCTCTTGTGGAACTAGATTGTTGATTAATTGATGATCATGGTTTCCTGATCATGGACATTGGATGTCATTAATAACAAGGTTATATCATTAGGAGAATGATGTGATGGACACACACCCATAGTAAGCGTAGCATAAGATCAAGTCATTCAGTTCGTATTGCTATAAGCTTTCAAATGCATAGTAACCTAATCCTTCGACCATGAGGTTATGTTAATCACCATCACCGGATGGGTACTTTGATGACATCAAACACCGCTTCATAACTGGGTGGTTATAAAGGTGTCATTGCGTATTCTGAAAGTATGTGTTGAAGCGCATGGACCAAGATTGGGATTTGTCCATCCATATGACGGATAGATATGTTCTGGGCCCTCTCGGTGTAATGTCATCTAGTTAGCTTGCAAGCATGTGACTAGGTCACAAGGGATGACATAACATGGAACGAGTAAAGAGTACTTATCAGTAACGAGGTAGAACTAGGTATGGAGATACCGACGATCAAACCTCGGATAAGTAGAATATCGCGTGACAAAGGGAATTGGTTTCGTATGTTAATGGTTCTATCGATCACGAAGTCATCGTTGAGTATGTGGGAGCCGTTATGGATCTCCAGATCCCGCTGATGGTTATTGATCGGAGAGGTGTCTCCATCATGTCTGCATATTCACGAACCGTAGGGTGACACACTTAAGTTCGAAGTTGTTTTAAGTAGATATCGAATGTGCGTTGGAAACTGAATGTTGTTCGGAGTCTCGGATTGGATCCGGGACATCACGAGGAGATCCGGAATTGTCCGTAGAATGAGATTCATATATTGGGGATCATTTTCTAAGTTAGGAAATGTTCCGGAGTGTTTGTATGGGGATTCTAGAAGGTTTCGGAATGTTCCGGAAGGTTCTAGAAGATTTCTTGGAGTTTGCTTGAAAACCAAGAAAGGATCAAGGAGTCCTTGTGGGGCAAGATAAGGAGTCGTGGGGGAGGAGGACTCCTCCCCCCTTCTCAATCCGCCGGCCAAGGAGGGAGGGGAGTCCTACTAGGACTCCCCCTCCCATGGCGCCTCCCTCCTTTAAATAGAGGGGTGGGGGCACCACCCCCTAGCCCCCTACACATCAAACCCTAGCCACCGCCTCTCTCCTCCTCCTTCCCTCTGCTCAGGCTTAGGCGAAGCCCTGAAGAATTCTCTACTCCACCACCACCACACCGTCGTGCTGCTAGGATTCCATGGAGAAGATCTACTACCTCCTGCTCATTGAACAGGAGAGGAAGGTCTGCCGACTGCACGCAGTGACCGATCATGATGCGCTGCTGGAACGCGGTGCCGTAAGGATCGTCCACACGATCTTGAGATCGGCAAGTGATCGACTACATCAACCCTGAGATCTAATCTCGTAACGCTTTTGGATCTACGAGGGTTAGTACAGATCTATCTCGTTGCACATGTCTAATAGATTAGATCTTGGCTTTTATCTAGATTAGATCTAGGTTTTGTTCATTCTTGCGGTAGAAATTTTTTGTTTTCCATGCTACGAACCCTTCAGTGGTATCAGTGCCGTATCTATGCATAGATCTGTTGCACGAGTAGAACACAATGGTTTTGTGGGCGTTGGGGTGCTCGTGCCGTCTTTTGCTTTGTGTACTTTGCATCTTGCGGTATGGTGGGATGAAGCGGCTCAGGCTAACCTTACATGTCATCGCACATGAGACTTGCTCCACGCTTGACGTGTAACTTGCTTTGCACAAGTGGCTTTGCGGGTGTCTGTCTCTCCCATCATAGTATAGATCCAATCTACACTTTGCACTCGGTAGCACTTGTATCAACGTTGTGGTTCAGTTTCGTAGGTAAGATCCGTTCTTATTCGAAAGCCCCAAACCACGTAAAACATGCAAAGAAAATTAGAGGCGTCTAACTTGTTTTTGCAGGGGTTTTGTGATGTGATATGGCCATCATGTGATTGTGATTATATTTGATGTATGCAATGATCCTTGTTGTAATATGGCAACCGGCAGGAGCCTAATGGTTGTCTTTAATTCTGTTCAGACCTGCGTGTCTATTCATCTTGTAATAGCTTTATTCCAAGTAGTTGTAATAGTTGCTGGTGATGATGGACAACCATGAAGCGGCGCCACTGACCTTGACGCAACGCTGGTGATGATGGAGATCATGTCCGTGCTTTGGAGATGGAGATCAAAGGCATAAGAAGAAAGGGCCATATCATATCACACTAATTATGAATTGCCTATGATGTTAATCCTTTATGCATCTTGTATTGCTTAGATCGCGACGGTAGCATTATAAGATGATCCCTCTCACTAAATTTCAAGTAATAAAGTGTTCGTCCTTAGTTGGCACCGTTGCTAAGACTCGTCGTCTCGAAGCATCTCGTGATGATCGGATGTGATCGATTCTACGTGTGCATACAACGGGTGCAAGCCAGATTTGCACATGCGGAAACTAAGGTTAATTGATGAGCCTAGCATGTACAGACATGGTCTCGGAACACGGAATACCGAAAGGTAGAGCATGAATCATATAAGTGATATGATGAACATGAAGATTGTTCGCCGATGAAACTACATCTTCTCTCGTGAAGATCGGACTTGGTGTAGTGGACTTGGTTCGTGTAATCACTAAGACAATGTGAGGGATGTTGTTTTGAGTGGGAGTTCACCTAGTTAATTTAAGAATTAAAATTGAACTCAATTTATCATAAACTTAGTCTAAACTACTTGCAAATTTGTTGTAGATTATGCCGAACCTCTCCATCAATTTCAATGCGTTCCTAGAGAAAGAAAAGCTTAAGAACAATGGAAGCAACTTCACGGACTGGCTCCGTGGTCTGAAGATTGTCCTCAGGGCTGGTCAGATGACCTATGTGCTCGAAGCACCGCTAGGTGACTCACCTGCAGATGATGCCACCGATGATGTAAAGAATGTTTACGCCACTCGGAATAATCATTACTCCACAGTTCAGTGTGCCATCCTGTACGGTTTAGAAACGGAGCTCTAGAAGCGTTTTGAGCACCACGACCTGTTCGAGATCATTAAGGAGCTCAAGCTCATTTTAGAGGCTCACGTGGCCGTGGAAAGCTATGAGGCCTCCGAAAAGTTCTTTACCTGCAAGATGGAAGAGGGAAGCTCCATTAGCGAGCATGTGCTCACCATGTTTGGGCATGCAAACAAGCTCCAAGAGTTGGGGATAACGATTCCTAATGAGTTAGGGATTCACCGTGTCCTCCAATCACTACCACCGAGTTATAAGAACTTTGTGATGAACTACAATATGCACTGCATGAACAAGACGTTGCCTGAACTATCGTCCATGCTGAAAACTGCTGAAGTGGAGATCAAGAAGGAGCACCAAGTGTTGATGGTCAATAAGACCACCAATTTCAAGAAATAGGGCAAGCCTAAGAAAAAGGGCAACTTCAAGAAGGACGGCAAGAAAGTTGTCGCACCTGCTAAGAAGCCCAAGGCTGGTCCTAAGCCTGAAACTGAGTGCTTCTACTCCAAGGGTGCTGGTCACTAGAAGCGTAACTGCCCCAAGTACCTGGCAGATCTGAAGAACGGCAACATCAAGAAGAAAGGTATATTCGATATACATGTTATTGATGTGTATCTTACTAGTACTCGTAGTAGTGCCTGGGTATTTGATACTGGTTCGGTTGCTCATATTTGTAACTCAAAACAGGAGCTGCGGAATAAACGAAGACTGGCGAGAGACGAGGTGACGATGCGCGTTGGAAATGGTTCCAAGGTTGATGTGATCGCCGTCGGCACGCTCCCTCTACATATACCTTCGGGATTAGTTTTAAATTTGAATAATTGTTATTTGGTTCCTGCGTTAAGCATGAACATTATATTTGGATCTTGTTTATTGCGAGACGGTTACTCTTTTAAGTCTGAGAATAAAGGTTGTTTGATTTATATGAGTAATATCTTTTATGGTAATGCACCTGAGATGAATGGTTTATTCTTACTAAATCTCGATAGTAGTGATACACATGTTCACAACATAGATGCTAAACAAACAAAATTGAATGATAATTCTACATACATGTGGCACTGTCGTCTTGGTCACATTGGAGTGAAGCGTATGAAGAAACTCCATTCTGATGGACTTCTTGAATCACTTGATTTTGAATCACTTGAAAGATGCGAAGCATGTCTAATGGGAAAAATGACTAAGACTCCATTCTCTGGAATAATGGAGCGAGCTATAGACTTATTAGAAATAATACATACCGATGTGTGCGGTCCAACGAGGTAGCATCACGTGGTGGATATCGTTATGTTCTCACTTTCACGGATGACTTAAGTAGATATGGGTATGTCTACTTTATGAAACATAAGTCCGAAACTTTCGAGAAGTTTAAGGAATTTCAAAGTGAAGTGGAGAATCATCGTAACAAGAAGATTAAGTTTCGCTCGACCACGGAGGTGAATATCTAAGTTATGAGTTTGGCATGCATTTAAAGAAATGTGGAATACTTTCAGTTGACACCGGAACACCACAGCGTAATGGTGTGTCCGAACGTCGTAATCGAACTCTCTTAGATATGGTTCGGTCTATGATGTCTCTTACAGATTTACCGCTATCATTTTGGGGCTATGCATTAGAGACAGCCGCATTCACTTTAAATAGGGCACCATCTAAATCCGTTGAAACGACACCGTACGAATTGTGGTTTGGTAAGAAACCTAAGGTGTTGTTCCTTAAAGTTTGGGGTTGCGAAGCGTATGTAAAGAAGTTACAACCTGATAAGCTTGAACCCAAAGCGGAGAAATGCGTCTTCATAGGATACCCTAAAGAAACAATTGGGTATACCTTCTATCATAGATCCGAAGGCAAAGTTTTCGTTGCCAAGAATGGATCCTTTCTTGAGAAGGAGTTTCTCTCGAAGGAAGTGCTTGGAAGGAAAGTAGAACTCGACGAGGTTATTGAACCTTCTCTCGGAGTTGAGAGTAGCGCAGCACCGGAAGATGTTTTTGTACCACCTGCACCAATTGGAGAGGAAGCTCATGATGGTGATCATGAAACTTCGAACGAAGTTACTGCTGAACCTCGCAGGTCAACGAGGGTTCGTACCACTCCTGATTGGTATGACTCTGCCTTGAACGTCATGTTGGTGGAAAACACTGATGACCCTGCGACGTATGAAGAAGCTATGGTGAGCCCAGATTCAGACAAATGGCTAGAAGCCATGAAATCCGAGATGGGATCCATGTACGAAAACCAAGTGTGGACTTTCGTGGACTTACCGGATGGTCGTAAGGCTATCGAGAACAAATGGATTTTCAAAAGAAAAACAGATCCTGATGGTAATGTTACCGTCTATAAAGCTCGACTTGTCGTGAAAGGGTTTCGACAAATTCAAGGAGTTGACTATGATGAGACTTTCTCACCAGTAGCAAAGCTAAAGTCTGTGAGGAATTTGTTAGCAATCGCTGCATATTTCGATTATGAAATTTGGCAGATGGATGTCAAAACGGCGTTCCTTAATGGTGACATTGAGGAAGAGTTGTATATGGTACAACCCAAGGGTTTTGTCGATCCTAGTGATGCTGACAAGGTATGCAAACTTCAGCGCTCCATTTATGGACTGAAGCAAGCATCCCGGAGTTGGAATCAACGTTTTGATAAAGTAATCAAAAACTTTGGATTTATACAAACTTATGGAGAAGATTGTATTTACAAGAAAGTGAGTGGGAGCTCTGTAGCATTCCTAGTACTATATGTAGATGACATATTGTTGATTGGGAATGATATAGAACTTCTTAATAGCGTCAAAACCTATTTGAATAATAGTTTTTCAATGAAGGATCTTGGCGAAGCGGCATATATTCTAGGCATCAATATTTATAGAGATAGATCAAGACGCCTAATAGCGCTTTCACAAAGTACATACTTAGACAAAGTTCTAAAGAAGTTTAGAATGGAAGAGAGCAAGAAGGGGTTCATGCCCATGTTGTGAGGTAAGACCTTGAGTAAGACTCAAAGTCCGGCTATGGCAGAAGATAGAGAAAAGATGAATAATATTCCCTATGCCTCGGCCATAGGTACTATCATGTATGCCATGTTGTGTACAAGACATGATATAGCACATGCTGTTAGTTTGACTAGCAGATATCAAAGTGATCCTGGAATGGAGCACTGAACAGCGGTCACGAATATCCTAAAGTACCTAAATAGGACTAAGGATATGTTTCTTTGTTATGGAGGTGATGAACAGCTTGTTGTAAACGGTTACGCTGATGCTAGTTGGAACATCGATCCAGATGACTCGAAGTCACAGTCTGGATACGTATTTATTTTGAATGGTGCTGCAGTGAGCTGGAGGAGTGCCAAGCAAAGCGTTGTGGCGAAATCTTCAACTGAATCAGAATACATAGCTACTTCGAAGGCTGCACAAGAAGCCATATGGATGAAGGAGTTCATTACTGAACTTGGCGTGGTTCCCAGTGCGTTGGACCCGATGGCCATCTACTATGACAACACAGGTGCCATAGCTAATGCATAGGAGCCAAGGTCACATAGCAAGCTGAAGCACATCAAGCTACGTTTCCATGCTATTCGCGAGTATGTCCGAGATGGTGACATAAAGATTTGCAAAGTACACACTGATCTGAATGTGGCTGATCCGTTGACTAAACCTCTCCCTAGAGCAAAGCATGACCAAAACCAGAACGCCATGGGTGTTAGGTATTGTACCATGTAATCGAGATTATTGACTCTAGTGCGCGTGGGAGACTGTTGGAGATATGCCCAAGAGGCAATAAAAAAGTGGTTATTATTATATCTTTGTGTTTATGATGAATGTTTACATCCCATGCTATAATTGTATTATAAGGAAACACTAATACATGTGTGTTTTGTAAACATAAAAGAGTCCCTAGTAAGCCTCTTGTGGAACTAGCTTGTTGATTAATTGATGATCATGGTTTCCTGATCATGGACATTGGATGTCATTAATAACAATGTTATATCATTAGGAGAATGATGTGATGGACACACACCCATAGTAAGCGTAGCATAAGATCAAGTCATTAAGTTTGTATTGCTATAAGCTTTCAAATGCATAGGAACCTAATCCTTCGACCATGAGGTTATGTTAATCCCCATCACCGGATGGGTACTTTGATGACATCAAACACCGCTTCGTAACTGGGTGGTTATAAAGGTTACATTGGGTATTCTGAAAGTATGTGTTGAAGCGCATGGACCAAGATTGGGATTTGTCCATCCATATGACGGATAGATATGTTCTGGGCCCTCTCGGTGGAATGTCATCTAGTTAGCTTGCAAGCATGTGACTAGGTCACAAGGGATGACATAACATGGAACGAGTAAAGAGTACTTATCAAGAAAGGTAGAACTAGGTATGGAGATACCGACGATCAAACCTCAGATAAGTAGAATATCGCGTGACAAAGGGAATTGGTTTCGTATGTTAATGGTTCTATCGATCACGAAGTCATCGTTGAGTATGTGGGAGCCGTTATGGATCTCCAGATCCTGCTGATGGTTATTGATCGGAGAGGTGTCTCCATCATGTCTTCATATTCACGAACCGTAGGGTGACACACTTAAGGTTCGAAGTTGTTTTAAGTAGATATGGAATGTGTGTTGGAACCCGAATGTTGTTCGGAGTCTCGGATTGGATCCGGGACATCACGAGGAGATCCAGAATTGTCCGGAGAATGAGATTCATATATTGGGGATCATTTTCTAAGTTAGGAAATGTTCCGGAGTGTTTGTATGGGGATTCTAGAAGGTTTCGGAATGTTCCGGAAGGTTCTAGAAGATTTCTTGGAGTTTGCTTGAAAACCAAGAAAGGATCAAGGAGTCCTTGTGGGGCAAGACAAGGAGTCATGGGGAGGACTCCCCCTTCCCAATCCGCCGGCCAAGGAGGGAGGGGAGTCCTACTAGGACTCCCCCTCCCATGGCGCCTCCCTCCTTTAAATAGAGGGGTGGGGGCGCCACCCCCTAGCCCCCTACACATCAAACCCTAGCCGCCGCCTCTCTCCTCCTCCTTCCCTCTGCTTAGGCTTTGGCGAAGCCCTGTAGAATTCTCTACTCCACCACCACCACCACACCGTCGTGCTGCTGGGATTCCGTGGAGAAGATCTACTACCTCCGTTGCTCACTGGAACGGGGAGAGGAAGGTGCTGCCGACCACGTGTGAACGATCATGGAAGCGCCGGGAACGCGGCGCCGGAAGGATCGTCCACACGATCTTGAGATCGGCAAGTGATCGACTACATCAACCCCAAGATCTAATCTCGTAACGCTTTCGGATCTACGAGGGTTAGTACAGATCTATCTCATTGCACATGTCTAATAGATTAGATCTTGGCTTTTATCTAGATTAGATCTGGGTTTTGTTCATTCTTGCGGTAGAAATTTTTTGTTTTCCATGCTACGAACCCTTCACATCACAGTAGACAATGACCATGGATGGCGGAAAGGACGGTAATAGCATCGTTACTATACACTCCATGGGCTGGTCGTACGATAGCCTATGCACGTGTACCTTATGGACGCCGTTGAGGTGCAAAAGGAGCTCAACCGGCAAGGCAGTGAATATGCAACCGACCTCTGTGCAGCTGCACGGGCTATACGGGCACGCAGCCTTGTGGTCGTCGAGATCGTGGTAGGCAACCATGGTGAGGCAGTCGTCATGGGGGCATAGAACAGTTATTGGCACTAGATCGTCTTTGTCCATCGTCGGCTAGCTCATGGTGGAGACCTCCGGCGCGTCCAGCATTGGAGTGGTTCCCTGGAAGCTCGGCTCACCGATGTAGTGCCCACATTCTAGAATTTTTATGCAGCATTGAGTTTTTTTGAATGAAGGCTACAGAAAGTTGACAGGTGAGAGTAAATCAGGTACTTATTACCCTGTACAGTATTGTACCAAACAAATAGATCCTACCCACGTGAGAGTGGTAAGAAGGTCTACACCTTTTTTTGGAAATGGAGAAGGTCTACACCTAGAGAGAGACAGAGAAACCTAGGGCCTGGCGCAAAGTGTACAGTGTCGCGGGGAAGAGAACGAGGACTGCATGCATGTCTTCAACACCATCTGCATTTTATTCTATCTACTTGTCTCTTCTGGCTCTTTTGTTTCTTGGCATGGCTGACTCGTTTCTCTTCTCCATTTATTTCTTGTGGTCAAAGCTTATCCAGATACAGTGTACTAGTAGTAGTACATTTGAACTAGTACTCCAGTAGTAGTAATACGGAGTATATGTCTTTTTATACTCGAGTTGTACTACCAGTACTCTAATAGTAGTACTAGTAATACATATGTCTTCTTTTTGTACTATACTACTACTCCAGTAGGTACGCATCTGCGGGCGGTGGGTGGCGGGCGGCGGTGGCTATTTGCGGATTTTTACTACTCCTAGGGCGGCGGGCAGGCAGCGGTGGTAATAGGGTTCTAGTAGTAGTACTCGAGTACTCCTGCTCACTGATTCATGAAGTAAGACTTCAGTAGTGTACTGCAGTCCTATACTGCTCAGATGCAGCTGTCATCATACCAGGGTTCCTAGGGAGACTCTAGAGACATAGGTGCTCAAATGCGCATCCCAGGTGTACCCCAATGCCTAGCGATTGGATAAAGCCTTGCTGCTTGACCACACAGCCAAGGAAATTCATTTCGCTACTCTCTACTACTATTTCTTGGTGATTTTCTTCTCTCTTCTCGTCTCTTCTCTCTCTTCATTTCTTGGCATGGCGTGCAGCCTCCTGATTATAAAAAGCACCATAAAAGCCTCAAAATGTAAAATTATAGAGGGAGAGTTGTTTGGCACGATTAAACTTCTTGCTAAGAATATGCATGCCTAGAAATTTGTCTATGTTTTGAACACAAACAAAGAGGCTATGACTCACCGTGTTTTGAAATTTGGTTGTGTTTCAAAATTAACTTCACACCTTGCGATAATCTATTAAGTGGACCCACCACCAGGCAGACAATGTATCGAGAACGAGTGAGAGTTTGGAAAGATTCAACTTCTTGCTAAGAATATGCATGCCTAGAAATTTGACCGTGTTTTGAAAACAATCAAAGAGTTTATGACTCACCGTGTTTTCAAATTTTGGTTGCGTTTCAAAATTAACTTCACACCTTGCGATAATCTATTCACTTGACCCACCACTAGGCAGTTAATGTATCGAGAACGAGTGAGAGTTTGGAAAGATTCAACTTCTTTCTAAGAATATGCATTCCTAGAAATTTTACTGTGTTTTGAAAATAATCAAAGAGACTATGATTCACCGTGTTTTGAAATTTTGCCCGTGTTTCAAAATAAACTTCACACCTTGCAAAAATCTGTTCAGTGGACCCACCACCAGGCAGTCAATGTATCAAGACGAGTGAGAGTTTGGAAAGATTAAACTTCTTGCTAAGAATATGCATGCCTAGAAATTTGACCGTGTTTTGAAAAAAACAAATAGAGTTTGACTCACCATGTTTTGAAATTTTGGCTGTGTTTCGAAATTAACTTCACACCTGGCGATAATCTGTTCAGTGGACCCACCATGTAGTCAATGTATCGAGAACGAGTGAGAGTTGTTTGGCAAGATTCAACTTCTTGGTAAGAATATGCGTGCCTCGAAATTATTTTACCGTGTTTTGAAAACAATCAAAGAGACTATTACTCACCATGGTTTGAAATTTTGGCTGTGTTTCGAAATTAACTTCACACTTTGCGATAATCTGTTCAGTGGACCCACCAGGCAGTCAATGTATCGAGAATGAGTGAGAGTTGTTTGGCAAGATTCAACTTCTTGCTAAGAATATGCATTTCTCAAAATTTGGCTGTGTTTTGAAAATAATCAAAGAGACTATGAATCACCTTGTTTTGAAACTTTCGTTGTGTTTTGAAATTAACTTCACACGTTGCGATCATCTGTTTAGTGGACCCACCACCAGGCAGTCAATGTATCAAGAACGAGCGAGAGTTTGGAAAGATTCAACTTCTTGCTAAGAATATGCATGCCTAGAAATTTGACCGTGTTTTGAAAAGAGTCAAAGAGACCATGACTCACCGTGTTTTGAAATTTTCCTTGTGTTTCGAAATTAACTTTAGAGCTTGCAAAAATCTGTTAAGTGGACCCACCACCAGGAAGTTAATGTATCGAGACGAGTGAGAGTTTGGAAAGATTCAACTTCTTGCTAATAATATGCATGCCTAGAAATTTGACCGTGTTTTGAAAACAACCAAAGAGACTATGACTCACCATGTTTTCAAATTTTGGCTGTGTTTCAAAATTAACTTCACACCTTGTGATAATCTTTTCAGTTGACCCACCAGGCAATCAATGTACCGATAACGAGTGATAGTTGTTTGGCAAGATTCAACTGCTTGCTAAGAATATGCATGCCTTGAAATTTTGACCATGTTTTGAAAAAAATCAAAGAGACTATGACTCACCGTGTTTTGAAATTTTGGTTGTGTTTCAAAATTAACTTCACACCTTGTCATAATCTGTTCAGTGGACCCACTAGGCAGTTAATGTATCGAGAATGAGTGAGAGTTGTTTGGCCAGATTAAACTTCTTGCTAAGAATATGCATGCCGAGAAATTTGAGCGTGTTTTGAAAATAGTCAAAGAGGTTATGACTCACCGTGTTTTGAAATTTGGTTGTGTTTGGAAATTAACTTCACACCTTGCGATAATCTGTTTAGTGGACCCACCACCAGGCAGTCAATGTATCAAGAACGATTGAGTGTTTTGAAAGATTCAACTTCTTGCTAAGAATATGCATGCCTAGAAATTTGACCGTGTTTTGAAAACAATCAAAGAGGCTATCACTCACCGTGTTTTGAAATTTTGGCTGCTTTTTGAAATTAACTTCACACCATGCGATAATCTGTTCACTGGACCCACCACCAGGCAGTTAATGTATCGAGAATGAGTGGGAGTTTGGAAAGATTCAACTTCTTGCTAAGAATATGCATGCCTTGAAATTTTGACCATGTTTTGAAAAAAATCAAAGAGACTATGACTCACCGTGTTTTGAAATTTTGGTTGTGTTTCAAAATTAACTTCACACCTTGTGATAATCTGTTCAGTGGACCCACTAGGCAGTTAATGTATCGAGAATGAGTGAGAGTTGTTTGGCAAGATTAAACTTCTTGCTAAGAATATGCATGCCTAGAAATTTGAGCGTGTTTTGAAAATAGTCAAAGAGGTTATGACTCACCGTGTTTTGAAATTTGGTTGTGTTTGGAAATTAACTTCACACCTTGCGATAATCTGTTTAGTGGACCCACCACCAGGCAGTCAATGTATCAAGAACGATTGAGAGTTTCGAAAGATTCAACTTCTTGCTAAGAATATGCATGCCTAGAAATTTGACCGTGTTTTGAAAACAATCAAAGAGGCTATCACTCACCGTGTTTTGAAATTTTGGCTGCCTTTTGAAATTAACTTCACACCATGCGATAATCTGTTCACTGGACCCACCACCAGGCAGTTAATGTATCGAGAATGAGTGGGAGTTTGGAAAGATTCAACTTCTTGCTAAGAATATGCATGCCTAGATATTTGACCGTGTTTTGAAAATAATCAAAGAGACTATGACTCACTATGTTTTAAAATTTTGCTCGTGTTTCGAAATTAACTTCACACCTTGCGAAAAACTATTCAGTGGACTCACCACTAGGTAGTCAATGTATCGAGACAAGTGAGAGTTTGGAAAGATTCAACTTCTTGCTAAGAATATACATGCCTTGAAATTTGACCGTGTTTTGAAAACAATCAAAGAGACTATGACTCACCGTGTTTTGAAATTTTGGCTTCGTTTCGAAATTAACTTCACACCTTCCGATAATCTATTCACTAGACCCACCACCAGGCAGTTAATATATCGAGAACGTGTGAGAGTTTGGAAAGATTCAACTTCTTGCTAAGAATATGCACGCCTAGCAATTTGACCGTGTTTTAAAAATAATTAAAGAGACTATGACTCACCGTGTTTTGAAACTTTGCCCGTATTTTTAAATTAACTTCACACCTTGCAAAAATCTTTTCAGTGGACCCACCACTAGGCAGTCAATGTATCGAGATGAGTGAGAGTTTGGAAAGATTCAATTTCTTGCTAAGAATATGCATGCCTAGAAATTTGACTGTGTTTTGAAAACAACCAAAGAGACTATGACTCACCATATTTTGAAATTTTGGCTGTCTTTCGAAATTAACTTCACACCTTGCGATAATTTTTTCAGTGGACCCACTAGACAGTCAATGTATCGAGAATGAGTGAGAGTTGTTTGGCAAGATTCAACTTCTTGCTAAGAATATGCATGCCTTGAAATTATTTGACCGTGTTTTGGAAACAATGAAAGAGACTATGACTCACCGTGTTTTGAAATTTTGGCTGCGTTTCGAAATTAACTTCACACCTTCCGATAATCTATTCACTGGACCCACCACCAGGCAGTTAATATATCGAGAACGAGTGAGAGTTTGGAAAGATTCAACTTCTTGCTAAGAATATGCATGCCTAGAAATTTGACCGTGTTTTGAAAATAATCAAAGAGACTATGACTCGGCGTGTTTGAAATTTTGCCTGTGTGTCGAAATTAACTTCACAGCTTGCGAAAATTTGTTCAGTGGACCCACTACCAGGAAGTCAATGTATCGAGACGAGTGATAGTTTGGAAAGATTCTACTTCCTGCTAAGAATATGCATTGTTAGAAATTTGACCATGTTTTGAAAATAACTAAAGAGACTATGACTCACCGTGTTTTGAAATTTTGGCTGTGTTTCGAAATTAAGTTCACACTTTGCGATAATCTGTTCAGTGGACCCACCAAATAGTCAATGTATCAAGAACGAGTGAGAGTTGTTTGGCAAGATTCAACTTCTTGCTAAGAATATGGATGCCTCGAAACTTGACCGTGTTTTTAAAACAATCAAAGAGACTATGACTCACCGTGTTTTGAAATTTTGGATGTGTTTCGAAATTAACTTCACACCTTATGATAATCTGTTTAGTGGACCCACCACCAGGCAGTCAATGTATCGAGAACGAGTGAGAGTTTGGAAAGATTCAACTTCTTGCTAAGAATACGCATGCCTAGAAATTTGAACATGTTATGAAAACAATGAAAGAGACTGACTCACTGTGTTTTGAAATTTTGCTTGTGTTTCAAAATTAACTTCACACCATGCAAAAATATGTTCAGTGGACCCAACACCAGGCAGTCAATGTATCGAGACGAGTGAGAGTTGTGGAAGATTCAACTTCTTGCTAAGAATATGCATGCCTAGAAATTTGACCGTGTTTTGAAAACAACCAAAGAGACTATGACTCACCGTGTTTTGAAATTTTGGCTGTGTTTCAAAATTAACTTCACACCTTGCGATAATCTTTTCAGTGGACCCACCCGACAGTCAATGTATCAAGAACGAGTGAGAGTTTGCAATGATTCAACTTATTGCTAAGAATATGCATGCCTTGAAATTTGGCCGTGTTTTGAAAACAATCAAAGTGGCTATGGCTCACCACGTTTTGAAATTTTGCATGTCTTTCGAAATTAACTTCACACCTTGCGAAAATCTTTTCACTGGACCCACCAGGCAGTCTATGTATCTAGAATGAGTGAGAGTTTTGAATGATTCAACTTATTTCTAAGAATATGCATGCCTAGAAATTTGACCGTGTTTTGAAAACAATCAAAGAGGCTATGAATCATCGTGTTTTGAAATTTTGGCAGTATTTCGAAATTAACTTCTCACCTTGTGAAAATCTGTTCAGTGGACCCACCAGGAAGTCAATGTATCGAGAATGAGTGAGAGTTTGGCAAGATTCAACTTCTTGCTAAGAATATGCATGCCTCGAAATTTGACCATGTTTTGAAAACAATTCTAGAAAGCAAAACGGATTCATAAACAACCTCAAAAATTTCGAATTAGAAAAAGCAACACAAAGAGCCTCACAATTTTCAAAATATAAAAGGGTCATATATTTATGAACATCTTCACAAATTTCAACTTATAAAAAGGATCAAAAATCCTCATAAAATTCATATTATAAAAGGGATCCTATATTTGTAAACATCTCATAAATATTAGCTTATAAAAAGGATCACAAAATGACTCACAGATTTAAAATTATAAAAAAAACATCATAAAAAGCCTCACAAATTTCAAATTACAAAGGGAACGATTCCCAAAAAGCCTCACAAATTTCAAATTATAAAAACATCATCGGAAAAGGCCTAGGGTTTTTCGAAGAACTTCTTTTATGGCTTCGGTATCAAACTAGTGATATAGTGCCAAATTTGAACGAAAAGGGAGATAGCATGGAGATATCAAGCTTGTTGGATTGTAGAGGATTCTAAAGTGGGTGTCCACAATCTGTGTGAGGTAGGTCTCGACCAATCAGGGCCCGACCCTACAACACATAGAAGAACTCCTTGTGCACCCAAAAAGGTGTTTCGTGAATCTTTTTTGGAAATTTTGATGAAATGACATATTGTGGAGCTACCAATGTTTAAAAAAACACGAGCAAAACTATGCGCCACCTGTAGTGCAAAAGGAGGATGTTTCTAGTGAAAATTGGCATGAACTCGGAAAATGGAAAAGAGAGGAGAGAGGGAAAATCAATTTTCTATTTCTTGTGGGCAACCCACAAGATTGATGTGCACCTTAATGCTGATGTAATCGCAGGTGCCTCGCCGGTGAGCATCGAAGGGACCGAGGCTAGCTAGGGCTATGATTCTGATGTTTGCGTGTCTGCTGGATTGTTCTGGCGTATATAGATCGATGTTTCGTGCTTGCTTGATTTTGCAAGCGAGGCAACCTTTTTGATGTGTCGTGGTGACAACAGGGGATAGGGAAGAGCACGTGGCATGTTGGGCGCAATTGAGTTTTCAAATCAAAGTGACATTAAATAATTTCAAATCAATGTCGCACAAGGAGATGATTTACGTGGACTGTACTTAGGTTATTTTTTATCCATGGACTTTGATATACTACTAATCTGTATTTCACTTATAATGATTGATATTAGTAATTAAAGAATACATGCGGGTTCCTAGGCTTCTTCCTTTTAGTATTAATTACATGGATTCACGTGAGTAATTAACGTGGGTTTCTCTGTATTGGCACCCTTCTTTCCTCGAACGCATGCAGAAATTAAGGGGAGGAAGTAATTTCACCTTCCTCGGTAATACAAGAGGTTTTATTGCGTCGTAGTGGAAGATGAAATAACAAACGGAGTACTTATGCTAGTACTAGATCGCAAACATTGTTCCAATTTGCACTTGCTAATAATATTCAGTCTCCAAACATTATTACAGAAAGGAAGTAGAGGTGAAATTAAACAAAATTAATCCTAAGACTTCTTTGTCTTCTTGGACCTAGATCCTTCAGCTGTCACCTTCGTGTTGGCGTCGTCCTTCCGCTACCCTTGGCTTACCCCAGCTCTCGGCGTCTTCTTATTCTTCAAGCCTCCCGCCTACTTCTCCTCCCTCTTCTCATTGCCGATGAAGGTAGGATCGAGTGCACTCTTCTTGGAGACGAAGTCGAGAAATGGCCATAAATCTTTTGACCCCTCATCCTCCTGCTCCCTCTTCTTCTTGCCGATGGAGGATCGATCGAGTGAACTCTTCTTGAAGACGACGTCTCCTTCATAGAGGAAAGACCAAGGATCATGCTTCCCCTCCTCCTCCTCCTCTTTGCTCTCTGTCGGCGGTGTCCCCTCCATCAGATGACGGTAAGTAGGGTCCTCGTCGGAAAAATTACCTTCCGATGTGTTGGAATAGTACGACCCATCAACAGACCATCCGCTATCACCATGGTAGGGACTGATATCCCCGTTCGCCCGTGCGTTGGACTCGTCAAAGAACATGCATTAATCAGAGTAGTTGCGCGGCATTTTGGTGTGTGTGGTGGCTTGGCCGGCCTAAAGGGATAGGGAGAGATAAAGATAGTTCTTCACTATGTGCGTCGTTCCTGGATGGGGGAGGTGGTCGTTGTTGATGGCCGCTTAAAAAGGCTTGCTCGAGACATCCAGGAGTTGCCACGTGCCATAGGAGCAGCCTGACAGTTCCCTTCCATCGTTTTTTATACAAGAGTTCCCTTCCATCGTTTTTTTACAAAAGTTCCTTTACATCATTGAAACAAGATCGAACGGTTTGTACTCCTTCGCCCCGAGCGCATCAATAGCGAGGATATTGCAAGTACCACCACATTTTGCGGAGTTTTTTGCACATAACAACAACCATAGACCTTTTCTGCGCAAAATACAGACATTTTCTATAATCGTTGCACATAATACATAACCAGTCATTGAATATTTCTTAGTTTTTTGGGAAACGTTTCATAGTTAATTATATAATATAGTACTAAAATATAATTTTTATCTAAATTAATAATAGGTAAAGCTCAAAAAATAATTATAATTTCGAGCCACATCTATAAAGTATTTGGTGTATTTTTGTTCTTGTAAGTTGTATCATTTAGAAATCAACCTATTAGTAGGTACACGATTTCCGACATGCTCTAGAGAAATGATATATAGATTCTATAATGTTGAAAAGTGTGTTTTTAGGTTTATGCATAGTGTTCATTGTGCTAAAGACTATATCAATAGAATATTCTAAATGTGAGAGTGGAAGGAAAATCCATCGATTAGCAATGTTGGGATTTCCAGTCTTCATCCAACTGTTAAAGTTCAAACTTATTCGTACACTATATACCGGGGTATGCTAAGATAATTAAATGTATAACATGTCATTAGAATCTTTGTGGTTTTTTGATAGCGTTCATTGTGTTAAGGACTATCGATAGAATCTTCTACATGCTAGAATGGAAAAAAAGATCCAAGAATTAACATTTTTGGGATTTACCAGTCTTGATTCAATTTTCATTGTTCAAAGTTACTCGTACATTATATAGTGGAAAGATTTGCAAGAAGTCACACCCTACTTCCTACTAGCAAAAGGCATGTGCCACACTCGTATATACTGTATGAAATATGATTTAATGAACATTAAGTTGTTATTAACAAATAGTCTTGTTAGAGAAAAAGGCATACATTAAGTATATTAATAATAACTGACATAGGTACGACTACTCGGATTCTTATGATTTGCTACCCTATACTGGGTAAAAGGCTTCCAGCCCATGAAGATTCCAGATGATAGCCCAAGGAAGCAGCCGACAAAGACTTTGATTGTATTAGGAAAGAGTCTCTGAATCAACAATGTGTTGGTATTGTAATCACGCGTATGCCTATCGGCATACAACTTTGAGACCCGGCCTATTATATATAGGATGGGAGAAGCCCAAGAGAGGGTACCGAAAACTCCCAGGCAACTTGTAACAGTGCGATTCCCAAATATTCAGGCGACTTTGACTCCATTGTTTTCCTAACATCCGACGAAATCCCTAGCGTTCTCTTTTCCGCCAAACACTAAGTCCTTCACCATGGATATTGCCGAGGTTAACCCTCGTCTATTGGTTCCCTTTATGGGAAACCTGAATGCTGGAACAATGGAATCGGCATACCTCTCTCCACCAAGCATCAACCCGACAAAAGAAGATCCACACCCGCCGACCCCTGTATTAGTACCCGCTGGTTTCAACGACGGATCCGATCTAATCATCGGAAGCTTCCACTTCTAGGTAGAAGACCCGCAAGAATCGCACCCTTCGGCCCTGATCACATCAGAACCATCGGTGGAAAAACCTACGCCTATGACGGTACCTACATCATCCATCGGATCCTCCATGGACGTCACAGCACATATCGAAGCAGGCGAAGCAAACAAGCAAATCGAGACGAATCTGGGGGACCTTGATGGTCTTTACGACAATCTCTCCTTCCAATCAGATCCATAGCTAACCCCACCACATGAAGCAAGCCTGATGAATACCAAACCCGAAGAAAGCTGCGAAAGCAGCGATTTTGGAATTCAGATGGCAGAAATCTACCCAGAACAAAAACTGATGGACTTCACTAGTTCACCCGACAGTGTCTCCCTCGGTTCATACGATGATGTCACCAGTCCATATATCACTTAGCACCAAGTATGCGTGATCATCGGAGACGCCTCGACCCAGCAAGACTCCAACGGTAACCCAATTTTTAACCTCGATGATATTCTTTCAAGCCACAATGCAGGAAGTCACGACAACAAAGGAAGCTGAGGAAATGGGGGAGACCCAACAGTCAACCGTGTAAATCGAGAAGAAGAACCACATAGAGGCGAGAGGCAAAATCTCAGCTTACCAGCTAGCGCATGGCAAAAAGCAAGGGTAGCAATTTCGGGTGCGGTTCCAATGACAACGGACGCCACTCATGAAGATTTGTTAGCATATCAATATTTACTCCATCACAAGAAGAGAGACCTACTAAATATGCAAAGGCAGCTCGACAAAAGGAAAAGATTAGCTGATGAATCTAGCCTACAACGGGCGTAGTTAAGCTCCACTCGAGGATCAAGGAGCGTAATAGGAGGAGCATCGCCAAGGAGAGGAACATCTCGGTTGCAGAATATTCCTGAAGCAGAGAGAAGCGGTCTAATCCGAGACCTTGATCTATTCATGTCAATAGACCAGGCTAGAAACATCAAGGCAAAAACAGCCCAGGCAACCATTGTGGCCGCACAAACATATCTAATCACAACTCGGCCTGCACCCGATGATCCTCGTGCGGCCCTCCACCGCTCCGCCCTGATGAATCTCGGCATGGTAGGAGTATCTCTCGTGCAAGCAGAGCAAGGAACCACGCGGCAACTTGACAGACCCCTGTGTCATCACAGCAACCCTTAGTAAGGAGGTCATACCCGACGATCACGATCGCCACATCGGGTCCACTTTTCAGAATTAGATCCACGAAATGACGCAAGAAATGATATCACACAGCAAAGGATTGACCGATCCAGAGAAGAGCGTAGCACCCAAAGATACCATGATGGTGAAAACAAGGAAGAGCAGGAACTATGTGGAGCCAGTTGCTTTACCCGACGGGTTCGCAAGACTCCGGTACCAAAAGACTTTAAATTACCTCAAGATCGTCAAAAGTACAATGGTCTCCAAGAACCTGAAGCTTGGATGACAGATTATCTAGCAACCGTCAATTTACAAGGCGGTTCCAAAGCTACTACAATGCAAAGCTTGCACTGCACCTAACCGGCACGGCATGTTCCTGCCTAAGGCAACTACCCAAAGATTCTATCAGAAGTTGGAACGATCTTGAGGACAAATTTATCTGGAACTTCCAGTCCACATTCAAACGACCCGCTCTCTGGAGCAATTGCGGGCCTGCAAGCAAAATCTAGGAGAATCAATACGGGCTTCCGTCCAATGGTGGAACATCATTAAAAAATTGGCTGAAGCCATATGCGATGAAAGAGAAATCGACACCAACTTCGTCAGCAGGAGTTTATTGAAGAACTAGGACGAACCAAGCCAAAGAAAATTTCGCGGTTGATGGACATAGCCAATTGTTGGGCTAATGGAGAGGATGCAGTACACAACAAAAGAGCCCGTTCACCCGAAGAAGACTAGGACAGGAGCAATAATGATCGAAGACGACAAACCAACGATGGGTACAATACACCAAGTTATGTTGCAGCCAATTTCTCTGGAGTGGACAACCGATGAAGCGACGATTACAACAACGGATACCGTGTTAACAGGGACAACATCGGTGGAGGGAAGCCGCAGTGAAGATACCAGCCAACGAATCGAGACCCACCTATGTCAGTAGGACAAATGTTGGAAGGACCCTGCAATATGCACTTCTACATCGATTCGACAGGGAAAAGGCGATCAAATCACCTCCTAAAGGACTGTCGAACATTCTTAAAAATGCAAGAGCTATGCAACACAAGGGCAACCGAAGCAGCAAACCGAGGCTACGCTACCATGCCTGGCGCTTTGGCTATCGATGCGCCACCGCCACCACAGGGGCACCCTCTAACAGGACAGCCGCAAAACACAACACACCAAGACGATGAATATCCCAGGTCAAAAGGAGCAATGTCAATGATCCAGCATGGACGGCCCTCCAACAAAACACAGAAGTTGATCACTAGGCAAGTAAAGATGGCAGTAGCAAAGCCACCTCCGACACCTGACTATCTCCATTGGTCAGAACAAGAAATTACCTTCAACAGAGATGATCATCCACTACGGGTCCCTCGACCATGCCAGTTAACACTAATAGTAGAAGCACAAATCGGCGGGTTTGACATGAGCAAGGTTTTCTTGGATGCAGGGAGCAGCATCAACCTGACCTACGCCAAAACTCGACGGGCTATGAATTGGTCCATGAAAAATCTAGTACCTACAGACACAACTTTCCACGGGATAGTTCCAGGAAAAGCCAAAATTCCATTGGGCAAAGTCCACCTCGACGTAGTCTTCGGATCAAAGAATAACTTTAGACGCGAAAAGCTAGAGTTCGAAGTCATGGACTAGCCATCTCAGTTCCACGCGATACTGGGACGACCAACTTTCGCTAGGTTCATAGTAGTGCCTCACTACGCATATCTGGTGCTAAAAATGCCAACCCCCAATAGGGTCATTATAGTAAAAGGAAGCTTCAGTCGCTCGGACAGCTGCGATCAGGAATTCAACAAAATATCAGAATCTTTCGGGATGGAGATAGAACTTGGACAGCTGAAAATAAAGGATGAGGAATCACTACACGAAGGGCACACCCACAAAAAGCAAACATCGGAAGAGCAAGCGCACAACGGTCCCGCAAAAGCAACCTATGTGGCCTCCACTATAGGTCCCGCATAGGAATGTCTAGTCATCGAAAAAACGACAGCCCCACAAATACCAACACAGAGCATGATGAAGAACCCAAAGAATAGAAGCCGAAGTTCCTACAGAAATTTTTCACTTTGATGCACTTTATATTCAATCAAGGCCAACGGCCAGGCGATCACGCCCTCGCAATGTATTTCCATTTATGCTTATCAATGAATAAAGAAAGTATTTAACGAGATACAAATTTCTATAGCACACGGTAGCAGTTATGCAAATGAACATTAGTTCGTCGGGTCCTCAACAAGACAATACAGCCTATAATCAAAATCTCGTATAAAACATACAAGCTTTTTGACAAACATAAGAAAGATCTATATAGTATTTCTTCTATGAAGTACAAGGCTGCACAAGCAAGCAGTCATATAGCAAAATTAACAAAAAAATCTTCGTTTTCCTCTAAGCATCTTCGAACAATCCTAATGGTGGGTCTACGAGTAGCTGCGTAATGAGGCGCCATATAATCATGGCCATCATCGGAAAGAGGAGGCAGCCCTGAAGATACAACATCCAAGTCCAGTGTCGGATGATGCGCATGTACCAAAAGAAAGCGTGATCTTGGCACCTGCCACAAGTTGAAGCTTCATGAAATGATGAATCCATTCACCTTGTTGAAACTTCGCAAGCAAATCCGCCAAATTCTGAGGCTGACGATCCCGAGGAAACATGGAATTATAAGCAAGGGCCAGTGATCTGCGACAGCACTCGACAAATTGCTCCAACTCTGATAGGCGGTCCTGAAGCAACGCCACAACATACGCACGACGATGATCGGTCCAAAAATCTGTCTCAGAAGTTCGGGAGGCAGACACAAGATCTTGCATTCAGTTGCACAGACGTTGGGTTTCCTCCCTCTTGCATAATTGAAAGCCTGCAAATCGGGGAGAAAACAGTGACTTCCCGCAAAAACCAGAAGGAGCAACAGAGAAAAGAAGTAGAGGACTTACACAACATCTTCTCACTTGCCCTGGAAATTTCTTCCAAGAAAAAAGCTTCACGATCAAGGGCCTGGCGTGTGTTAGATTGGGTAACATTCACCATTGACTGAACAACCCAAAGTTTTCCTTCAAGTTTTTTCACCTGTTCAATTTTTTCAGCATACAACGGCGGATCCACCGTATGCACAATGGTGGTATTGGTTGCGCCCACTACAGATGAAGATGGAATTTCATCCGACAATTGCGCGAACCTAGAAGGAGCCGAAGATTCATTCAAAATCTGGCAAGACACGAAAGATATGAAATGTTCAGAATACAAAAACAAACTCATATGCATGTATTCGATAGTTGCTTTCTTGTAAAAAGGAAGCAAATGGCAGCTGGAGAAGTTAAAGGTTCATTACAGTGACGGCAAGGGAGACACAATAAAACTACAAAACAAAGCCTATGAAGTTATGTCCTTCAAAGACAAAGTAGCACTAGTAGAAGGAGCACTAGCTACAGGAACCACAGGAGCAGCCGAAGAAGGAGCGCCCGTTGAAGAAGGGGCAACCAGCTTCTCCGAGCCTGAGCCTAGGCCCAAAAGCAGCTGAGAATACTTTCTGGCCCTCTTAAAATAAGGCTTCAGGTCAACTTCTTGGCCATTAGAGGTGACTAGGACAGAGGAGCCAACCTTCTCCTAGTCGAGCTTCTCGCCTTGCGCCATCACTAGTGCCATTAAAGTTTCGGCACCACTCTTCGACTACATCAGGCTATAACCAACAAGGGGGCTGGGATCGGCACCGAAGACAGTGACAAGATCATTCAAGTTATTTGGCACCTCCTTGGTTGGAAAACTTCAGCATGAAGGCTTTTAAAGGCATGGCGGGAGCGGACAAGAAGGTTGCGCCCATGAACGATGTTAGCCTCTAAGGTGCTAACAGCATCCGACAAAGGATCTACTTTCTTGCCTTCGTGCAGCATCAGGTTCTGGCCAGTCAATTCTAAAAGTAAAAAAGGAAAATATTGATGACCAAGGAAAAGAAAAAAAAATGAAGCCACACAAGACAAAAAAACTTACGGGTCAAAGAAGCATTAAGGGCCTCCAGGCGCTCCTGAAGATTTTCTTCTCGAATAGCGGCTTGTTTGGCCACTTCTTCGGCATCAGTTTTCGCCTTCTGCCTAGCCTCCTCCAAAGCCTCTTTGGCAGCCCGAAGTTTGACCTCCAGATCATCGGCACGCTTCATCGCCTCGTCCCGAATAACTCTGGATTCATTGGAAGTTGCTGCGCAAATAAATCATGAACAGTGTAGAAGAAAAACTCACAAATAAATCCCGAAGATAAATAGGACATACCCTTCAGTTCTTCGGCTTCATCGTGGATTTTTATGAAATGAGAGGCCATGTCAACCATCCTGCGCATCAAAGACTAAAGAATAACATCATGGCAAGGGATATTAGGAGAAATAAAAAGAAGCTACAGGCAAAAAAATTCTAAAATATAGAGTGACTTACATCTTTCATATCCACATCAACAGGATTTTCAGATATCGCCACACCTTTACCAGCCATTTTCTTCATTTTTTGCGGCGGCGGCCTTGACGAGGTGGAAACGTCTTTCTGGATAATCTTCTCCACAAAAGACACGAGCTTTTCCTTTGGCTCCACCAACGACGGAGGAGATTTCTTTGTAGAACAGGCAACAGATGTACAAAGAGGAGACACAGGAGGATCCTCATCATCATCACTGCAAAATGAAAAAACCAAACAATTGGGAAAGCATCAGTAAAAGAACTACCTGATGAAGCTGTAAAGAAGCAATACAACACTTACGAAGATACATCCTGTGCAAAGCGGAACAGGTTCATCTAGACAGGAGCAACCGAGACTGGAGCAGCATCAAAGGGTTTGGAAGCAGTTGAGGCATCTGAGTCTTTGCCCTTTTCTGCAGCGAAAGAGCATTTCCTCTTATCACCAGCTCGCTCCACGTGAAAATCACCAGAGCGAGCCGATGGAAGAGATTGCGTTTTTGATGAAGAATCAGAAGCAGAAAAATCCATCTCCTCATCCGCTATAGTCCTACTCACAGGGAGATTGTTGGATGCGGAAGAATGGATAGGGGGCTCATAGCTTCCAGGGAGAGGAGGAAGTGAGATCAAGTGATCAAAGTCCTACATAAACAGAAGACATGGAAAAAGCGCCAGTCATTGATAGAGTAAAAATTCATCCGCAAATAAAAGGGAGGAAAGATGGATGCAAAAGAAATTTACCTCGGGGAGACAGTTTTTCTTGCCATAAGGCTCCATAAGACAGTTGGAAGGAACCGGGCTTTTCTTGGTAAGGGTGGTGAAGTTTCGAACCCTCTTTTCATACACCTTGAGGGTAAGGTCTTCTGATGAAATCCTCATTGGGTCCTTCTTCTTGGTATACGTCCACATGCCAGAAATCCGGGCCTGAAGTGGTTGGACGCGGATCCGCAAAAAATATGCTAGGATCTGGAGACCCGACAATTCCTTGCCAACTTCATGCCGCAGTTTCAAAATGCGATAAATATAGGGCTGGATTTCCACCATTTCTTTGGCAGAAGGATGTTGATCCCAGGAGTCAAGTTTGTGGCAAGTTTTCTTAGGATCAAAGGGGGCTAAACCGAAAGACTGGCCTCCTAGTGGTTGATCCTTGATATAAAACCACTTGGAATTCCAGCCTTGGACAGAATCAGTGATCTTAAAATCAAAATAATCTATGTCGGAGCAAACAGAGAAAATGGTGCCACCAACGTCATGGAAAATGGTGTCTGTGGCGTTATGGCGAACATAAAAGAAATGCTTCCACGGGCCCCAATGGGGATGAATCCCGAGAAAGCACTCATAGAGAGTGACGAAACAAGCAACATGGAGGATAGAGTTAGGCGTGAGCTAATACAGCTGCACGCCATAGACAAAGAGAAGACCACGAAGAAATTCGTGGATAGAAAGAGAAAGGCCGCAAAAAAGAAAGGAAAGAAACATTACCCTCCAGCCGGGCTCGGGGATGGGAGCAGCTTCGTCTCTAGGGAGCTTGAAGGTACCCTCCGCCAGATGGCCAGAGTTCCACGCCTCGTGGAGATCCCGCACTGAACACTTGGAAGGATCCCATCTGACGGCCCTCTTCTTGGTGGCTTTCGTGACCGCCGTGGAAGTCCCCGCCTTACTTTTTCCCATGGCGGCGAAAGGGAGACACGAGCATGGAGCAGGTGTTCGCATGGGGCAAGAGTGCAAGGAAGAAAATGGAGCAAAGGAAGGTGAGGTAAAATAGTAAAACAAATCTCCTTCCCCTTATAAAGAGCAAATGAATGAAGTTCGGACCGTTCGATGTAAAATCGAACCGACAGAAGATCACATGACGGTGACACGTGTTAAATAGATTCCATAAAGGAAAAAATCCAAAGAAGTTATTGTCGCGGTAAAAATAGGAGGACATCGCGTGACACATCGATCTTCGCACGGAGAGGGGACGTGCAGTCAAAAAACTCTGTTGAATACACTATCACGCGTCATCATTACTGTCGTATGGCCCCACGTCCGAAACGTCCCGTCAGGTCGTGTCTTCTGGAGATCAACAACATAAAATACGTCATTACTAACGTCATAGCAAACACATTGCAGAAATTGCAGCTCGCTATAAGAGATATGACCCGAAGAAATTAAAAATTGGAGTGGAAGTAAATTCCTCCAGGAGAAGATTTGAGACTACAATCGAATATACAATATTGCGAATGTAGCCTCGGGGGATACTCCTATCGGGAGCACTAGTGGTGCACCCGACAAAATCTACAGAAACATTGGCGCCATAAATCAAAGTTTTCGAGCCTATGTTCTGATACATACATCCAAACATAGCCTCAGGGCTACTCCTATCAGGACCGCTAGCGCACACCTGATAAAGAAAGACATATAAAAAATTCTTCAACGGCTACTCCTATTGGGAGCAGTTACAGAAAACAAAAAGATCTTTAGCCGCCAACATACAAAAAAATCTGGGATCACACTTGACACGACAAAAATCCGAATGCCATGTTCAAAAAACATGAAGCTAAGACCCCAGGATTCGTCCTGTGTGGCCTGGTAATCGCACAAGAATGCGCTCTCCTAGTAAAATATCCGTATCAACAATACGATGAAAAATCCCGATGGATGTGTTGGGTACCCGATAAAATAGAAACTGGAATTCAGTATTCGATAAGACCTCAGCGGCTCGAACTGAATTATGCTAGTACTAAATTCCGAATTCGAGCCTAGGGACTTGAATTTTATGTTGGACAACCTTGTTTTTTCCGAGGAGCAATTAACCGATTCTCGATCTATCGTAAGAATTAGACTCGTTATACCAAAATGGACTCCATAGGGGAGGAGAGTGTCAACACCCGGATTTCTAATCCCAGATGCCCGTTATGCCATACCTCGCAATCCCGGGATTACCATTTTTGCGAGACATAACGGATTGGATATCACAGTACATCATCCATTACAAACCATACATAAGGTCTTACACAAATAAGGATCTCATGATCCAGTCTTAATACAACAAGTAGCAGAAATAAAAGATAAGTGTACCGGTGGGGTCCATCTTTAGGGGCACAGGCAATGCTGACGAAGGCAGATAGTCCTAGTTATCATAGCCGTCCTGCTGGCCATCATTTTGATAGTCTCCTTCATAGTCTGGCCATGAGAATAGCCAAGGACAAAAGCCATGAGTACTCCTTAAGTACTCGCAAACTACCACTAACAAGTAGTATGGTGCTAAGTTAAAGTGCTAATTCTAAGGTTAACTATAAGGTTAAGTTTGAAACCTAAGCTGAGTTCTGAAGCAAAGAAATATAAAATAACATTCTAGAATAACTTAAGTTGGGAAGCTATTGTCATAAACACAACCCTGTTGTGGTCAAGTCAAGATTCATCATTCATTTCATAAGTTGTTTTTAAAACATCTAACAACGAAACAGTATGGCCATTCCAACTGTCCATAATCATGACGCTGACTATTCAATAGTTTGACACTCTACAGAGGTAGTACACTTTCACCACAAGGTTCGATACATCTGTCAGGGGTAACCCTGAATCATCATACTTAGTATGCAGATAATCAAACATAACCTTTCCTTTACACACCCTAGTATAAGCACCTCTCCTATGACCATGGCCTCCCAACCATGACCATCTGTCATCTTGGGCACTGCATAGGTGGAGAACATTGAGAGGTAGCCTCAGCTCAAACCTCTCCCACAAGGGAACTAATACTAATGCATATAAACTTCCGGCTAAGCCTTACCCAATTCAGGTAATGTGGTTGTACGGTAAATTTGGAATGGTATCGCATCCGAATCCAACCATCAGTTTTATAAAAGGATTAAGGCTCATGCCTCAACATTTTCATCATCATAAACCATTTGTGTTTCTTAACACATGTCAAAACATCTCAATAGAATGACTCATCATTCCAAGGTTTTCACAATTCATTTTCACCAATTGTTCCCATCTATAGTGACTCAAGTTTTTATCTACTCTAAACTACTAAGTTAAGAGTGTTCACTAAGGTGGAAAATGATAGGTTCAATCTAATGCCATAGAATGACATCTAAAGGTTTCTAAATAGATCAAGTTTTATACTCTTTATGCTACCTTCAAAACAAGTAAAGAACTTTGGGTAAAGTAAAGGAAGTAAATCTTGAAAGTAAGACTTGGGGTAACTAATAGTCAATGTGGTATAGTCAAAGCATGCCTAAAGCATCTTTGTTAAACCATCTAGTTTAATCCTAGCTTGCTAATAGTAGCTTGCAATGGTTAGCTTGCATTGTTAAACGTGGCTTGCTAGAGTAAGTTTTGCAAGGGTTATCTTACCAATAATAGCTTGCCTTGGTTGGTGAAGTCGTTGAAGTTTTATTCTTCTTCTTGTTGGTAGCACTCCTCCTCCTCGTAAGCTTGGTCGGTACTATCTTCTATAAATACATACGGAGTACACAATCACCAAACAATACTTAACTAGTCTACTTAGTACTCTAAGGCACACAATTGATGATCTATTATCATCACAAGCATCACAAGTTTTATTCAATAGTTTCCTCTTTTTTTATTTTAGAAAAGTAATTTCTACTCATTGAAAAATTAACTAAGATTTAATATTCACCACTTAAAATATGGGATCATGTGGACACAAGTCATCACCACATAGTCTAACATGTGGGAATGTAATTTAAGGGTTGGATCATAATTACTTTGGTTCAAGTTCATTATTTAATGATTTAAAGTGACTAGAAATGCCTATATAGAATTATTTTGGTACTAGTCCAAAGTCACTGCATGTAAACCTTAATATTATTACATATTCAGATAGGTATGATGGAATGTGATTTTTGAGAGTTGGAATCAACTCAAAAGCTAACTTGGTTGATTTTATAAAAATGTTGCAAGGTGCAAATGCTTCTATTTTGTTATTTTTACTAGGTGAGATCTATAACTCTAATTTAATTAAATCCAACGGTCTTGGATAGATCTTTTCAGTAGCTTTCTAACAAAATTGGAATAACTTCATTTGGACATGTAAATCTATCCGAATTGATTTTCAAACTAGGGGATAGAACTAAGTTTAAACTAAAAAGAAAAATCCTAATTCAAACTAACTAGGTCGCTGGAAGCTAACGGGCGGCCAGTGTCACTCCAGGTGCGGCTCAGCTGTGGGGGTCACTGGTCAACGACTCATAGCGCGAGCGAATGCAGAGCAATGTGGAGCGTTGGATTAGAGTGGGGATCAACGACTAGGGATCATCGTCGACGACGGACCTGTCACCGGCGAGCTCTAACCCTAGCGGCTTAGTGGGGGTGCATAGGGGGCGTACCAGGGCTCTAGCGACGACGGCGAGGCGGGAAAACGGACTGGTGATCGACGGCGAGCTCAGGGACGTTCGAGGCGGCCTGCTCCGGTGCAATTCCGGCGAACTGCGGCTTCCCTTGCTCCGGCTAGAGGTGTGGGACGATCAGTGAGGTGAGGAGAGTGGAGTGGTGTGGTGCAAATGGCTGGGGGTGCTCTCCTTTTATAGGCTCGATGGCGGGACAGTGCGACATGGCCAGGCGACGGTGGCGACATGGCTACGGGCTGCTAGCGGCATGGCTACGGGCGGCGATCGACGCGTGGTCTCCTGGCGGTGCTCTAGGACTTTAATGCGGGCTTAGGGGTGGTGGTATGCAGTCGGGCGGAGCGGGCGCTCTGAGCGGCTTCGATGGCGAGCGGTGGCTGTGAGGTGTTGGATGGCAAATGGGGGTGTATGGCGTGCTCCCTGGGTCGTAGCGACGCGGTGGGCACGGGCTGCGGTCGAGCGGCGGCTTGTGCATCGCAGCGATGCTCGAGAGCAGCGCTCTGTGTGCTGTTTCAATGTGTCTTTGTTGCTGCATTTGGCGGTGGTCCACTGCTTGGCCTGGCTCAGGGAGGGGACAGTGGGCGGTGGTGAGGTGCTGGCTATCTCCAAGACATGGCGAGAAAGGGGGAGGTGGTCTGCTGGCGTGATGGCATGGTCGGCCAGCGAGTTGGTGCTCGGCTTGGCATGGCCATGTTGCTAGGGGGTAGGGGATGTGTTAGTTAGGTCCTGGTTTGATCAAGAGGGGACAATGGGAGCAAATGGGGGTCAAATGAGAGACAAGTTTGGCCAGAATACTATTCAAAATAGTGAATTTGGTTTTGTTTGAAATTTGTCCACAAGGTGTTTGATGAAATGACCGCATGAAGCAAAAATTTGAATTTTGGGTTCAAAAATTTTGAGTGATCTCCACTAGTACTAGGTAGTCTCTGGTTGCAAGGGTTTTGAAAATGGAGTTCATTTGGATGGTTTTTGAAATAGTGGGATCTTCCCATATGAACTAGATTCAATTTTAAACTGCCATTTGAAATTAGTATTTGAATGTTTTTAGCAGATCACAAAGTGGGCCTTGGTACCTCATTATGTGTACTATCAAGGGGTACAAAGATCCATAAATGTTTCTATTAAGTTTTGAGTACTAGGAATAGCCAAAGTAGGCATGATAGTTAATTTGGCCAAAATGACCATTCACTTCATTTATTCATTTTGAGTTGTTTTTCTTTGGGAAAAGTTTGGGAATGATTTAGATGATGTTTATTTCACCTAAGAATCATTTTACAATCAATGAATCACAGAACCATGGCAATTCAAATCATCTCCAAATTTAAATGCACATACACATGCATGCTTTCATATTTTGAATTGGAAAAGTTTTTGTTAACCCTAATTTTGATGATTTGGATCATGATAAGCTTGGATTAAAGTTTTGGGATGTTACAAACCTTCCCCCCTTAAACAAAATCTCGTCCCGAGATTTACAAAGAAAACTAGGAACTAAAGAGATCTAGGAACTCTGTCCTAATGTAATCTTCTCGCTCCCAAGTAGCTTCTTCTTCAGTATGGTTGCGCCACTGAATCTTGAGAAACCTTATACTCCTGGTCCTGGTGGTTCTGTAGGCTTCTTCCAAGATACGGATGGGCACTTCCCGATAGGTCAGGTCATTGTTGATCTCCATAGCTATGATCGATGTTCTTGAAAACTTCAGTCTTCTCCGGCACTTCCAAGCATTTGCGAAGTAACGAGATATGGAACACATTGTGGATGGCTGACATCTCTTCAGGTAGTTCCAGTTGATACGATACTTCTCCTTGATGGTTCAGAATTTTGAAAGGCCCGATATATCTGGGGGCTCACTTCCCTTTTAGATTAAAGCGTTGAGTTCCCTTCAATGGTGAAACCTTGAGATATACAAAATCTCCGACATTGAAAGTCAGGTCTCTTCTTCTCTTGTCAGCATAACTCTTCTGTCTAGACTGGGCGGTCTTGAGGTGCTCACGGACTTTGTGAACCTTCTCTTCGGCTTCTCGAAGAATGTCGGGTCCAAAGATATGACTCTCTCCTACTTGCGACCAATTCAAAGGGGTACGACACTTTATTCCGTATAGGAACTCAAATGGTGCCATCTGCAAGCTAGCCTGATAACTGTTGTTATATGAAAATTCTGCGAAAGGCAGGCAGTCTTCCCATTTTGATCCGTATTCCAACACACAAGCTCTAAGCATATCCTCCAGGATATGGTTGACTCTCTCAGTCTGTCCATCAATTTGCGGATGATACGCGGTGCTGAAATTCAACTTGGTGCCTAATCCTTTCTGCCAAAATCTCGAGGTAAACTGGGTTCCTCGATCTGATACTATGGTCTTGGGGGTTCCACGCAGACTAACAATCCTAGCAATGTACAGCTCTGCTAGCTTCGCACTCTGGTAGGTAGTCTTGACGGGTATGAAGTGAGCTACCTTGGACAGTCTATCAACGATGACCCAGATTGAGTCATTTCCCCTACTAGAAGTAGGCAAACCGGTGATAAAGTCCATTCCGACGGAATCCCATTTCCATTCCGGAATCTGCAATGGTTGCAATAGTCCTGCGGGTCTCTGATGCTCTGCTTTGACTCTTTGGCAGATGTCACACTTGGCGATCTAGCTTCCGATTTCCCTCTTCATCTTGTGCCACCAAAATTGCTCTTTCAAATCTTGATACATCTTCGTTCCTCCGGGGTGGATAGAATAAAGAGTACCATGAGCTTCCTTCATGATAACTTGCTTCAGCTCTGAATCTGCTGGTACACAGATACGTCCTTTGTACCACAACACTCCTTCTTTGTCTTCAGTGAATCCAGGTACCTTCCCTGTACCAATACGATGTTTGATATCGTTGATACTTTCATTCCCCTTCTGGGCTTCCTTGATTTGGCTAATCAAAGTGGGTTGAAGTTCAATGCTAGCTAAGAATCCTTTGCTAACCAATTCAGTCCTGAACTGCGCCAACTCCTCATACAAACTTGGCTGCTTCTCCTTGATCATGGTGTTTAGCCTACACGGCAATCTGCTAAGAGCATCCGCTACCACATTGGCTTTGCCGGGGTGATAGTGAATGTCAAGGTCATAATCCTTGATTAACTCTATCCATCTCCTTTTCCTCATATTCAGCTCCTTCTGGGTGAAAATATACTTTAAGCTCTTGTGATCTGAGTAAATCTCACAGCGATTACCCATCAGATAATGACTCCATGTCTTCAATGCCAGTACTACGGCTGCTAACTCAAGATCATGGGTCGGATAGTTCTGCTCATGCTGCTTCAGTTGTCGAGACAGATACGCGATGACTTTGCCTTCTTGCATCAATACACATCCTAGACCAATCTTGGATGCATCACAATACACATTAAACAACTTCTTGATGTCTGGCATGAGCAATATTGGGGCTGATATCAATCTCTTCTTCAGCTCCTGGAAACTGGCTTCACACTTGTCTGTCCATTCAAACTTCTTGTCCTTCTTCAACAATTGGGTCATGGGTCTAGCAATGCTCGAAAATCCTTCTACGAACTTACGGTAGTATCCCGCTAATCTGAGAAATGCACGGACTTGGGTTTGAGTGGTTGGGGCTTCCCATTCTTCGACATCTTTGATCTTGGCGGGATCAACAGAGACTCCTCCGGCAGACACAATATGTCCTAGGAATCCTACTTCTTTCAGCCAAAACTCACACTTGCTGAACTTGGCATATAACTGATGCTCTCTCAGGGTTTCTAGGATGATTCTCAGATGTTGCTCATGCTCTTCTTCTGACTTGGAGTAGATAAGGATCTTGTCGATAAACACAACTACAAACTTATCTAGGAAATTCATAAAGATCTTATTCATGAGATTCATGAAATAAGCAGGGGCATTGGTTAATCCAAAAGACATAACCGTATACTCGTATAAACCATAGCGAGTAGTGAAGGCGGTCTTCGGAATATCCATTGCATGAATCTTAAGTTGGTGATAACTAGTCGTAAGATTAATCTTTGAGAATACCTGGGCTCCAGTCAACTGATCAAATAGATCCTCTATCTTTGGTAATGGGTACTTGTTCTTGATGTTGACGTCATTCAACTTTCTGTAATCTGTGCACAAACAATTTCCTCCATCTTTCTTTTCGACGAATAACACTGGTGATCTCCATGGTGAAGCGCTTGGTTGAATCAAGCATGTTGCTAACATGGCATCTAACTCCTTCTTCAACTCAACTAACTCTGAGGGGTTCATGCTATAGGGTCTCTGGGCTATGGGTCCGGTTCCGGGGATTAGTTCGATAATGAACTCAATATCCCTATCCGGGGGCATACCTGGCAATTCATCTGGGAATACGTCGGGGTATTCACAGACTACTCTTACTTGGTCTATGGTGGGTAGGGCTAGACTCTTGTTGCACTTGAATTGGCGAGGTAAGGTTTCAGATATATGCTCTACTGTGACTCCAGAACTACTGGTCATGGTGATGGCTTTCTTAGCACAGTCTATCAGTCCTTTATGCCTTGACATCCAGTCCATACCTAGTACTACTTCCAATCCTTTGGTTCCAAGTACTATAAGGTTGGCATAAAAATCTATCCCATGTATTCTGATAGGGAAAACTTTGCAAATTTTTCTAGCTTTTGTAGTTGAACCGGGGATTTGAACTATCATGACATGCTTCAGGTTGGTTGGGTGAATCTTACTAGTGCATGCAAATTCTTCGGTGACAAATGAATGCGATGCTCCCGAATCAAACAATACTCTTGCTAAAACTGAGTTGATAGAAAACATACCCAGCACTACATCTGGCGCTTCTTGGGCTTCTTCTGCGTTCATGTGGAAGAGACGACCGTTGCGGTTGTCAGGGTTCCCTGGGGCAAACCTTCTTCCTGGTTGAACACGACGCTGCTGTTGAGCTGGGGCATTCACAGTGGCATTGGCGGCAGTCTTCTTGGGACACTTATTGGAGTAGTGACCCTTCACCCCACACTCGAAACAAGTGATCTAGGACTTGTCCTTTGCTACGATAGGCATAGCATTGCTGCCAGTTCTAGGTGTAGTGTTGTTGTTGTTATTGTTGTTGCTCTTGGGAGGTGCACGGTTGAAATTGTTGGCATTTCCGGAGTTGTGATTGTTTGCTCCGGACTTCACATTTCCTCTGCTACAGTTGGGGTAGCTTGGGCGAGACATTGGGGGTCGGTTGTTCCTTGGTGCATATCCTAGTGAGGGGTTGGGATGGTACTTCTGGTGACTGCTGGATCCTGATTGATGCATCGTATGACGGTTGCAGTTGTCATTGGCCTGGTTAATCTTCCCTTCCATTTGAATGGCAGAGTCGACTAGCTCTTCGAGATCCTGAAAACGGATGTTGACGAGGACAGTCTGCATCTCATCATGCAGTCCGTTCAAGAGTCTCTCCTTCTTCTTGGCCTCCGTGTTGATCTCATCAGGTGCATATCTGGCAAGCGACAGGAATCTGTCATGGTACTCCACCACAGTCATTCTTCCTTGCTTCAATTCGCGGAACTCATCTCTCATTCGGGTGACTAGACCTTGCGGCATGTGGGTGCGGCTGAACTTGACTTTGAAAGCTTCCCATGTCATCACCTGACCATGGTTCATGTTACGGATACTAGTCCACCAAGCTCTTGCATCTCCCGCTAGATAGTGGGTGGCGAATAGAACTTTCTCGTTTTCATCAACTCCTGCAACTTCTAAGTTGTTTCCCATTGTCTGTAACCAGTCATCAGCATCTAGTGGGTTTTTCAGATTGGTTGAAGATTGGGGGATTGGTATTCTGAAAGTTTTTGAGTTTAGATCCATGGTGATCCTGATTTCCATGCCATTGGTTGTTGAGAGCCACCTGGGCGATCTATTGTAGTGTTGCTAAGTTGGCTTGGCGCTCTGCCCTGCTTGCTTCACGGTCTGCAATGATATTCTGCAAGATCTGCAGCATTGGGTCTTGCGACGAGCTGCTCCCTCATTGGTTTCCACGAGTCATCTGAAGATTGAGGTAGATACAGGGGTAAGAGGGAAATTCTAAGGTTCATGGTTTTGGTTTCAAATCTAAAACTTCGAGTTAGACTCAGGTTTTTCAACTAACTCCATTTCATTTATGCAAACAAGCACACGATACAACACACACCACAACAATCAAAAGAAAGCAGATTCGTTTGAAGAACCATTCTGTAAGCTACGATACAGTGGGACCGATACATCTCATGCTACGATGGTGCTCTAGTGCATCTACTCATCGTCGATGAAGTCGGAGTCCTCGTCGTCAGTGTAGAAGTTCACAGCATCCTCCTCCAGAAAGTCATCATCTTTGCTAAGGTAAGGATCCATGTCTCCCTGGATGTCTTCACCCTCATCTTCTTCTTCCTTGGCTGCCAGTTGGGCTTCTTGCTCCTTGACGGTCTTCTCGAGGTCGGCCACCTTCTTGCAAAGACGGGCGATGGTGTGATCCTTCTTGGCACGCTGGCGGCAAAGCTACTGGCGATCCTGGACGAGCAATGCGAAAGTCTGGGCCTTCTGGTCGGCAATGGCACGGTTCTGGTGGGCTAACTCTCTAGCATTGTCCGATTCTGCATGCGTCTGCGTGCAAGAAGTCAAGATTCTCCACTTGACGCCTCAACTCTGGGTGACTTGGCATCTCCATCGGCATTCCCATGAAGTCATGTCTTGCATAGTGAACAAAATGGGTTCCCTGGAGTTGGTTGACACTAAGGGCACATAGACGTGCGAGAGCTTCATGCATTCCCTAGCTAATCCATCTAGCCAGTTGTTCTCTCTCACGGAGAACTGGATTCTCCCGGATGTTGGTGCTTTGATGCTTCCTCTAAGATCAGCGGTGACTAGCCACTGTAGGTCTCCTCCTGGGGGTCCTGGAAGTTGAGCTCCAAGAAACTCCGGATGCGGGCGTCCCAATAACTCCGATAAGGAATCCAGATCCCTCTCGAAGATCAGCTGACCTCCGTTTCCCAACTGGTAAAACTTGCTGAACTGAGTCTCCATCTACAAGAATTAAGGATGGGGAAATTAGTGAAGTGACAAAGTGTGTCAAATTTTAAGTAGTAATATAAGAGTTTTGAGGACCATGAATTTTTGAGAAAAGAATGAATTCCCAAGGATAAGAGAGGAGATAGTTTTTCGTAAATACTCACTTTGGTTTTGAAACTTAGTTTTTATTCGGATGTCCATTCTAACTAGGGTATCCTATGGTCAGGATGGCTCTGATACCAACTTGTCAACACCCGGATTTTTAATCCTAGATGCCCGTTATGCCATACCTCGCAATCCCAGGATTACCATTTTTGCAAGACATAACGGATTGGATATCACAGTACATCATCCATTACAAACCATACATAAGGTCTTACACAAATAAGAATCTCATGATCCAGTCTTAATACAACAAGCAATGGAAATAAAAGATAAGCATAGCGGTGGGGTCCATCTTCAGGGGCACAGGCAATGCTGACGAAGGCAGATAGTCCTAGTTATCATAATCGTCCTGCTGGCCATCATCTTGATAGTCTCCTTCATAGTCTGGCCATGAGAATAGCCAGGGACAAAGGCCATGAGTACTCCTTAAGTACTCACAAACTACCACTAACAAGTAGTATGGTGCTAAGTTAAAGTGCTAATTCTAAGGTTAACTATAAGGTTAAGTTTGAAACCTAAGCTGAGTTCTGAAGCAAAGAAAGATAAAATAACTTTCTAGAATCACTTAAGTTGGGAAGCTATTGTGATAAACACAACCCTGTTGTGGTCAAGTCAAGATTCATCATTCATTTCATAAGTTGTTTTTAAAACATCTGACAACGAAACAGTATGGCCATTCCAACTGTCCATAACCACTGATGCGGCTATTCGAATAGTTTGACACTCTGCAGAGGTGGTACACTTTCACCACAAGATTCGATACATCTATCAGGGGTAACCCTGAATCATCATACTTAGTATGCAAATAATCAAACATAACCTTTCCTTTACACACCCTAGTATAAGAACCTCTCCTATGAGCATGGCCTCCCAACCATGACCATCTGTCATCTTGGGCACTGCATAGGTGGACAACATTGAGAGGTAGCCTCAGCTCAAACCTCTCCCGCAAGGGAACTAATACTAATGCATATAAACTTCCGGCTAAGCCTTACCCAATTTAGGTAATGTGGTTGTACGGTAAATTTGGAATGGTATCGCATCCGAATCCAACCATCAGTTTTATAAAAGGGTTAAGGCTCATGCCTCAACTTTTTCATCATCATAAACCATTTGTGTTTCTTAACACATGTCAAAACATCTCAATAGAATGACTCATCATTCCAAGGTTTTCACAATTCATTTTCACCAATTGTTCCCATCTATAGTGACTCAAGTTTTTATCTACTATAAACTACTAAGTTAAGAGTGTTCACTAAGGTGGAAAATTATAGGTTCAATCTTATGTCATAGAATGACATCTAAAGGTTTCTAAATAGGTCAAGTTTTATACTCTTTATGCTACCTTCAAAACAAGTAAAGAACTTTGGGTAAAGTAAAGGAAGTAAAGCTTGAAAGTAAGACTTGGGGTAACTAATAGTCAATGTGGTATAGTCAAAGCATGCATAAAGCATCTTTGTTAAACCATCTAGTTTAATCCTAGCTTGCTAATAGTAGCTTGCAAGGGTTAGCTTGCATTGTTAAAGGTGGCTTGCTAGAGTAAGTTTTGCAAGGGTTAGCTTTCCAATAATAGCTTGCCTTGGTTGGTGAAGTGGTTGAATTTTTCTTCTTCTTCTTCTTGGTAGCACTCCTCCTCCTCGTAAGCTTGGTCGGTACTATCTTCTATAAATACATACGGAGTACACAATCACCAAACAATACTTAAATAGTCTACTTAGTACTCTAAGGCACACAATTGATGATCTATTATCATCACAAGCATCACAAGTTTTATTCAATAGTTTCCTCTTTTTTTTTAGAAAAGTAATTTCTACTCATTGAAAAATTAACTAAGATTTAATATTCACCACTTAAAATATGGGATCATGTGGACACATGTCATCACCACATATTCTAACATGTGGGAATGTAATTTAAGGGTTGGATCATAATTACTTTGGTTCAAGTTCATTATTTAATGATTTAAAGTGACTAGAAATGCCTATATAGCATTATTTTGGTACTTGTCCAAAGTCACTGCATGTCAACCTCAATATTTAATGATTTAGATAGGTATGATGAAATGTGATTTTTGAGAGTTGGAATCAACTCAAAAGCTAACTTGGTTGATTTTATAAAAATGTTGCAAGGTGCAAATGCTTCTGTTTTTGTTATTTTTACTAGGAGAGATCTATAACTCTAATTGATTTAAATCCAACGGGCTTGGATATATCTTTTCAGTAGCTTTCCAACAAAATTGGAATCACTTCATTTGGACTTGTAAATCTCTCTGAATTGATTTTCAAACTAGGGGACAGAACTAAGTTTAAACTAAAAAGAAAAATCCTAATTCAAACTAACTGGGTCGCGCAGGAAACACTAACGGGCCGGCCTAGTGTCACTCCGCGGCGCGAGGCTCAGCTGACAAGGGGTCCACCGGTTAGCGGCTCATAACGCGTGAAGCGGTACGGGGCAATGTGGAGTTTTGGATTAGAGTGGAGATCAACGGCTAGGGATCGTCGTTGACGACGGACCTGTCGCCGGCGAGCTCTAACCCTAGAGGCTCAGTGGGGGTGCATAGGGGGTGTACCAGGGCTCCAGTGACGATGGCGAGGTGGGCAAACGGACTGGTGGTCGACGGTGAGCTCAGGGACGGTCGAGGCAGCTCCGGGGGTGGTCGCAATCAGCGGCGCCCTTCTCCTCCAGAGGCGGCCTGCTCCGGTGCAATTCCGGCGAACTGCGGCTCCCCGTGCTCCGACTAGAGGTGTGGGACGATCAGTGAGGTGAGGGGAGTGGAGTGGTGTGATGCAAATGGCTGGGGGTGCTCTCCTTTTATAGGCTCGACGGCGGGACAGCGCGGCATGGCCAGGCGACGGTGGCGACATGGCTACGGGCTGCTAGCGGCATGGCTGCGGGCGGCGATCGACGCGCGGTCTCCTGGCGGTGCTCTAGGACTTTAATGCGGGCTTAGGGGCGGTGGTATGCGGTCGGGCGGAGCGGGCGCTCTGAGCGGCAAATATGGCGGCTTCGACGGCGAGTCGTGGCTGTGAGGCATTGGACGGCGAATGGGGGTGTCTGGCGTGCTCCCTGGGTCGTGGCGACACGGTGGGCACGGGCTGCGGTCGAGCGGCGGCTTGTGCACGCGTGTCGGGCACGGCGCTCTGGCGCATGCTCGGCATGGCGCAGTTGCTCTAGGCGCGGGCGTTTGGTGGTGGTCCATTGCTTGGCCTGGCTCGGGGAGGGGACAGTGGGCGGTGGTGAGGTGCTGGCTATCTCCTAGACATGGCGTGAGAGGAGGAGGTGGTCTGCCAGGGTGATGGCATGGTCGGCCGGCAAGTTGGAGCTCGGCTTGGCATGGCCATGTTGCTAGGTGCTAGGGGATGGGTTAGTTAGGTCCTGGTTTGATCAAGAGGGGACAATGGGAGCAAATGGGGGTCAAATGGGAGACAAGTTTGGCTAGAATACTATTCAAAATAGTGAATTTGGTTTTGTTTGAAATCTGTCCACAAGGTGTTTGATGAAATGGCGGCATGAAGCAAAAAATTTGAATTTTGGGTTCAAAAATTTTGAGTGATCTCCACTAGTACTAGGTAGTCTCTGGTTGCAAGGGTTTTGAAAATGGAGTTCATTTGGATGGTTTTTGAAATAGTGGGATCTTCCCATATGAACTGGATTCAATTTTAAACTGCCATTTAAAATTAGTATTTGAATGTTTTTAGCAGATCACAAAGTGGGCCTTGGTACCTCATTATGTGTACTATCAAGGGATGCAAAGATCCATAAATGTTTCTATTAAGTTTTGAGTACTAGGAATAGCCAAAGTAGGCATGATGGTTAATTTGGCCAAAATGACCATTCACTTCATTTATTCATTTTGAGTTGTTTTTCTTTGGGAAAAGTTTGGGAATGATTTAGATGATGTTTATTTCACCTAATAATCATTTTACAATCAATGAATCACAGAACCATGGCAATTCAAATCAACTCCTAATTTAAATGCACATACACATGCATGCTTTCATATTTTGAAATGGAAAAGTTTTTGTTAACCCTAATTTTGATGATTTGGATCTTGATAAGCTTGGATTAAAGTTTTGGGATGTTACAGAGAGCCCTGTTGGAGGAGAGCCACGAGGCGGCCACACCATAGGGTGGCGCCCCCTCCCTGGGTGAGCCAGGCCCTGGTGTGGGCCCCTCGGCGGCCACCGACCTCGCCTCCTCGCCTATATAAACCTCCCGAGACGAAAACCCTAAGTAGAAGATCAGAATTCCATGAAACGTTCCGCAGCACTGCCGCCACTGAAGAGGAGATTCGGGGGATAGAAGTCTCTGTTTTGGCACCCTGCCGGGACGGGGAAGTGCCCCCGGAGCCATCTCCATCGACTCCACCGCCATCTCCATCGCCGTTGCTGACTCCCATGATGAGGAGGGATTAGTTCTCTCTCGAGGCTAAGGGCTCTACTAGTAGCTATGTATTCATCTTTCTCTCTATGCGTGATCTTATTCAGATCATGAGCTTTGTAATCTAGTTGAATAAGTAGATCTATTCTACTACTCAAGTGCTTTAATTAATCTCTGCTTATCCCATCTGTGTGAAGTTGATAGTGTGCAACACCGTGTGGCACTTAGGCTAAGGTTACAGAAATACTTGTCATGAGTATAATTTGAGTTGGATGTCTCTATGAGATTGTGGTGTTTGTTGGAACCATCTAGTGCTCACGGTGATAGTGAAGGGTTATCTAGATGGGGAATGCGAACTTTAAGGTGTGTTGTTATAGCCCTACATCGTCCAACCGAAGAGTATTTCAGGGTAGCATAATGAAGAGAAGATATTAATATGAGAGTGTCCATTAGTGAAAATATGATCCCTAGGCCTTGTTTCTAAGCATTGAAACACCGTTTACAATCAGTCCTGATACATGTTTGCTTGCTGGCACTCTTATTTCAAGATTGCAATTACCACTTATAATTATCCATATTACTTGTATTTCACTATCTACTCACCGAACTAGTGCACCTATACACCTGACAAGTGTATTGGGTGTGTTGGGTACATAAGAGACTTCTTGTATCTTGATTGCAGGGTTGTTTGAGAGGGATACCTTTGACCACTTCCTCCCTGAGTTTGATAAACCTTGGGTGATCCACTTAAGGGAAACTTGCTACTGTTCTACAAACCTCTGCATTTGGAGGCCCAACACTGTCTACAAGAATAGAAGCATGCATATACATCAAGCTATTTTCTGGCGCTATTGTCTGGGAGGTAAGGTAAAAGGTACTCACATCCTCTAGCTACTAAGATATATTCTAGTACTGTTGCTGGTGTGTGAGTGCTCGAAGTTATTTCCTTTAGATTCTGTAGTTATATCTTTTTGTTTCTTGTTTTTATTTTCACTAGCTAGGCTTAATGGAAAACAACAACAAAAATTAGAGAGCTTTTTAGTATTTTTCCTGAGGTAGAACATGAATGGTTTGAAAAGAAAATTAAAAAACCCATGGAACTTTCTTTGCATGATAATAGCAATGTTATAAGTATGAATTTTTTGAACACCTTTGTTACTAATGCTATGGAAATGTCTAAGCATGGGGAAGTTAGATTTTATGAAAATGATCTTTTTAGTTCCCCAGCTTTAGAGGAGAAAATTTGCTCTGATGATACTTTATCTCCCATATGTGCTAATTCTAATGATACTTGTGATATTTTAAATCCACATACTGAAAGTGTCCCTTTAAAAATACCTATGGAAATTGTTGAACGTGTTATCAATAACTGTTATTTTGGAGATGGAACTGTCCATCCTGGTGATCATTTACTCTTTATACATGAATTATGCGAGTTGGTCAAGTGTGTAGGTATTTCAATGAACCAAGTTAAGAGTAAGCTATTCTCTTTATCATTTAAGGGCAAAGAAAGGGAGTGGTATGAGCTACTAGACGATCCTCATCATTCGGAGTGGAAGGAACTTGAATCTCTCTTTTACTCTAAATTTTTTCCTCCTCATGAAATTCATAAAGATAGGAATTATATTTACTAGTAAGTTGCACGTGCCTTGCACGTGAGACTCAGATAGTATACATATGACATATCATCACTATATAAAATTATAATTGGTAAAGCACAATGAATTATAAATTTGATAAACATCTATAAAGTATGGGTGTATATTTGGTCCTTGTACATTGTATCATTGTGTAGAAGTCAAAGATTATTAGCTACCTAACACATGAAATTTTTGATAACATGGTCTAGAGAAAGAAGGGAGAAGATTCTAATATGTGGAGAAGTGTATTTTGAGGTTTGTGCATAGCATTCATTATGCCGAAGACTATCAATAGAATCTTCCAGATGCTAGAATGGAAAAGAATATTCAACGGCTAGAAATGCTAGGATTCGCGAGTCTTGATCCAACGGTCAACATTCAAAGTCATTCGTACACTATATAGTGGTAAGATAAGATAAGATAAGATAAGATAAGATAAGGTAAGATAATATAAGATCATGTAGTCAATGATTATTCGCTACGAGGGAGAAGATTCTAGTATGATGGAGAAGTGTGTTTTGAGGTTTATGCATAGCATTCATTATGTTGAAGCCTATCAATAGAATCTTCCAGATGCTAGAATGGAAAATAAGATCCAACAGCTGGAAATGTTGGGATTTGTGAGTCTTGATCCAACGGTCAATATTCAAAGTTATTCGTACACTCTATAGTGGTAAGATATCTCTACTACTATAATGGAGCAGTTTTGAATTGGATCCATAGCACCAATCCTAACCGTTGGGCAGTTAGATCCAATGGTTCAGAGAAGCTAGATTCATGTTGAATAGTACCTAGAGCAAAGTCCACCATGCATGTTCTAGAACCATCATGTCACCACCCCCAAAATTTCATAGCACAGTAGGTTGTATTCTCTCTACTACTATAGTGGCGCAGTTTTGAATTGGATCCATAGCACCAATCCTGACCGTTGGGCTGTTAGATCCAATGGTTCAGAGCAACTGGATTCATGTTGAATATTACGTACCTAGAGAAAACTCCCCCATGTTATAGAACCATCATGTCACCACCCCCAAAATGCATAAATTAAGTCTATTAATAATAACTATCTACACATATTGAGAATACAGCCTACTGTGCTATGAAATTTTGGGGGTGGTGACATGATGTTTCTAGAACATGGTGGAGTTTGCTCTAGGTACTATTCAACACGAATCTAGCTGCTCTGAACCATTAGATCTAATAGCCCAACGGTCAGGATTGGTGCTATGGATCCAATTCAAAACTGCTCCATTATAGTAGTAGAGATAATTTTCATCCTCATGATGGAGAAAGTATTTCCCAAGCATGGGGGAGATTGAAGTCACTAATGCTCAAATGTCCCATTCATGAGCTCCCTAGTAATATTGTTATTAATAATTTTTATGCAAGGCTTTCAGGACATTACAAGGACTACCTAGATACCTATTTAGAGGGATCCTTCACAAGGAAGGAGGTCAAAGCTAAGTGGGATCTTCTTAAAACAATTCAAAGCAATACCTAAGATTGGGATAACGACAAAGGTAAAGAACCAGGTATAAACTATGAGTATGATTGCATTAAGTCTTTCAATGAAACTATTGATTTTCAAGAGCTTAGTGCTAAATATGGTCTTGATCCTCAAATTCTTGTTCATTGTTGTAGAGCCTTTCCTTCTCATATGAATGCTCCGAAATAAAAATGGGACATGTATCATGAGCCTTTTAAAGACACTTGCATGAAAAATGAAATTGTTATTAATGATAGCAATAAACATGCTCAAACCTCTGAAAGTACTGTTTCTTATAAGCATGTTAATTTTTGTGGAGTACATAGACCTTGTTAAAAGAATCAAATAGAAGAAGAATATTGTATCACCCATAGGAATGAAAATACTAGAACATGGTATAGGGCTCTAAATGATCTTGGTAAAAATGTTTGTGCCCTCTATCCTTTTATTTGTGAACTTTGCTTTGAAGTGGGTCATTTCAATTTTCAATGCTCAGGCCATAATAATAGCCCTTATAATCCTATGAGTATTGCAAGTTTGTATTGTGATAACATGATCACTCCTAATCAGCATGATGAACTTACATTATTTTTGGGGTCTGAACTGTTATCAAGAAAAACTTCTTTGGTAGATATGAGTTCTTTTGATATGAATAGTGTCCTGCATGGTTGTCATCTTTATTGTGTTAATAATTGCCACACAAATACTTACATACAAAATATTATAAAAGATGAGATTTTACCAAAATATGTCAGGACTAATATGTGTTTTGTTTTTATTAATGAAAAGGAGGAATCCTCCAAAGTTTCTTCTATTGTCTCTAACAATAAACCAGGGTATATGGAGAAGCTTCCTTTCAAGCCTCTCCCTCCTAAAGAGAAGAAGAAAAAGAAGAAGAGGAGGAGTAAAAGGAGGGAGGAAACAGTATTTTCCCCTAAGCATGTTGCTCCTATTATAGTTTTTGATGAGTCTGAACTCGATGATGTTCCTATGCCTGTTACCTATAGTAGTGATCATGGTTGGAAAAGCACACCACTTTTGATATTGAGAATATCTTTGGTACCAATTCTGAAAATGATGATGTTAATAATTTTTGTACTATTCGTACTATCCATGTTCCCTCTAGTGATGATATGTTTACAAATGAACACACTTTGGAAGATAACTATTCTATTGCTTATGATGATACTATACCTCCAATATATGATGATACAATGATGAATATGATATTTTCAGTCCACCTACTATTGAGGAGAAAATTAATTATGATTAAAATATGCCTCCTATATTTGATGATTATGGTGATGAGAATAATAATGATAGCTATTTTGTTGAATTTGCTCCCACTACGATTAATAAGAATGACTACGCTTATAGGGAGAGTAATAATTATTTTATGCATGTGGCTCATGATAAGAATGTTTTATGTGATATTTATATTATTAATTTTATTCATGATGCTACTGAAAGTTATTATGAGAGAGGGAAACATGGTTTTATGTATCTCAACAATATTAAGTTTCCCCTCTTTATGTTGAAAATTTTGAAGTTGCACTGTTTTTGCTTTCCTATGCTTCCTGCTTTCATGACTTGTTTATTTACAAGATTATTTTCATAGGAAGTGGGTTAGACTTAAATTTGTTCCATTTTTCTTTTTTATGCTCTCTTTTACTTGAATTCATATTTCTTATGTGAGCATCATCGAAATTATCATGCCTATCTTAATGGCTATAAAGAAAGAGCTTTTGGGAGACAACCCATTATATTTTTACTTTCAGTTTATTTTTGTTTTGTTGAGTCTTGGAAGTTATTGCCTCTGTAATAACCTCTCCTTATCCTTTTTTTTGGTTTTTGTGCCAATAATAACCTCTAATAAGAGGGAAGTAAGATATGGGGAAGTTGCTATCCCGAAAACAATTTTTCTTCGTGTCACTGTATAAAATCGCGAAAAATCTCAGTATGTTGGATTGACCTGTCATTTTTTGTGCTTATGCCCCAGGTTATTACCAAACTTTCATTAGTTTGCACTTTTTGATTTGAGCAACAGAAGATTTTCGAAAAAATTGATCTTTACCTGCTGGTCTGTTTTGACAGATTTCTGCCATTACTTGCATTTGCCTCTTAATCGGTTTGTTTTTTAGTTCTCTTGGATCACTTGAGCTTTTAAAAGAAATTGCTATATTATCTTATGTTTTAATGGATGATTTACTTGAGTTGAAACTGAACCCAAAGGATTATTATTTTGAATACACTAATGTTGCTAATGAAGATTGTGTGAAGTTTTGTATGAAGGAAGTTTTCAAGTGTAGGGAGAGAATGATGTGATGAGATGAAGTATGGACAAAATCTCAAGCTTGGGGATGCCACTCGTGTCACCCCAAGGAATATTCAAGAAGTACAAGCATCAAATCTTGGGGATGCCCAAGGCATCCCCTTCTTCATCAATAATCTCATGTCTTCTTTCAAGATACTTTATTTTTATTACCTTATGCACTATGTGTTGTTCTTGGAGCGTCTTTGTTTTTAGTTTTCTTTTGCTTTCTTTGCTGTAATAAGTTGGTTGGATCCCAACACACTTATTTTGGAGAGAGACACACTCCGTTATTCATTGCCTAGAACACTCTAGTTTTCACTCTTATTGTTCTGTGAGTGTTCTCCTTTGCTAGCACTGCGTTTAGCTTTAGTTTTATTATTCTTTTGGATTAGAAATTCTTAGTTCTTCTTTGTAGATGGGTGAGACATGCTCTCTGGTCTTTATTGATTATTATCTTTGAGACTTGTTTCAAATAAGTCGATTGGTGTTGAGTAGGAAGTTTCATGCTTATAGTGGTACAAAAGGAAGCTTGTTTTGACTATGACTTAGACTTTATCATGTCATGATAGATGTTGCTTTGACCATATGCTTAGTGATTATTGTTGTAGCATGAATTGTTTCGAACAATTGAGATTGCTTAATGTGCCTTGAAAGAATCATGCGTTGTTTTAGCATACAAAAGCATAATATTGTGGTATTCTCCTTTGATGCTTTATTTGGGTTGACTTGGCACATGCTTAAACCATGTTAAGACTATGAACCAGTCACCATAGCCTCTATGATAATTTAGTTTTTGACTTGCAATATCACTTCATGCTTTAATTAATAATGTTTTGTCGCTTTGCATGATTATGGCCATTATTGCTCTCTTAGTTGGTCGCTCCCAGCATTTTGCTAGCCTCCACCTGTACTGAGTATGAGTTCTACTCATGCATACAACTCCCAAGAAACCAAGTTATTCCAAAGATTCCACTATAAATTCCTATGCATGGTGTGTTACACCATTCCAAGTATATTCATGTGTTTATCTATCTTCCAAATTAAACTTTTGTTATGTGAAAATTAGTGATTAAAGCTCTCACAAACTTGATGGAATACTTTATTTTCTTGCACTTAATAAACTTGAACCATTGTGCCCATCTATGTTACCTATATGCTTGCATTTTATAAGTTGTGAGTTAGTAGAACCATGTTACCATGGGGAACGCTTTCAACATTGCACTTATTATTCAGTTGCTATCATGTTCTTTTGTTTATGGATCCCGGCGGTGTGAAATAAAAGGGGAGCTTGTAAGCTCATGGAGTTTGTATGTGTGTTAGAGAAACGCCTGGGCAGCTAGCCTAAGCCATGCCTAATCATGGTGGAAACTTGCAGCATAACCATAATGAGTATTATGTGAAGCATCCTCAATAAAAACCTATGCAAATAGCAAATAAAAAGATCGCTGAGATACTCGGTGTCTGTTGCCTTATCATTTTGATATGGGAAAGCTCTTGTGTCATGGGGAAAGGGGTACCCTGTTAGCGGTTCTCTATGATACACATATACTACCAATGACAAGAACTTGCTTGAGACCAAAGTTGAGTAGCATGAGGTTCGGTACTCGTACACCAGGGGCATGAGATTTTCAACTTATAACTTGTCAAGCATATCCTCATATTTGTGTCACTTTAACCTTATTCACTTCAAGATGCCAATGGTAGGGGCAATGAGAGCTCAAAGCTAGTAAGTACCATAATTTTTGGAAGCTCTTTATGAAACTTGAAATCCCTGCTTCCTTCTGTGAAGGGCTTTATTTTTATCTTTTTATGTTGAGTCTCCATCTTCTATCTTTATGCACCAATTAAGAGAGCATAGTTGTCATTCTTAGTTCAATGTGCATTGTCCCAAAACTTATTGATTGATTCATAATTTTGGTATTTCTTGCTCTTAAATTATTTGTATCTAGTCACCCTTATGAACTTTGAAGGTGTCCTATGCATTTATGTTTTGCTAATCCATGAAGGACAAGCTGATTACCACTCTTATTATGTTTTCTATATGTAAAACAAACAAATATCTTTCAATGCATTGTTATTGATGACCTTTTGTTTGTACCTTTTTATGTTGCAACTTAGTTGCTTTGTCTTATTGTTAGAACTATATCTTTCATGTTTATGTATGATCCCAGCTATCAATGTTTTACAATACCTTGATCAAGATTGTGATGGTGCATGTCATCTCAAAAATTATACTTTTTATCACTTACATACTCGAGGAAGGGCAGGAGTTAAGCTTGGAGATGCTTGATACATCGTAAACATATCTATAATTTTTGATGCTCCATGCTTGTTTTGTATCAACTATCTTATGTTTTGTCTACACTTTGATGCATTTTTATACATTTTCTGGAACTAACCTATTGACAAGATGACGCAGTGCTAGTTGCCTGTTTTCTGCCTTTTTGGTTTCAGAAAAGCTAATAAAGAAATATTCTCGGAATTGGGTGAAACAAAAGCCGAAGTTCCTATTTTTCCCGACACGACACAGAAGTCCAAAGCAAAGACGGAGGAGAGCCACGAGGCGGCCACACCATAGGGTGGCGCGCCCCCTGGGCACTCCACGCCCTGGTGTGGGCCCCTCGGGCGGCCACCGACTGTTAACACCCGGATTTTTAATCCCAGATGCCCGTTATGCCATACCTCGCAATCCCAGGATTACCATTTTTACGAGACATAACGGATTGGATATCACACTGCATCATCCATTACAAACCATACATAAGGTTTTACACACATAAGGATCTCATGATCCAGTCTGAATACAACAAGCAGCGGAAATAAAAGATAGCGTACTGGTGGGGTCCATCTTCAGGGGCACAGGCAATGCTGACGAAGGCAGATAGTCCTAGTTATCATAGTCGTCCTGCTGGCCATCATCTTGGTAGTCTCCTTCATAGTCTGGCCATGAGAATAGCTAGGGACAAAAGCCATGAGTACTCTTTAAGTCCTCGCAAACTACCACTAACAAGTAGTATAATTCTACAAGTAAAGTACTAACTCTAAGTTTAACTATAAGGTTAAGTTTTAAACCTAAGCTGAGTTCAGAAGCAAAGAAAGATAAAATAAAGTTCTAGAATCACTTAAGTTGGGAAGCTAGTGTCATAAACACAACCCTGTTGTGGTCAAGTCAAGATTCATCATTCATTTCATAAGTTCTTCTGAAAACATCTGACAACGAAACAGTATGGCCATTCCAACTGTGCATAACCGCGAACGAGGTTATTCGAATAGTTTGACACTCTGTAGAGGTGGTACACTTTCACCACAAGATTCGATACATCTGTCAGGGATAACCCTGAATCATCATACTTAGTATGCAGATAATCAAACATAACCTTCCCTTTACACACCCTAGTATAAGCACCTCTCCTATGAGCATGGCCTCCCAACCATGACCATCAGTCATCTTGGGCACTGCATAGGTGGACAACATTGAGAGGTATCCTCAGCTCAAACCTCTCCCGTGAGGGAACTAATACTAATGCATATAAATTTCTAGCTAAGCCTTACCCAATTCAGGTAGTGTGGTTGTACGGTAAATTTGGAATGCTATCGCATCCGAATCCAACCATCAGTTTTATAAAAAGGTTAAGGCTCATGCCTCATCATTTTCATCATCATAAACCAGTTGTGTTTCTCAACACATGTCAAAACATCTTAATAGAATGACTCATCATTCCAAGGTTTTCACAATTCATTTTCACCAAGTGTTCCCATCTAAAGTGACTCAAGTTTTTGATCTACTCTAAAATACTAAGTTAAGAGTGTTCACTAAAGGGGAAAGATGGGATCAATCTCATGCCATAGAATGACATCTAAATATTTCTAAGTAGGTCAAGTTTTATACTTTTTATGCTACCTTCAAAACAAGTAAAGAACTTTGTATAAACTAAGAGGGGTAAAACTTGTAACTAAGACTTGGGGTACTAATAGTTGAAAAGGGGTGTGATCAAAGCATGCCTAAAGCATCCTTGCTCATTCATCTAGCTTAATTATAGCCTGCTAACAATAGCTTGCCTTAGTTGGTGCAGTGGTTGAAGTTTTCTTCTTCTTCTTGGTAGAACTCCTCCTCCTCGAAAGCTTGGTCGGTACTAGCATCTATAAATACATAGGGAGTAGAAAATCACCAAACAATACTTAACTAGGCTAAGTAGCATTCTAAAACACACAATTGATGATCTATTATCATCACAAGCATCACAAGTTTAATTTCAATAGTTTCATCCTTTTTATTTTAGAAAAGTAATTTCTACTCATTGAAATATTAACTAAAATTTAATATTCACCACCAAAATATGGGATCATGTGTACACATGTCCTCACCACATATTCTAACATGTGGTAATGAGATTTAAAGGTTGGATCAATATTACTTTAGTTTAAGTTTATTATTTAATGATTTAAAGTGACTAGAAATGCCTATATATCATTATTTTGGTACTAGTCCAAATTCAATGCATGTCAACCTTAATATTATTACATATTTAGATAGATATGATGAAATGTGATTTTTGAGAGTTGGAATCAACTCAAAATCTAACTTAGTTGATTTTGTAAAAATGTTGCAAGTTGCAAAAGCTTCTGTCTTCTTATTTTTATTAGGAGAGATCTATAACTCTAATTGAATTAAATCCAACGGGCTTGGATAGATCATTTTAATACCTTTCAGACAAAATTGGTTTCATGCAATTTGGTTTTCTAAAACTCTCTGAATTGATTTTCCAACTAGTGGACAAAAACTAGATTTAACTAAAAAAGAAAAATCCAGATTTGAATTGATGGGCTAGCGCGGGAAAAGGAATGGGCCGGCCCAGTGGCACTCCGCAGCACGAGGCTCAGGTGACAGGGGGTCCCGCGTGTCAGCGGCACTTAAAACGTGAAACGGTACGCGTGCTGTGGGCTGTAGGATTAGAAGCGAGATCAATGGCTGAGGGTCGTCGTCGACAACGAACAGGTCGCCGGTGAGCTCGAACCCTAGCGGCTCGGTGGGGGTCTACTGGGGCGTACCAGGGCTCCAGTGGGGTCGGCGAGGCGGGCAAACGATGTGGAAGACGACGGCGAGGCGAGGCGCGGTTGTGGTGGAGCTTGGGGTGGTCACAATCAATGGCGCCCTTCTCCTCCTATCGCGGCTGCTCTGGCTCCAATTCCGGCGAGCTGCTGCTCCACTTGCTCCGGCTAGAGGTGGGTGAGGTTCAGAGAGGTGAGGGGAGTGGAATGGTGTGGAGAGAAGAGGCTAGGGAGGGCTCCTTTTATAGGCCCGACGGTGAGACCGAGCGGAATGGGCAGGCGACGATGGCGACAAGGCTACGGCCGGCTAGCAGGATGGCTGAGGGTGGCGATCGACAGGCGGTCTCCTGGCGGTGCTCGAGGAAGTAAATGTGAGCGTAGGGGCGGTGGCACACGGTCTGGGCGAGATGGCGCTCTGCGCGACCGAAGGGGCGGTGTCCAAGGCGAGCGGTGGCTGTGAGGCTTTGGGCGGCGAACGGGGATGTCTGGGGTGTTCTCCAGGTCGAGGTGGAGCGACGGGTGCGGGTTGGTGCCAAGGGATGGTCTGTGCGAGCGGGGACAGAGCGCGCTCTGGGGGCGGCACTGGCATGGTGCGATGGCACTGGGCGCGGTTTGTGCTCGGTGGTCCACTGCTACTCTGGGCTCGTGCAAGGGACAGGGGGTGGCGATGAGCTCCTGGCTACCTCCTAGACATGGCGAGAGAGGGGGAGATGGTCTGCTGCGGCGGGGCAAGGTTTGGTCGGTGACCATGCCCTCGGGTTGACATGGCAAGAGGGTTAGGGACAAGGGAGAGGGGTGTTAGGGGTTTGGTTAGATCAAGAGGGGACAGAGGAGATAAAAGAAGGTCATTTGGGGGCAAAACCCTGTAGTAAACAGTGAGCTAGGATTAGAGGTGATATTATGCATGCCAAGTGTTTGATGAAATAGCCGCATGAAAGAAAGTTTTGAATTTTGGTTTCAAAATTTTTGAGTGATCTCCACTGGTGATAGGTAGTCTCTGTTTGCAAGGGTTTTGAAAATGGAGCTCAAAAAGATGGTTTTTGAAATAGGGGTGATCTATGCATATGCATTAGATTCAATTTTAAACTATCATTTAAAATAGTTAACAGAATGTTTTTAGCAGATCCAAAGGTGGGCCTTGGTACCTCATTATGTGTACTAGCAAGAGGTGCAAAGATCAAGAATTGTTTCTGTTAAGAATTTAGTACTAGGAATAGCCAAACTAGGCATGAGAGTTAAATTTGCCAAAATGACCATTCCTTCTTTTTAGTTCTTTTTGATTTGATTTTCTTTAGGAAAAGTTTGGGAATGATGTAGATGATGTTTAAATCACCTAAGAAACATTTTACAAGCATTGGATCAATCAATCATGTTAATTCAAACAACTCCTATTTTGAATGCATACATATATGAATGCTTTCATTTTAAATTTGGAAAAGTTTTTGTTAACCCTATTTTTGGATGATTTGATCTTGATAACCTTGGATTAAAGTTTTGGGATGTTACAAACCTTCCCCCCTTAAACAAAATCTCGTCCCGAGATTTACAAAGAAAACTAGGAACTAAAGAGATCTAGGAACTCTGTTCTAATGTAATCTTCGCGTTCCCAAGTAGCTTCCTCCTCGGTATGGTTGCTCCACTGAATCTTGAGAAACTTGATACTCCTGGTCCTGGTGGTTCTGTAGGCTTCTTCTAAGATACGGATGGGTACTTCCCGATAGGTCAGGTCATTGTTGATTTCCACAGCTCTGTGATTGATATTCTTGAAAACTTCAGTCTTCTCAGGCACTTCCAAGCATTTGCGAAGTAACGAGATATGGAACACATTGTGGATGGCTGACATCTCTTCAGGCAGTTCCAGTTGATACGATACTTCTCCTCGGTGGTTCAGAATCTTGAAGGGTCCGATATATCTGGGAGCTAACTTTCCCTTCAGACTAAAGCGTTGAGTTCCCTTCAACGGTGAAACCTTGAGATATACGAAATCTCCGACATTGAAAGTCAGGTCTCTCCTTCTTTTGTCAGCATAACTCTTCTGTCTAGATTGGGCGGTCTTGAGGTGCTCACGGACTTTGTGAACTTTCTCTTCTACTTCTTGGAGAATGTCGGGTCCAAAGATCTGACTCTCTCCTACTTGCGACCAATTCAAAGGGGTACGACACTTTCTTCCGTATAGGAATTCAAATGGTGCCATCTGCAAACTAGCCTGATAATTGTTGTTATATGAGAATTCTGCGAAAGGCAAGCAGTCTTCCCATTTTGATCTGTATTCCAACACACAAGCTCTAAGCATATCCTCTAGGATCTGGTTGACTCTCTCCGTTTGTCCATCTGTTTGCGGGTGATACGCGGTACTGAAGTTCAACCTGGTTCCTAAACCTTCCTGAACTTTCTGCCAAAATCTCGAGGTAAACTGGGTTCCTCGATCTGATACGATGGTCTTGGGGGTTCCATGTAGACTAACAATCCTAGCAATGTATAGCTCTGCTAGCCTTGCACTCTGGTAGGTTGTCTTGACAGGTATAAAGTGGGCTACCTTGGACAGTCTATCAACTATGACCTAGATTGAGTCATTTCCCCTACTAGAAGTAGGTAAACCGGTGATAAAGTCCATTCCGACGGAATCCCATTTCCATTCCGGAATCTGCAATGGTTGCAATAGTCCCGTAGGTCTCTGATGCTCTGCTTTGACTCTTTGACAGATGTCACATTTGGCGATGTAGCTTCCGATCTCTCTTTTCATCTTGTGCCACCAAAATTGCTCTTTCAAATCCTGATACATCTTTGTTCCTCCGGGGTGGATATAATAAAGAGTATCATGAGCTTCCTTCATGATAACTTCCTTCAGCTCCGAATCTACTGGCACACAGATACGTCCTTTGTACCATAGTACACCTTCTTCGTCTTCGGTGAATCTAGGTACCTTTCCTGTACCAATACGACGTTTGATTCCGTCGATACTTTCATTTCCCTTCTAGGCTTCCTTGATTTGGCTAATCAAAGTGGGTTGAAGTTCAATGCTAGCTAGGAATCCTTTGCTAACTAACTCAGTCCTGAACTGCTCCAACTCCTCATACAAACTTGGTTGCTTCTCCTTGATCATGGTGTTAAGCATGCACGGCAATCTGCTAAGAGCATCATCTACCACATTGGCTTTGCCGGGGTGATAGTGAATGTCAAGGTCATAATCCTTGATTAACTCTATCCATCTTCTTTGCCTCATATTCAGCTCCTTCTGAGTGAAGATATACTTCAAGCTCTTATGATCTGAGTAAATCTCACAGCGATTGCCCGTCAAATAATGACGCCATGTCTTCAACGCTAGAACCATGACTGCTAGCTCAAGATCATTGGTCGGATAGTTCTTCTCATGTTGCTTCAATTGTCGAGACAGATACGCGATGACTTTGCCTTCTTGCATCAATACACATCCTAGGCCAATCTTGGATGCATCACAATACACATCAAACGGCTTCTTGATGTCTGGCATGATGAAAATTGGGGCTGATATCAATCTCTTCTTCAGCTCTTGGAAAATGGCTTCACACTTGTTTGTCCATTCAAACTTCTTGTCCTTCTTCAACAATTGGGTCATTGGTCGGGCTATGCTGGAGAATCCTTCTACGAACTTGCGGTAATATCCCGCTAATCCAAGAAATGAACGAACTTGGGTTTGATTGGTTGGGGCTTCCCATTCCTCGACATCTTTGATCTTGGTGGGATCAACAGAGACTCCTCCGGCAGACACAATATGTCCTAGGAATCCTACTTCTTTCAGCCAAAACTCACACTTGCTGAACTTGGCATATAACTGATGCTCTCTTAGGGTTTCTAGGATGATTCTCAGATGTTGCTCATGCTCTTCTTCTGACTTGGAGTAGATAAGTATGTCATCGATAAACACAACTACAAACTTATCTAGGAAATTCATAAAGATCTTATTCATGAGATTCATGAAATAAGCAGGGGCATTGGTTAATCCAAAAGACATAACCGTATACTCGTATAAACAATAGCGAGTAGTAAAGGAAGTCTTCGGAATATCCGTTGCACGAATCTTAAGTTGGTGATAACCAGTCCTAAGATCAATCTTTGAGAATACCTGAGCTCCAGTAAACTGATCAAATAGATCCTCTATCTTTGGCAAAGGGTACTTGTTCTTGATGGTGACGTCATTCAACTTTCTGTAATCATACACGCATTTATTGCCTCCATCTTTCTTGTCGACGAATAACACGGTGATCTCCATGGCGATGCGCTTGGCTGAATCAAGCATGTTGCTAACATGGCATCCAACCGCTTCTTCGCCCACTAACTGAGGGGTTCATGGTATAGGGTCTCTGGGCTATAGGTCCAGTTCCGGGGATTAGTTCGATAATGAACTCAATATCCCTATCCAGGGGCATACCTGGCAATTCATCTGGGAATACGTCGGGGTATTCACAGACTACTCTGACTTGGTCAATGGTGGGCAGGGCTACACTCTTGTTGCACTTGAATTGACGGGGTAAGGTTTTAGAGATATGCTCTACTGTTACTCCAGAACTACTAGTCATGGTGATGGCTTTCTAAGCACAGTCTATCAGTCCTTGATGCCTTGACATCCAGTCCATACCTAGTACTACTTCCAATCCTTTGGTTCCAAGTACAATTAGGTTGGCATAAAAATCTATCCCATGTATTCTGAAAGGTACAGCTTTGCAAATTTTTCTATCTTTTGTTGTTGAACCGGGGATTTGAACTATCATGACATGCTTCAGGTTGGTTGGGTGAATCTTACTAGTGCATACAAATTCTTCGGTGACAAAAGAATGCGATGCTCCAGAATCAAACAATACTCTTGCTAAAACTGAGTTGACAGAAAACATACCCAGCACTACATCTGGCGCTTCCTGGGCTTCTTCTGCGTTCATGTGGAAGAGACGACCGTTGCGGTTGTGCGGGTTCCCTGGGGCAAATCTTCTTCCTGGTTGAACACGATGCTGCTGCTGAGCTGGGGCATTCACAGGGGCATTGGCGTCAGTCATCTTGGGACACTCATTGGAGTAGTGACCCTTCACTCCACACTCGAAGCAAGTGAACTGGGACTTGTCCTTGATAGCGACAGGTACAGCATTGCTACCAGTTCTGGGTGCAGTGTTGTTGTTGTTGTTGCTCTTGGAAGGGGCACGGTTGAAATTGTTGGCATTACCGGATTTGGGATTGTTTCCTTCGAACTTCACATTACCTCCGCTACGATTGGGGTAACTTGGGCGAGAATTTGGGGGTCGGTTGTTCCTTGGTGCATATCCTGGTGAGGGGTTGGGACGGTACTTCTGGTGACTACTGGATCCAGACTGTTGCATCATACGATGCTTGCAGTTGTCATTTGCCTGGTTAATCTTCCCTTCCATCTGAATGGCAGAGTCGACTAGCTCTTCGAGATCATCAAAACGGATGTTGACGAGGACAGTATGCATTTCATCATGCAGTCCGTTTAAGAATCTCTCCTTCTTCTTGGCCTCCGTGTTGATCTCATTCGGTGCATATCTGGCAAGTGACAAGAATCTGTCATGGTACTCCACCACAGTCATTCTTCCTTGCTTCAATTCGCGGAATTCATCTCTCATCCTATTGACAAGACCTTGCAGCATGTGGGTGCGGCTGAACTTGACCTTGAATGCTTCCCAGGTCATCACCTGGCCATGGTTCATATTGCGGATGCTATTCCACCAACCTCTTGCATCTCCCGCCAGATAGTGGGTGGTGAAGAGAACTTTCTCATTCTCATCAACTCTGGCAACCTCTAAGTTGTTTTCCATGGTCTGTAATCCATCAAGATCTAATGGGTTTTCAGATTGGTTAAAGATTGGGGGATTGGTGTTCTGAAAGTTTTTGAGTTTGGATCCTTGGTGATCCTGATTTCCATTTCCTTGGTTGTTGAGAGCCATTTGGGCGATCTGCTGCAATGTTGCTAAGTTGGCTTGACGCTCGGCCCTACTTGCTTCACGGTCCGCGATGAGATTCTGCAAGATCTGCAGCATTGGGTCCTGCGACGAGCTGCTCCCTCCTTGGTTTCCACGAGTCATCTGAAGATTGAGATAGATATAGGGGTAAGAGGGGAAGTCTAAGGTTCATGGTTTTGGGTTTTCAAAGCTAAAACATTGAGTTATACTCAGGTTTTTCAACTAACTTCATTTTCATTCATCCAAGCAAGCACACGATACAACACACACCACAACAAGCAAAGGGGAAAACAGATGGTTTGAAGAACCATTCTGCAAGCTACGATACAATGAGATGATACATCTCATGCTACGACAGTGCTCTAGTGCCTCTACTCATCGTCGATGAAGTCGGAGTCTTCATCATCAGTGTAGAAGTCCACAGCCTCCTCCTCCAGAAAGTCATCATCGTTGCTGAGGTAAGAATCCATATCTCCCTGGATGTCTTCACCCTCATCTTCTTCTTCCTTGGCGGCAAGCTGAGCTTCCTGCTCCTTGACGGTCTTCTCGAGGTCGGCCACCTTCTTGCGAAGACGGGCGATGGTGCGATCCTTCTTTGCACGCTAGCGACGAAGAGACTGGCGATCTTGGATGAGCAGTGCGAAAGTCTGGGCCTTCTGGTTGGCAATGGCACGGTTCTGGTTGGCTAACTCCCTGGCATTGTCCAGTTCCTGCTGTCTATCATGAAGCAAGAAGTCAAGGTTCTCCACTTGACGCCTCAATTCTGGGTGACTTGGCATCTCCATCGGCATTCCCATGAAGTCACGTCTTGCATAGTGGACAAAACGGGTTCCTTGGATCTTGTTGACGCTGAGGGCACATAGGAGTGCGAGAGCTTCATGCATTGCCCTGGCTAATCCATCTAGCCAGTTGTTCTCTCTGACGGAGAACTGAATTCTCCCGGAAGTTGGTGCTTCGATGCTTCCCCGAAGATCCGCGGTTACTAGCCACTGTAGGTCTCCTCCTGGGGTCCTGGAAGTTGAGCTCCAAGAAACTGGATGTGGCCCCAGAACTCCGACAGCGAATCCAGATCCCTCTCGAAGATTACCTGACCTCCGTTTCCCAACTGGTAAAACTTGCTGAACTGAGTCTCCATCTACAAGAATGAAGGATGAGGAAGTTAGTGAAGTGATCAAGTGTGTCAAATTTTAAGTAGTAATGTAAGAATTTTGAGGAACATGTATTTTTGAGAAAGAATGAGTTCACAAGGGTAAGAGGGGAAATAGTTTTTCATAAATACTCACTTTGGTTTTGAAGCTAAGTTTTTGGTTTGGACGTCCATTCTAACTAGGGTCTCCTATGGTCAGGATGGCTCTGATACCAACTTGTCAACACCCGGATTTTTAATCCCAGATGCCCGTTATGCCATACCTCGCAATCCTAGGATTACCATTTTTGCGAGACATAACGGATTGGATATCATAGTACATCATCCATTACAAACCATACATAAGGTTTTACACAAATAAGGATCTCATGATCCAGTCTTAATACAACAAGCAGCGGAAATAAAAGATAGCGTAGCGGTGGGGTCCATCTTCAGGGACACAGGCAATGCTGACGAAGGCAGATAGTCCTAGTTCTCATAGCCGTCCTGCTGACCATCATCTTGATAATCTCCTTCATAGTTTGGCCATGATAACAGCCAGGGACAAAAGCCATGAGTACTCTTTAAGTACTCGCAAACTACTACTAACAAGGAGTATAATTCTAAGTTAAAGTGCTGAATCTAAGTTAACTATCAAGTTAAGTTTGAAACCTAAGCTGAGTTCAGAAGCAAAGAAAGATAAAGAAAAGTTCTAGAATCACTTAAGTTGGGAAGCTATTATCATCAACACAACCTTGTTGTGGTCAAGTCAAAGTTCATCATTCATTTCAAGTTATTTAGAAAACATCTAACAACAAAACAGTATGGCCATTCCAACTGTCCATAACCACGGACGCGGCTATTCGAATAGTTTGACACTCTGCAGAGGTGGTACACTTTCACCACAAGATTTGATACATCTGTCAGGGATAACCCTGAATCATCATACTTAGTATGCAGATAATCAAACATAACCTTCCCTTTACACACCCTAGTATAAGCACCTCTCCTATGAGCATGGCCTCCCAACCATGACCATCAGTCATCTTGGGCACTGCATAGGTGGACAACATTGAGAGGTAGCCTCAGCTCAAACCTCTCCCGTGAGGGAACTAATACTAATGCATATAAATTTCCAGCTAAGCCTTACCCAATTCAGGTAGTGTGGTTGTACGGTAAATTTGGAATGCTATCGCATCCGAATCCAACCATCAGTTTTATAAAAAGGTTAAGGCTCATGCCTCATCATTTTCATCATCATAAACCAGTTGTGTTTCTCAACACGTGTCAAAACATCTCAATAGAATGACTCATCATTCCAAGGTTTTCACAATTCATTTTCACCAAGTGTTCCCATCTAAAGTGACTCAAGTTTTCATCTACTCTAAAATACTAAGTTAAGAGTGTTCACTAAAGGGGAAAGATGGGATCAATCTCATGCCATAGAATGACATCTAAAGGTTTCTAAGTAGGTCAAGTTTTATACTTTTTATGCTACCTTCAAAACAAGTAAAGAACTTTGTATAACCTAAGAGGGGTAAAACTTGTAACTAAGACTTGGGGTACTAATAGTTGAAAAGGGGTGTGATCAAAGCATGCCTAAAGCATCCTTGCTCATTCATCTAGCTTAATTCTAGCCTGCTAACAATAGCTTGCCTTGGTTGGTGTAGTGGTTGAAGTTTTCTTCTTCTTCTTCTTGGTAGAACTTCTCCTCCTCGAAAGCTTGGTCGGTACTAGCGTCTATAAATACATAGGGAGTAGACAATCACCAAACAATACTTAACTAGGCTAAGTAGCATTCTAAAACACACAATTCATGATCTATTATCATCACAAGAATCACAAGTTTAATTTCAATAGTTTCATCCTTTTTATTTTAGAAAAGTAATTTCTACTCATTGAAATATTAACTAAAATTTAATATTCACTACCAAAATATGGGATCATGTGGACACATGTCCTCACCACATATTCTAACATGTGGGAATGAGGTTTAAAGGTTGGATCAATATTACTTTAGTTTAAGTTTATTATTTAATGATTTAAAGTGACTAGAAATGCCTATATAGCATTATTTTGATACTAGTCCAAAGTCACTGCATGTCAACCTTAATATTATTACATATTTAGATAGATATGATGAAATCTGATTTTTGAGATTTGGAATCAACTCAAAAGCTAACTTAGTTGATTTTATAAAAATGTTGCAAGTTGCAAAAGCTTCTGTCTTCTTATTTTTATTAGGAGAGATCTATAACTCTAATTGAATTAAATCCAACAGGCTTGGATAGATCATTTTAATACCTTTCAGACAAAATGTGTTTCATGCAATTTGGATTTCTAAAACTCTCTAAAATGATTTTCAAACTAGTGGACAGAAACTAGATTTAACTAAAAAAGAAAAATCCAGATTTGAATTGATGGGCTAGCGCGGGAAAAGGAATAGGCCAGCCCAGTGGCGCTCCGTGGTGCGGGGCTCAGCTGACAGGGGGGTCCCGCGTGTCAGCGGCACTTAAAACGCGAAATGGTACGCGCGTTGTGGGCCGTAGGATTAGAAGCGAGATCAACGGCTGAGGGTCGTCGTCGACGACGAACAGGTTGCCAGCGAGCTCGAACCCTAGCGGCTTGGTGGGGGTCTACTGGGGGCGTACCAGGGCTCCAACGGGGTTGGCGAGGCGGGCAAACGACGTGGAAGACGACGGCGAGGTGAGGCACGGTGGCGGCGGAGCTTGGGGTGGTCGCGATCAACGGCGCCCTTCTCCTCCTGTCGCGGCTGCTATGGCTCCAATTCCGGCGAGCTGCTGCTCCACTTGCTCCGGCTAGAGGTGGGTGAGGTTCAGAGAGGTGAGGGGAGTGGAATGGTGTGGAGAGAAGAGGCTGGGGAGGGCTCCTTTTGTAGGCCCGACGGTGAGACCAAGCGGAATGGGCAGGCGATGGTGGCGACAAGGCTATGGCCGGCTAGCGGCATAGCTGAGGGTGGCGATCGACAGGCGGTCTCCTGGCGGTGCTCGAGGAAGTGAATGCGAGCATGGGGGCGATGGCACACGGTCTAGGCGAGATGGCGCTCTGCGCGGCCGAAGCGGCGGTGTCCACAGCGAGCGGTGGCTGTGAGGCTTTGGGCGGCAAACGGGGATGTCTAGGGTGTTCTCCAGGTCGAGGTGGAGCGGCGGGTGCGGGCTGGTGCCAAGGGATGGTTTGTGCGAGCGGGGACAGAGCGCGCTCTGGGGCGGCACTAGCATGGTGCGGTGGCACTAGGCGCGGTTTGTGCTCCTCGGTCCACTGCTGCTCTAGGCTCGGGAAAGGGACAGGGGGTGGCGGTGAGCTCCTAGCTACCTCCTAGACATGGCGAGAGAGGGGGAGATGGTCTGCTGCGGCGGGGCAAGGTTTGGTCGGCGACCATGCCCTCGGGTTGACATGGCAAGAGGGTTAGGGACAAGGGAGAGGGGTGTTAGGGGTTTGGTTAGATCAAGAGGGGACAGAGGAGATAAAAGAAGGTCATTTGGGGGCAAAACCTCAGTAAACAAAGTGAGCTAGGATTAGAGGTGATATTATGCATGCCAAGTGTTTGATGAAATGGCCGCATGAAAGAAAGTTTTGAATTTTGGTTTCAAAAATTTTGAGTGATCTCCATTGGTGATAGGTAGTCTCTGGTTGCAAGGGTTTTGAAAATGGAGCTCAAAAAGATGGTTTTTGAAATAGGGGTGATCTGTGCATATGCATTAGATTCAATTTTAAACTGTCATTTAAAATAGTTAACAGAATGTTTTTAGCAGATCCAAAGGTGGGCCTTGGTACCTCATTATGTGTACTAGCAAGGGGTGCAAAGATCAAGAATTGTTTCTATTAAGAATTTAGTACTAGGAATAGCCAAAGTAGGCATGAGAGTTAAATTTGCCAAAATGACCATTCCTTCTTTTTAATTCTTTTTTATTTGATTTGCTTTAGGAAAAGTTTGGGAATGATGTAGATGATGTTTAAATCACCTAAGAAACATTTTACAAGCATTGGATCAATCAATCATGGAAATTCAAACAACTCCTATTTTGAATGCATACATATATGAATGCTTTCATTTTAAATTTGGAAAAGTTTTTGTTAACCCTATTTTGGATGATTTGATCTTGATAACCTTGGATTAAAGTTTTGGGATGTTACGCCGACCTTGCCTCTTTGCCTATATAAACCCTCCTAGACGAAAACCCTAAGGAGAAGATCAAAATTCCATGAAAAGTTCCGCAGCGCCGCCACCACCGAAGGGGAGATTTGGGGGGGACAGAAGACTTTATTCCGGCACCCTGTCGGGACAGGGAAGTGCCCCCGGAGCCATCTCCATCGACTCCACCACCATCTCCATCGCCGTTGCTGACTCCCATGATGAGGAGGGAGTAGTTCTCTCTCGAGGCTATGGGCTCTACCGGTAGCTATGTGTTCATCTTTCTCTCTATGCATGATCTTATTGAGATCATGAGGTTTGTAATCTATTTGAATAATTAGATCTATTATGCTACTCAAGTGCTTTAATTAATCTCTGCTTATCCCCACGTGTGTGAAGTTGACAGTGTGCACACCGTGTGGCACTTAGGCTAAGGTTACAGAAATACTTATCATGAGTATAATTTGAGTTAGATGTCTCTATGAGATTGTGGTGTTTGTTGGAACCATCTAGCGCTCAAGGTGATAGTGAGGGGTTATCTAGATGGGGAATGCGAACTTTAAGGTGTGTTGTTATAGCCCTACATCGTCCAACTGGAGAGTAGTTCAGGGTAGCATAATGAAGAGAAGATATTTATATGAGAGTGTCCACTAGTGAAAGTATGATCCCTAGGCCTTGTTTCTAAGCATTGAAACACCATTTACAATCAGTCCTGTTACATGTTTTCTTGCTGCCACTCTTATTTCAGATTGCAATTACCACTTATAATCATCCATATTACTTGTATTTCACTATCTCTTCGCTGAACTAGTGCACATATACATCTGACAAGAGTATTGGGTGTGATGCGGACATAAGAGACTTCTTGTATCTTGATTGTAGGGTTGCTTGAGAGGGATACCTTTGACCACTTCCTCCCTTAGTTCGATAAACCTTGGGTGATTCACTTAAGTGAAACTTGCTGCTATTCTACAAACCTCCACACTTGGAGGCCCAACACTGTCTACAAGAATAGAAGCGTGCGTAGACATCAGTGGACTAAGAGGGTTAGCGATCATTTAGGTAGTTTTAAGAAGGAGAGACAATCATGTGGGTATGTATGTGTTTTGGGTTAGGGTTTTTGTAATGATCATGTGAATCGTCTCGGGTAGGATAAATGATTAGGATGGATAGTGCCATGGAGAACATCCAAGATAGTCGGGAGGGTTTTGGTTAGTTGACTAATTTCTAGTAGAAAAGAACTTATTGATTTTAATTTGAATTTCTCACAAATCCCCATGGCCAAGGAGAAAAAGGAAGGGTTGATGGTGAATGGCATGATAAGAGGTGAGATAGAGGTTTGTTAGGATCACTTATTGGATTTGAAAAGAATTCTGGTTGGATAAACTGGAACTTTTGGGGTAGGAGTGATCTTGGTTTTAATATTTTCTTACTGTCTTTGGCAAGTTACACAAATGATCCAAGGGTCCATTTTATTCATGGGGAGTATGGGTTGATAGTCCAACTTATTTAGATCAACATGGCCCAGAGAATTGGGCTGGATCATGATAGGGTTTTACTTGGAGAGATACCAAACTTTGTTGAAATTAAAGTTGCCGGAGCATAATATCATCTTGCCCCCAAAACATGGTTGGTTTGATACGCACAGGCATCCAAGGGAAACATGAGAAGAATGGGTTGATGGACCTTTTTTATAACATCACAACCATGCTAAGGGTTGGCAAAAATAAGATAGCATGGAGGTGGGAGCTTCTACCAAAGTGGGCATGATGATAAGATTTGTAGAAAAGATTATTTTCTTGTCTATTAAACCATCAAGAACAAATGGGTTGGAGGATTATCTAGCCAAGGGAAATAGTGGGCCTTGGTAGTACTTATGATGGTCTACAAGATGGTTCAAGTGCATTGCCAAAAATGCACCAGGGTTGGAAATGAGGGAGACTCAAAGAAGTGATATTGATAACACATTTCCAGACTTAGCCATTTTGGCAGATTTGTAGTTTTTGACTATAATCCAAGAGAGGATGGTTTTGAGATGATGCAAGGTTCCAAATCATCATCAAGTGGATTATGATTGAGTGGGAAGCTTCTAGAACATGATAATTTTGGGAGTGATCTGGTTCAGGGTTTTAGATGATCACCAGGTGGCTAAAGATTAGATCCAGCTTCGGAAACTTTCTTAGTGGTTTGTAATGTTATCTTTGCTTGATCCTAGAGGATGGGCTCCTAGCGTAGCTCACACTACTTCCTAAGCAAACAAGTCAAACATCATATCAAGGAAAGTCATCTAGCAAACATCTTAAGTCTACTACTAAAGTTACCTTCAAGCTTAGTTTGAGGTATATGTAGTTATTTTGAAGAGGTTGTGTTTTTATGAAGATAAGAGTACTTGGTACTTCTACCAAGATTGGAATCCAAATGTTCTGTAAGAAGTTTTGGAAAAACTAGAGATAAGGTTATTTAGAGGTTTTGTGTTGAAAACATAAGGAGATGATAGCTTATAGATATCCATAGTTTTGTAAATAGAAGCTACTATAATACTTGTGGTATCAAAGGCATCTTGACTCTTGTTTTCAAAATGCCAGAACATTTGGGAATATGCAAATTAAGCCAAGACAATTCTTTTGTTAAATAGTTTTTGTCAACTCAGGTTGAGATAAGGAGTACAACTTCTATTACACAAAGCAGTTAAATAAACAAGCAAGCAAGGACTGCATCATCAAGCAAGAAAAAGTTGTTGTTCCCCTGATTTGTGCATTCTGGACAACTAGGCAAGGTTACCGAACTTGGGATGTTACATTCATAGTCCTAGTTTCATGACTATGGTAAAGTGCAAAGTGTTGTAGAGTTGTCGATGATAAATGAGATCGACATTGTGGAGAAACAACGATGATGGATACACCCAATTTGGCATACCACGAAACGCATTATCAATATTGTTATCATTAGTTTCTCAATAGCAAGTATTACAATTACTAAAAGTTTGTTAGACCACAAGACACATATAAACTTGGATACGATCTGGAGATGGCATGATTTTTAAACCGTTGCTCCGAGTATGAGTATTTATGAAGTTAATCTTTTCTCTTACCAGATATTATGCCAAAGTATTATATGGTGTATTTGTGGGAATTGCTACTCCTGACAATGCAGAGATACACACTAGGTTCACTCATGTATTATGATGTTTGTCATCTTTTGTTCGGACACGTGATCAATTTGTCGATCACGGGAACATGGATTGTATGGAATGAGTAAAGAGTACGTGTCGGTTAACGAGAATAACCTAGTGTTTCATCTTGGTGTATGTGGCTTCCTAAAAATTTCCTAAACTAGAAATGGCTCATTATTTTTATTCAATGCATCATCATGCATATTTGGCTCTAAAAATATTTTTACTAAAACCCTACTTTTGTTTATACATTACTTCATTCTTTATTTCAAACTAGCACAATACCCATGTGTTGTAACGGATGATAAAATAGTTCTTAAAAAAATATTGTGGTCTTCAGTTTTCCTGTAAATCAATTTTTCTACTCTAGGAGACATATAGGTCCCATTCAATCCTCCTCAAATAACCCATCCAAATCACACACGGATGTTCTAGACTTCTAGGCCCTAGCTTAGAAATCCTTTTCGTTGTCCATATTCCACAGAGTATCAGTTGATTACATTATTTGTATAGTCTCATGATTTTTCGATAAAAATGGCAGGCGCTATACATTTCTGAAGCAAGGTCGCAATTGACATGGTAATGAAATTACAATTATTTACAGCTACTTACTACTAAATCGGGGATTACCATGTCATAGATATTACTCGATATTACTCTCTCCGTTTTAAAATATAAGATGTTTTATCTTATGAAAGGATGTATCCATACTCTTTGTAGTGTGTAGGTTTACTCTAAACCTACATGAACCAACACACCATAAAAGGTCTAGATGCATACTTTCACAAAGCTAAAACATCTTATATTTTAAAACGGAGAGAGTACAAAACAATCTTTTGCCATTTTCACTTCTTCAAAGGCATGAGATAGAAGCTCACAAATTCTATAGATCCAATTAGAATACGTGATTTTTAAAGTGAATCCAATCAGAGCATGTCAATATTTCAAGAATTTTTCGACAACTCATCAGTTTTTACTGTCGTAGTAGTTGAAAACATCAACCATCCATCTCAATCCCACTGATTAGTACTCCCTCCGTCCTAAAATAAAAGGCGCCTAAACTTTAGTCAAAAGCCAACATATTTAAGTTTGACCAAATTTATACATAAAATATAAACATTCATAATATCAAATCAATATCAATAGATTCACCAGAAAGTATAGTTTCTCAAAATGTCCATTTGATATTATAGATATTCATATTTTTTCGCATAAACTTGCTCAAACTTAGAAGAGGTTGCCTTTTGGCTAAAATTTAGGCGACTTATTTACAGCTACTTACTACTAAATCGGGGAGTACCTGGTATATTCATTCATCACTACTAAATCGGGGAGTACCTGGTATATTCATTCATCTTTTGATTGTTACAAAGCAAGGAATTAAACCTCATAATGCTTGCAGATTAAGCACGTAAATCAATGACCTTCAAGAAGGCCCTGCTAGTCAGCTAAGATGCATCAACACGGCGCTCATGGACTAAAAGAAGTGAACAGAGGTCAAAACACCTAGCAACTCATCAGAATTTCAGGAGAACCAGGATGACAGGGGTGAGCGCGCCGCTGAATACCATCACGCTCAGTGTCTGTTCGAGCCTCATATCAATCACAAACTGCTTGTAACTTGAAGGCGGTGACCATCCTCCCAACTCCTCCCTTTCCCTATTTTAGAATCGAGAACAACACGAACAGTTTCAGTAAGACGACCACATGCTCGAACTGAAATCATGGATAGGGAGTTAGCAAATGCACAGATTTTGGCGAGCAACTGAACTACTTGACACATCCCTCCCTCCCACCAAAATTTCCGATCACAAACCGCAGAAAACTACCTGCTGTTGCTGGCTCCTGCTAGACACAGTACCCCCAATGGTTGCCGTATCTTCCCGTGGCTATTTTCGCCAGCTAAGAGCAATGGTGACGCCAGGGCGTAGGAGGAGGCCATTGTTGTACACTGGTGGACTACAACAGCGGCATGGGCGTGCCCGGATAAGATCTCCGGAGTGACCTCTAGCTCGATCGACGCCATCCGCTTCTGCCACATCTAGCCGCATCGTCCCCGACAAGCTCGCTGCTCGCGCCCGCCCGGTTAAGATCGCCGGAGCGTCGTCCCCAACCTTGCGCCGCCGGATCGATGGAATTGGCAGCGGTCGGACAGGCGGTGCGCTACCTAGCTGTCCGGAGGGCGCGCCATAGAACATAGGGGCCAGCAGTTCCATCAGCCGTGCACATCCATCTTAAGGTAGGAGGCACCAAGTGGTGTAGGAGGCGAACTGCACAGACTAAATCGATCTGACCATGGAGGATAAGGGAGGATGCGACTGGATATGGGTGGGAGGCGCTATGATATGTGTGAGGAGAGGAGCCTGTGGAGCGGCGTGACGGTCGTAAGAGGCTTGGCCGGAGCACGGGTGTGTGGCCGTTGCGGATCGGTGGTTGGGTGGTGGTCTCCGATCGCAGGAGAGGAGGAACGCCTGGAGACAGCCTGGGAGACGGGGGCGACGGACGGGACAGACGAAAAAACTGCAGTTTTTTTCCACTCGTCCATGGCAAGTGCGAGTAATTTCCTCAAACTTCAGGGGCATAACTATCTTTTATATACGGACCAAACCACAGAAACGCTTTTGCTTTTATTATTATACTAGATCATGATGGCGCGTGTTGCCGCACCCTATCTATTGGGACTATAAGTTGTTAATAACTGATAAAAATATATTTGAATTTTGGTAGGATGCTTGATTAATTTACAGCACACAAGTCTAAACATAGAAATTGTTCCCGTTGTCTTCAACAAAAACTATATAATAATAATCTAAACAAAAGGAAAATTTTAAATGAAAATATGAACGTTATAGAATAAAGCTGTAGAAAATTATTTAGGCATCGTCAATAGGAAACACATCCGGTGACCCATTCCAATTACTGTGAAGGTAAATAAAAAGGAAAAAGGGAAAAATCATTGACGTAGAATTGCTAGCGCCCGTTCAACACAAGAGCTTCTGTTCAGTCATGAATGCTAAGTTTGACACTTGCACAGATGCATTTGGGGGGAAAATGGTATGTTTCACACTAAATCATCAATAGACAACAAAATAAGTGCATCATATGCACTCACCTAAATCAAAAGTAAATGCAGCATATCAAGCAAGAGATCAACTTTTAGGTACGAAGACATATTTGCGGGTACACTTTGAGTTGGAAAACTTCTGACATGTTATATATCATATCAATTATCTTGTGTGTATTGCATCTGAAGGATGTCAAGAAGACAACGTCTGGTTATATTAGCAAGGTGGCTCCAATATTTTAATGGATACAAAGATTACCATAAACAATACACGTGGATTTGAAACAATAAAGTGGTGTCTTCACTTATAGCTTCCTGTATCAAATTTCACGCTGATCAATGTTGTAGCTAACCTTAACTAGAAATGTACCTAATTAACAAACAATGCAGACTATTTTTTATCTAGAGGATAAGGACCAAGATGATATTAAGCTTTTAACATTAATATAATCTAAGGACAGTGTCTGATAAGTGATACCCTACCAGTAGAAGGGATGCAATACGTCGTAGACTTGTAGTAATCACACCCTTGTAGCATTATTAATTTATGTGCAGCAGTACATATCACGTACTCTTGCCATAATTCACACTTAATATTTCACATGCTTTTTACTTTTGATTGTGGAGCATCCTCTGTCTCAAAAAAATTATCATATTGTTTGCATTACTACAAACCTGTGATTGACATAATCAATGAAACACCGTGTAATTCATGGGTGAGGCGGAATTTCTCTTCCATTTCCATATTGTATCCTGGAAAAACAGAAGAAAAACGTTGTTGGACATTTCAGGAAGGAGCTAGCGGACCATTCATAGTAAAGCTGGAGAAGAAAATACCACGTATTAGAAGCCTTTATATATCACCTCCTATAGGGAACCAAGGCAATATTTATAGATGCATGTAGAAAACCATGAGTAGTTCAACAGCAAGAAACTGTAATTAGAGATATAACCTGATGCAAGGCTCTGCCGGTTTAAACCGAACCAAGATTTTTTTTAGAAAAATAAATGTTTCATTAAATCGACCAATATATCCTAACAAGATATGGAGGGACTGTAAGTACACATATACATGGATACGTATGAGCGAAACAGATGAGGTATTTAGGAACTGACCTGGACGTCAACCATTGCAAATAGACAGATCAAGAACTCCACAACAAAAATAAAATCTGAACTGACCAAGATTTTAGAGAATGGAATTGAGAGGAATCAGGATGGATAGAACCTGCAAAAAATTGAAGTTCAAAAAATTAAGAGTAACAGCCGGTGAAAATGATTAGATGGAGAAGAGAGAGTGTGTATGACAAAGAAGCAATCTTGCAGCGATTCCGGGGTAAAGATGGGAAAGGTAGAGAGCTTGGGGAAACAGAAGAATATATAGACGACGTGAGGCCTCTTCAATAACGGGGGTTAACGTACCATCATCATTCGCCAACGCCAGTTGCTAAAGATAGCAGGAACTAAAAATTAACAGCGACTTCAAGGGAAGCGCATGAATCACGATGGTTCGCATCTCATCAACCAAGTCGCCATGAATGACGAGGCAAGAGAACATCCCTGCCGCATCCGCATAGGAGATCGATGCCCCGCTACAGTTACCATATCTGCACGGGAGATCGATGCCAGCTCCAGATATCCCGGCCTACGGTCGAACGGATCAAGAGGTGAAGAGGTGTACATCCCGTTTGGATCGGCTAAATCTAGCCCGACGTCTCCTCTCCTATTTTTGCCCACTCGTTCCGTATTAGGAGAGACGCCCGGTTCATCTTAGAAGGGTGCAGTAAACCAAGTAACGAGACAAAGTAGTCATTCTGGCCCAATTAATCACTGAAAGGTTTTTTGATGTCCAGAGAAGCGTTCCTAACGGATAATTCGGCCCACGCGGGAGCTGAGGATCATCCAACGGCCAGAATGACTCGGGGGGCGCGATCGGACGGCCAAAACTGCCCAAATCGTGGGAGGCCTCCTCTTTGACTCAGTTTTAATATCCCTAATATATAGGTACTAACGGACGAACAAACATTAGACATCTATACATTTACCAGAACATTTTAATTCACCTCATATGCTTTAACTGAATTATGATTTGCTTCCAATTACTCACCGTACACCTTTTAAAGATTCCTTTCCATCTTCAAATATTTAAAATAATGTCCACAAAAGTTGTATAGCGTGTTGCTAGTGATGATACTAATCTTACATTTCCACAAAAACCTAGTCACTCACACACATGCATATACCATTTTTCCTTATCACTACACAAGTTGTCACTCTAAATCGTCGTCTCGTGCAGATTTAGAACGAGGTCTGGCCATATCCCTTACATATATTATTAATATATCAAAGCCTGTGCATTTCAACAAAGATAACCTTAGTTGTTTTGATATCAGACTATGCATCATGTTGCGTACACATTACAGTTCCTTACTTCCAAAAATAGGGATATGCTCATGATACAACATATATGGTCTTATCAAGAAACAGTACCATAGCTATCCGAATTTCAAACACTAAATATTGTAGTTATCTTAACGGAAAGTGGATCCGTACATGGACAGTTACAACAGAGAGAAATGCTCCATATAGTAACTACATGTGAAAAAGAGTAGTATGATTTGTTTTTGTTGTTAGAGTATTTCTTGACCCTGAGTTATTCTTGCTCTTCCAGATTTGAACTTTACCTTATATCTTCTGTGAATTCAGAACAAAAACTATCATCATGACCATCTGCACAAGTCTGCAAAAACCAAGTACAACATATAGAATTAAATTTCAACATATAAGATGTACTACCTCCATCCAGAAATAACTGACTTGGGTTTGTATAGATTCGAATGTATCTATATACTAAAATGCGTTTAGATACATTCGAATCTATACAAATTCAAGTAAGTTATTTCTACACGGAGGGAGTACTATTCAAGCCAATTCGGCTAACCAATTTTAGTGATAATACAACCATTTTAGTACAATACTTATACAGCTCATTATGTTTTCACGTTCATGTACGCAAAAATTTAAATTTTGACTAAGCTAACAACCTGCACCAACAGAAATCGTGTCAAAAATAAGGAAAATGATGTATTTCTCAAAAAAAAACTTTCATTGTACATCAAAATGAAAATCTGCATTTCATTATCAACTTGTTTGACATTTTAGTTAAAATCATAAATAAGGAAAATGTGCGTGTCTAGAAATACATCCATCAACAATATTCACTTTTAGGATAGCTGAAAGCCCAGGTGTCACAACGTAACAAAATAATCACATTTATCTTAAATTTTTAAAATTTCAAGCTCACTACGCTTGGCCAGCCACCCAACTAAGCTTAGTACAAAAAGAACCATGTGTGTGTTTGGTTTGAGCCCCTAACAAGTCGTACCTAAATTTTGGCATGACCAAACCAAGTGCACGAAATTTCGGTAAGGTGTTGTTTGGATTATAGTCATTGCTCTTCCTAATTTTTGGTAGAATAGTGCCTCCGTTTTGTCACAACCAAACTTACTTAGCATGTATTGACAACTTAAATTGGCTAGTGCTTGATTTGATTCCAATTCAATCAAAACAAATGGTAATAGAGTGTTTTTAAGATTGCATAAAATATGCAAAAATACCCTAGAAACCATAAATGACTACTGCTATCCTAGAAAATCATAAACGACTACTGTAGTTCAACGTAGATAGGTTGGTTCTGACCCAGGGAAGTGGTATCGTGGAACACCTAAATATAACATCTTTTCTTTAGTATAGTTAACATAACATTGGCACGGTTGGATTGTAGCAAGTATTCTAGCACTAATTACCTAGGACCCACCAAGGAATGGCGGATGGGCAGTCTGCCAATATTTTGGCAAAGGATTTCTACACTCCCGGCTAGTCCTTACCCGGTCGGAAATTACACAAGCGAGCTCAGTTCCACTTTGGTGAGCCAATATGTTGCCAATAGTCTAAACACTGGCAATTTTTTGTATGGTGCGCATTAGCTGTAATCCAAACACCCTCTAAGTGTTTACCTCTGATAATTGACCTAAACAATAACAACTGCTGAAGAAAATTCAAAGCAAAGTGATCATAGAGTAAATATATAAGAAGCCCACCAAACTTTGTTCATGTTTACCATGTTGATATTTTCATCGAATAACATAACTGCAGCATATGAAACAACAAAAGAATCTCAAGCTTCTATATTAGAACATCTAGTATTCCTCAAATTTTTTGCATGAAAATAGTTGTCTAGATTCTGATCATTGTATGTTCCAAACCTTTGCCTGGGGATCTAGATTCTGATCATTGCATGTTACAAACTTGCTTGACATAATTTGACCAGCCTATGAATGGTTAGCCCAACTGCCTGCAATATCTTAAGAAAGGAAAAAGAGAGAAAAATAATCAATTAATTTATTTTCAATGCTATGTCTAAAGAAATTTTATGAAGAACTTTAAGTAAACAGATTGATTTTGAGAAAGAATCATATTACCAACGTTGCAACATCAGATCTATACCTGCTACCTTTTAGAAAAATAAGCAATCAACATTTTTTCATTAGGGCATATAGGAAGAGAGGCCTTCAGCTCTTTTAATGAAAAGATAAGCAATAAACATCATAACATTTATGAGTTTAGTTAGTTGACTGTCAACACTAAATATTCGAGAATCAAGAGTACTACTACTTCTTTTCATAGCGAGATATCAAATGGAAGTTAAACATGGTAAATGAGATGGTATAGACAGAAATATAGAATCTACCCAAAGATGAATAAAACGGAAGTAGTATATCTCATAATATCCGTCCTCCTTTATTCTGAATATTAAAGCAATTATGAAATCACAGTGACCAAATGCATTTTCTAATTCAATGAAGCTACAAGATTCCTAAAAAATTAACATTTAATAGGGCCATTACCTTTGAACCATTCCTTTTTTAATTCAAGAGTTAATATTTCAGCAGCCTGACCCTCTTAACACCGTGAACTTCCAGTTAATGATATAATAAAAGCAATAGTCTGGACTGCTTATCAAACATCTCTCTTTTCATCACGCAATTTGAATGTTAGTCTACTAACAAATCACCGAAAGGAAACAAATTAACTTGGAATTTTTTACACCTGAAACAATTAAGGAGCTCATGCCATCTCCATCCAAGAACCGCTTAAGCACATGTCGAACTGATCTAGCAAACCAAGCACTGAATGGGAGCTATTGTACATCACCTTGTAGAGAGAGTGACACAAGGCAGCTAAGGATCTCATGCCATCTCCATCCCCCAATCCTATTGTCATCCTTGAAGCTGTCAAAAGCAACGAATCATGTTACACATTTTCCTTCTTGAACTTGTGGGGAATCACATGACACCAACAGAATAAATTGGTTAGAAAGAAGAAGCATTTACCTAAAGAGCAACAGTTGATGCGGATCGTTATCGAATTGTGCGTATTGAACTTCACTTTACCGATTCTGACTGCACAGAGGACGGCGGCGCTAGAGGCGACGAGGAAGGAGGTCACCAACCGGCGCAGTGAGTAGTGGCGGTGTACAGAAGAAAAACGCAATGAAAAATTTATGGCACATACATTCCTAATGTGCATCTTCCTATGGTTTGCATGCAACAAGGAGACACCAGGCTTACCGACATGGTGATGTTGCCGAACACCTTGCTCGATGCGTCACCTGGATTCTATAGTCCCGAGGGGGCAGCCATGTTCGAGTGAAGCTTCATGGCACCATCGTCCTTTATGAGCAAATACAACGATCGTGTCATAGAACTACCAAATTAACATACAGAGCAACAAGATTTAGGGAGGCAATAGAGAATATACGTTAAGAGCTTGTTTCATTGCAAAAATCGTATTTTAGTCAAATATATGACCATGATAGTATGCAATAATTAATAATCATCTACATATCTTCTGATTATTGTCCTACTCACAGAGTATAGTATCCTTATTAGAAAAATCAGTGTGTGTACATAGCCGGCTATTAGAAAAAAAGATTCTTCACCATCGGTGGCCGTATGTCTACCTGGATATCTTTATTTTTGCACCATGTTAGCTTTATTTTTGCTGCTTCAAAAAACTGGTGCGGTTTTGACAAACGTGTCAATAGTCAGCCTATTCGGGCCACTCCCGGATCGTGGGCTATCTGTAACCGACCCAAATGTGTGCAAGATGGGCTTAGTCCATTACATGCCCAGTGCGGGTTTCCTGAGCCACTCTATGTAAATTCCCGTGCGGCTTCCACCATGGTGCCTTGAATAATGAGGCTGATAGGTGTGTACTATCGCCATGATGGGGGGCGATAGTGTTATATTATGTTTGTACGTGGATGATATTCTTATCTTTGGTACAAACATGAATGTGATAAATAAAGTTAAGACTTTCCTGTCAAAGAGTTTTGATATGAAAGATCTGGGAGAGGTTGATGTGATTCTGAACATCAAGCTTATTAAGAACGAGAATGGGATTACTTTAACACAATATCATTATGTTGAGAAGGTCTTGAGCTGATTTGGCTTTATTGATGGCAAGATTTCTCCAACACCTTATGATCCCAGTTTGACTATGCGAAAGAATAGGAAGGAACCAACATACCAGCTAAAATATTCACAAATTGTTAGTTCTCTCATGTACTTAGCAAGCGCTACAAGACCTGATATCTCTTTTGCTGTGAGCAAGTTGAGTAGGTTTATATCTAACCCGGGTATTGATTATTGGCATGCACTTGAAAGGGTCATGGGCTATCTATGTGGTATAATGAGTTGTGGGATTCACTATTCAGGCACCCTGCTATGCTTGAAGGATATAGTGATTCGAATTGGATCTCTGACGTTGATGAACTCTATGCCACGAGCGGGTATGTGTTTACCCTTGGAGGTGGCGCAGTGTCATGGAGATCTCGTAGACAGACCATATTGACGAGGTCAACTATGGAAGCAGAACTTACTGCTTTAGAAACATCCATTGTTGAGTCAGAATGGCTGCGTGAGCTCTTGATGGACTTGCCTATGGTGGAAAAACCTGTGCCGGCAATCCTTTTGAATTGTGACAACCAAACTGTTATTGTCAAAGTGAACAATTCTAAGGATAACGCGTAGTCATCAAGACATGTCAAGAGACGTTTGAAATCTGTTAGGAAATTGAGAAACTCTAGAGTAATAACTGTTACATATATTCAAATAGATAAAAACCTAGCAGATCCCTTTACAAAGGAACTATCACGAATTGTGATAGAAAATGCATCGAGCGATATGGGGTTGAGACCCATGGATGTCACACCATAGTGGTAACCCAACCTATGTGATTGGAGATCCCGTGAATTTGGATCTAGGAAGAACAAGCTAGTGGTTTGACTAAGGAGAGTGTTTTGTAACCCTCTTTATGTGAAGATGCATAACTCTCAAAATCTGTAAGGCGGGTTGGCAACATGCCTTAATGTGTTTATGTTGGCTATAACTAGCAAAGATATCGTCCTACACGGTATTCTTGAAAGAACACACCTATATGAGCTCGACTGTAAACATCGCGGTCTATGAGACTTGGGTGGTCTCTAGTAAATTCATGAAGAGACTAGGGAGTATGACACATATGTTCCAACATGTGAGGTAGGCTACTGGAAGCCAGGTACTAGTTATGATTTTGAGTGAAATTTATTGGCACCAAACTTACAATTCAAAGTTCGTCCATTGTTCAAGTTGCTGATAAATGTAGCTCAAGATTCTAGGCGGAAGTTCAAGTTAATAGTCTCTACTGAAACACTGGTATATAAACAAGTAGCGAGGATTGGCAAATCTTCAAATGGGCATTTGAGATCTGGTGGAGGATTGTTAGAATAATGGGCTAATCTAAATAAGCCCATGTGTGATTTCAGATTTTCCCTAAATCTCAAAAGCCCATGTGTGTGGAAGCCTGATGGCTGTGAAATACCACCTCTTTTAGCCATATAAAATGTGCCATTTATCTCTCATAGCATGTTTCTTCCAGCTATAGCTATGCCTTATATGCATCAGTTCTAGTTCTCATTTACTTTCATATGAGCATTGCACATTTAGTAGTTTAGGTAGAATTTTATCACTTTCCTTGTCTATGACATGTGTGTAGGTGTTGGTGAAGATTATGATAAAAAGGAACAAAGAGAGCATAGTATGGAGGAGCTGCAGGGACCATACTTAGCCATTTGAGAGGTTGGAAAAGTGAATTTTTCCAACTTCTCAAAATAAATATACGAGACCATGGGGTTGTATCCCTCAACGAGACGAACTCAACGAGCCCAAGAACACCCAAAAGGGAGTTCATATAAAGAAATAGCGACCAAAATACTAAAGGATGTGCAAGTTCAACGACCAATGATATGGCCGGTGCTAAAAGTTCCCGCCGTATAGTTGGTAAAAAGGTCGCAAAGGACAGGATTTCACCCCGGAGAAGCTCTAGAACCTTCGCTAAGTCACATGACGATATTGGGGGAACCCTAGGACACGCCCAAGGCCTATATAAAGTAGGGAGGACCCAAGAGAGAGCCACCAAACCATAGCCCTTCAGGGGCGGAGCCCTGCCGCCGCTGCCACCACCCATTTGATCTCCACGGCGGCGGATCTCTTCCTCAAACACACCTCCAAGATCTAGATGTCCCTCAAAACCATCACCATCAAGGCATCCAAACAATAAGAAGAGGAGAAGGAAGACATCACCACCACCACACATCGATCTCCATATCCATCATCATCTCCATCTCCCTCTCTCTCTTGTGTTTAGTAATTGTAAGATTGAACACGGTTGTGACATCATTATATATTTATATATGTTTTGCTATTCATCCATGTGTGAGTGATTGATTCAATTTTAGGTTGAGGTATGATCTAGTGCGCTAAGTTAGAATTTATTGTGATCTAAGATGAGTTTATGTGATCATTTGGTCCGGAAGTGCCTTTTGCCTTGCGGTGACATGCGAGAATCATGCATAGTGCACACAGAGTGACAGTCCGGTAATCAAATGGGGAACGTTTATTTGTCTGAGGAATCTTTTATAGATCACACATATATTTGCCCATCTAGTACTAGTGAGACCGAAGCCTAGAAGCCCTCTCTCATTCCATTCAATCCTACAACTACAATCTCTTTAATTCAGTTCATATTCTTGTTTACTTTCCATCCTAGTTTATTTTGTTCTTGTTAAAAGTTCTTTGTTATTAGATATTTTAAACCTCTCTCAATTATCGTTGTTTTAGTAACTTATAGAATAGGCTATTTCCAAACCACGGTTTGGGTGCGAAACATGGCCGCATTGACAACGCAGCTGCGGGGCCGTGTTGTTTTTGTTCGTCGATCTCCCATTGGGACAAACTCTTAAATATTTCCTGCTACAAGTACTGCAATAGCCCTGTTGTTGGTGCAGGAATCCGGTCATCAAATTGGCACCGTTGCCAGGGAGCTAAGCGTTCGATTATTACTTTCCTACTCGCACATAGTTTATTTCCATTTGTTGCTATTTATTTTACTACTTTTGATTATTTTAAAAGAACAAAAAAATAGTTTACCTTTTGTTAGTATTCTTGTTATTTATTTTAGTTATAGGAAATTCAAAAACATAGGAACTATGGAAAGTGAAAGTCTTGCGGACTATGGTGCTCCGAGTGTTTATCATTTACATGCTCCTAATGTTCAGCCCGCTATTGATGTGGATGGATATGAGATTAATTCTATGTGGATAAATATGATCATGGAAATAGCTTTTGCAGGAGATCCAAACAATGATCCATATGAGCATATTGACAAATTTACTTCATTGTGTTCTACGGTGAAGGCAAATGGATGGACAAATGATAAGCTGAAGTTATATCTATTTCGGTTATCGCTGAAAGGAAAAGCTAAAGATTGGCTAAAATCGCATCCCGTGGGACACTTCAATTCATGGAAAGGTATCTCTGAAGCTTTTCTCGGTAAGTATTTCTCACAAAAGCAAACTTATAAGCGTAGGCTTCATATCATGAATTTCAAGCAGAGCAACAATGAGGATTTAATATAAGCTTATAGTAGGTTCTCAAAATTGATGCATGATTATCCACATCATAATTACCTGATTGGTTATTGTTGAATCACTTTTATGGAGGCTTAAATCACTCTTCTAAGGATAAGCTAGATATGATGTGTTATGGTGCATTCCTTGGAAAAAATTTGAAAGAAGCTTGGCAACTCTTAAGAGATATACATAATAATTTTCATCAATGGCAATGTGAAATTGTGCATGAAGAAAAACCTCTCCCTACTAATCTAGAGAACTTGGTCAATGAGTTTCTCAAAGATGAAAATAGAAGAGGAAAAATTCCTTATGATGATACCTTAGTTAGAGATGTTCTTTCTAAAGCAATGCCTTTCATAGCTGATTATTTTAATCATATTAGAATTGCTACTACTAACGATGGAGATCAGCCCTCTACTGTTACTCCCATATCTTCCACTTGTTGCATCATTGAAGTAGGAAAGAAGGGTAAATCCATGAGCCTAAAACCAGGAAAAATAAAAATCAGAAGCCTCGTGTTGAATATTCCACACATCTGATATCTGCAGATGAAGTGAAACATCTTTATGAAGAGTATCAGAGAAATGAAGGACGCATCAAGAAGAAAGAAGAAAAAGAAATCAAGGAATGGAATAAATTGAAAGCCTCTCTCAAACCTTATACCCCACTTATTCCCGATCTTTATTATTCTTCTGACTTTAGTGATGATGAGGATTTAAATTATTCTAGAATCCCAGATAATTGCCCTAAAGAAGTTTTTGATGATTCTAGTAGTGTTTGTTTAAATACTCTTTTCAGGGAAATAAATTATGATGAGCCAAAGACGGAACCTTGTGTGCCTCCCATATCTGTTTGCTATGGCTTTTGTTTTAATAACGAGGTGCAGGAAAGTCCGATGGCAAAGACCAAGCTACTATATCTAAAAGGACATTATGAGCTGCACCCTCAAAATAATAATCAAGGTAAAGATTCAAAGTTTGATAATAAATCTTTAACACCCTCTATACGGGAAGGAAAGAATACATATTTACCACGCTTGGTGCATCCATCCTCACATGGCAACGAGAACACTTACAAGAGACCGATGCACCGCAAGCGAGTATGTCTTAGAGCAAACTATGATATAAATCCTACAGACACTCATTGAAGGTAAGCAAAACTACTCCTATAGCTGCCTCCATTGCTGAATAAATGTGGAGTATAAAAGCCTGGCTACTTAGATATAAGAAATCGCTTCCCAGGAGGCAACCCGGAAGTCATTAGGTGTCCTTCTTAGTTTTGTGTCTTGAGTCTAGTTGCTTCATGTTGCATTGGCATTTTTATTCTTTGCATGATTTGCTATTAGAGGTATATTGTTGTAGTTTTCAAAAGGTAAAATTTATTATTACTATGTGTTGCATAACTCGGTTGTACTTAAATCCCGTTTTATACATGCTGTTGTTGGTCAAAAAATTAAAGTTGTTATTTTACTGCCAGAACAAGGTGTTTCGCTAAGTTTTAGGATAAGAAGGAATTCTTGAAGAAATAGAATTTTTTTGATGTCTACAGAAGGTTTAATGACCAACTATACAGCGGGAATAAAAATTCCAGCCGTATAGTTCCGGCCGTATAGATATCGATGCCTTCGTCAAAATCCTTTTTCAAGGTACAATTAGTTTAACGACCAACTATACGGCGGGACCTTTTTAGTCCGACCGTATAGTTGCACCCGTCTAGATGGGAAAACCCCTCAAACGCCAACTGGAAGATAACCATTGCTCAAACTTTTATTCTTTCTTCTTCTAAAAACCTTGAAACACCACCTGGGAGCTTCTCCCATGATCTAGAGAAGCCGAGCATATGTAAGCAATAAAATTCTACCTTAGAAACCTCCTAGACTGTAATTCTCTATAGAAGTTCATGTTTTCTTTTTTACTTTCCTTTTATCGGTGGGGTAAAGGAACTATGTTCATATACCAAACCGATGCATTTTATTTTGTGTGTTATTTTCGCACGGACTTGAACCTTGTGTGACGACGTGTACGGTAGTGCCAACCATGCAAACACTCGCATGAGCCACTTGGTTGCTTCAATTAAATGCTTTGACAATTAGTGTCTGGTTCAGGCACCAGGCTATATCAAGAAGTATATGTTAAAGCAAAGGTTCTTTGTCCATCAAAAGAGCGGTTACTTGTACCTCAACGGTAAAGTGTATCACCCTTGTTTTCAACTAAGCTTGGGGAGGTAACCACTTATCACACTCTCTTTTGGAAATTGTATTTTCTCTTTTTTTGGTGATATACTCAAGTTTGGTTCTTGCAAAGTTCTAAGCTTGGGGAGGTTACTTATTCATGTGTAGAGTCTTGTGGAATGTTTGTATTTTGATGGATGTTTAATGCAATCATGTATCCCGCTGTTTTTGAATGCTTGTTTAAGTGAGTCTAGTTATGTATTCATATGGGGATACACTTGCTCATGATAGGCACCACAGGAGTTGACTTAGAGCTTGTATGCATCTTGCCAAAAAATTTATCAAGCTTGTGACACTATTTGTGATCCTCTAGAAAATAATGCCACAATCTCTACACTTGGAAAGAATGAATACTTGATCAAGATCTTTTGAAATTTGTTGGTTGTCACTAAATAGCTTTGTCTTAAATGAATAGGTTATGCTCGATCCCATAATGTTAAAACAATAGACTCGATAGTTTTCTTACAGAAGGAGTTGTCAATTGGAAATGATATTTCGAAGTTTTGAGTTCTGTGCTAAATAAGGTGTTGTTTAATTATCTTAAAAGTTTAGCCTTAAAGATACTCAACACCATAGATTTGATGATCGACTTGATAGTACTCTTTGAAAGGATTTGTTTGAAGAAACTAATATTTAGCGGTAATTGAGATGCATGACAAATCTTGACCTGTTGATTAAAGTATGTTATTGCTTTATGCGTGTTTGCACCACTGTCGCACAACATGGGATGCATTTTATTTTGTGTGTTATTTTCGCACGGACTTGAACCTTGTGTGACGATGTGTACGGTAGTGCCAACCATGCAAACACTCGCATGAGCCACTTGGTTGCTTCAATTCAATGCTTTGACAATTAGTGTCTGGTTCAGGCACCAGGCTATATCAAGAAGTATATGTTAAAGCAAAGGTTCTTTGTCCATCAAAAGAGCGGTTACTTGTACCTCAACGGTAAAGTGTATCACCCTTGTTTTCAACTAAGCTTGGGGAGGTAACCACTTATCACACTCTCTTTTGGAAATTGTATTTTCTCTTTTTTTGGTGATATACTCAAGTTTGGTTCTTGCAAAGTTCTAAGCTTGGGGAGGTTACTTATTCATGTGTAGAGTCTTGTGGAATGTTTGTATTTTGATGGATGTTTAATGCAATCATGTATCCCGCTGTTTTTGAATGCTTGTTTAAGTGAGTCTAGTTATGTATTCATATGGGGATACACTTGCTCATGATAGGCACCACAGGAGTTGACTTAGAGCTTGTATGCATCTTGCCAAAAAATTTATCAAGCTTGTGACACTATTTGTGATCCTCTAGAAAATAATGCCACAATCTCTACACTTGGAAAGAATGAATACTTGATCAAGATCTTTTGAAATTTGTTGGTTGTCACTAAATAGCTTTGTCTTAAATGAATAGGTTATGCTCGATCCCATAATGTTAAAACAATAGACTCGATAGTTTTCTTACAGAAGGAGTTGTCAATTGGAAATGATATTTCGAAGTTTTGAGTTCTGTGCTAAATAAGGTGTTGTTTAATTATCTTAAAAGTTTAGCCTTAAAGATACTCAACACCATAGATTTGATGATCGACTTGATAGTACTCTTTGAAAGGATTTGTTTGAAGAAACTAATATTTAGCGGTAATTGAGATGCATGACAAATCTTGACCTGTTGATTAAAGTATGTTATTGCTTTATGCGTGTTTGCACCACTGTCGCACAACATGGGATGCATTTTATTTTGTGTGTTATTTTCGCACGGACTTGAACCTTGTGTGACGACGTGTACGGTAGTGCCAACCATGCAAACACTCGCATGAGCCACTTGGTTGCTTCAATTCAATGCTTTGACAATTAGTGTCTGGTTCAGGCACCAGGCTATATCAAGAAGTATATGTTAAAGCAAAGGTTCTTTGTCCATCAAAAGAGCGGTTACTTGTACCTCAACGGTAAGGTGTATCACCCTTGTTTTCAACTAATCTTGGGGAGGTAACCACTTATCACACTCTCTTTTGGAAACTGTATTTTCTCTTTTTTTTGGTGATATACTCAAGTTTGGTTCTTGCAAAGTTCTAAGCTTGGGGAGGTTACTTATTCATGTGTAGAGTCTTGTGCAATGTTTGTATTTTGATGAATGTTTAATGCAATCATGTATCCCGCTGTTTTTGAATGCTTGTTTAAGTGAGTCTAGTTATGTATTCATATGGGGATACACTTGCTCATGATAGGCACCACAGGAGTTGACTTAGAGCTTGTATGCATCTTGCCAAATTGTTTATCAAGCTTGTGACACTATTTGTGATCCTCTAGAAAATAATGCCACAATCTCTACACTTGGAAAGAATGAATACTTGATCAAGATCTTTTTAAATTTGTTGGTTGTCACTAAATAGCTTTGTCTTAAATGAATAGGTTATGCTCGAACCCATAATGTCAAAACAATAGACTCGATAGTTTTCTTACGGAAGGAATTGTCAATTGGAAATGATATTTCGAAGTTTTGAGTTCTGTGCTAAATAAGGTGTTGTTTAATTATCTTAAAAGTTTAGCCTTAAAGATACTCAACACCATAGATTTGATGATCGACTTGATAGTAATCTTTGAAAGGATTTGTTTGAAGAAACTAATATTTAGCAGTAATTGAGATGCATGACAAATCTTGACCTGTTGATTAAAGTATGTTATTGCTTTATGCGTGTTTGCACCACTGTTGCACAACATGGGATGCTAACAACTCCGCTGGCCTTTGAACATTCCAAAAAGAGGAAACTCTTGGAGTTTATCTATGAGTTGCCCAACATATGTAGCAGAAATGCTATATTTGGGTGTACATTGGTATTCTCATGGGCCTGCGTTCAAAGCAAAAGATGGAATACTCCTCTGACCGTTATGAGAAATCATTATACCGAAAAGGGAAACCTTGGTAATGGTCACGAGTATCCATTCTTAACCTGCATAGTCTGATTAAACACACTAAGTTTTGGCATGATCTCATTACTGATGAACTAAAGTTTTAGAAAGACAAACAACAGAAAATGAGTGTTTGATAGCCATGATTCATTGATGTGGATGACCAAAAGAGACACTCTAATGCTATGCTTATTTTGACATGTTCTCGCATTTCCTGTTGGCATAAATCTCGTTACTAAGAGATAAACTTTCTGAAACTCAATAGCTGATGTTTGCACTTGAGAGCCTTAACTAGATGACATGATTGGGTAGAATCGTTAAACTTTATTCCTTTTTATGCTTGACATCTATTTGTGACTAAGTTTTGCCTCATAAAAAATAATAATATGAAAAGTTATACAAAAGATGCAATAAGAGGATCACAAGTTTGTCTACAAGTAGATTCACTGTTGACATGGAGCATATAAGTTTTGATGAATCTTTAGTGGTCTTTATAACTGATCCTAAAGGATCTACAAGTTATAACCTTCGACGAGACGAACTCAACGATCCCAAGAACACCCAAAACGGAGTTTGTATGAAGAAATAGCGACCAAAATACTAAAGGATCTACAAGTTCAACGACTATACGGCCGGAACTAAAAGTTCCCGATGTATAGTTTGGTCGTATAGTTGGAAAAAATGTCCCAAACGATGGGATTTCACCCCAAAGAAGCGCCATAACCTTCCTTAAGTCATATGCCGGTATTGGGGGAACCCTAGGGCACCCTCAAGGCCTATATAAAGGAGGGAGGACCCAAGAGAGAGCCATCAAACCATAGCCCTTCAGGTGCGGAGCCCTGCCGCCGCCACCACCCATCTGATCTGCACGGCAGCGGAGCTCTGCCTAAACCACACCTCTAAGATCTAAATCTCCCTCAACACCATCACCATCAAGGTATCCAAGCAAGAAGAAGAGGAGGAGAAGGAAGACATCACCACCACCATGCATCGATCTCCATCTCCATCATCATCTCCATCTCCCTCTCTCTCTCTTGTGTTTAGTAATTGTAAGATTGAACATGGTTGTGACATTATTATATACTTATATATGTTTTTCTGCTCGTCCATGTGTGAGTGATTGATTCAATTTTAGGTTGAGGTATGATCTATTGCGCTAAGTTAGAATTTATTGTGATCTAAGATGAGTTTATGTGATCCTTTGGTCTGGAAGTGACTTTTGCCTTGAGGTGACGCACGAGAATCATTCATAGTGAACACAGAGTGATAGCCCAGTAATCAAATGGGGAACGTTTATTTGTCTAAGGAATCTCTTATAGATCACACATATATCATCCCATCTAGTACTAGTGAGACCGAAGCCTAGAAGCCCTCTCTCGTTCCATTCAATCCTACAACTACAATCTCTTTAATTCAGTTCATATTCCTATTTACTTTCCTTCCTAGTTTATTTTGTTCTTGTTAAAAGTTTGTTATTAGATATTTTAAACCTCTCTCAATTATCGCTATTCTAGTAACTTATAGAATAGGCTATTTCCAAACCATGGTTTTGGGTGCAAAATGTGGCCGCATTGACAACGTGGATGCGGGGTCGTGTTGTTTCTCTTCGTCGATCTCTTCATGTTGTTTCTCTTCGGGACAAACTCTTAAATATTTGTTGCTATAAGTACCGCAATAACCCTGTTGTTGGTGCAAGAATCCAGTGATCAAAGCCCATGTGTGATTTGGCCGAAGTTGGTGGCAGCACACATGTGAGTGGAGTGGGAGCTAAAGTTTAGTCCCACATGGAAAGTTGGAGGGGAGTTACACCACCTTATAAGGTGGAGTGGTTCACTAGTTAGTAAAGTGAGTGAGAAGAGGAGAACTACACATGCTCTTCTTGCTCTGACGAATAAGGTTTTTGGGAAGTGCTATGCGCAATTGCTCGAGTTCTTCATCACGGGTCATCTTCCATCCAAGTCAGGCAGTGCTGCCTATCGTTGTCTTCGTTGCCGTCTGCTTCGATCAGTCTTTCCCAACATCACTACAACGACTTTATCGGCAACCGATCATGTCGTGGTATTGCCGACGAGTACGCCATGGAGGGGTCCTCACGGTGCGTGTTTAGAGACGTGGGGTAAGGCGGAGAGTTGGCGCGTACGAGCTAACACAGCTTACCCAGGTTCAAGTCCCACAACGGTGGCAGAACTCTACTCCTGCTATAAATCACTATAATGGCAATATGCCAAGTTACAGAGATAGGTTCGCTATGCAAGGTGTTGCACGTTGTACGTAGCAATCTAACAGGTTGTGCCCTAAAGGCTCCCACAGGCCGGCTTACAAAGGTGCCAAGACCTAGGGTTTATAGGGAAAGGTCCTTGCTGGACAAGGTAAAGAGTCCTACACTAATATGAACTAGTCTTATGTGTCTTGTACTCCAAGGCTTCGAGTATGTCGGTGAATCTTGCGTAGCCTTCCTTTATCCGGCATGGGCCTCCCTTCTGGATCCGTCTAACTGGGCCGCTCAGCAGGCCATATGCCTTGCTACCAACGATGGGCCACCCGGGTTAGGCGGATTGGTGACATGCTATGAGGGTACCCATTTGACATATCCCCAGCAGTAGCCCCCGGAGGACTTTGAAATGTTGCGCCGTCTTGCCCACTGATCTTTGAATATCCCGTCTAAGTGATGCCGACAATTCATCAAGCAATATCTCAAAGGTCGCCCAAAGAACCCTGCAATCCACTCCGGCTTCACAATGTAGCCGGAGATTCCTTGAGTCTTTGTTTTCAGAGTCGGACAATCTTCGTCTTTGATGGAATCTTCGGACGTGACCCTTCACTGCAACTGTCAGGAAGATGATGTAGGGTACAGCCTACGCTACCTCGAAACTCACAGAAATAGAGAATTAATCATCAGCTATTTTCATGTGAGTGAAATCCGAAACGGCGGAGCGACAAAGACGGAGGACGTGGCGAAATTACCGCGCACGTTCACTTCCACGTCGGCAACGTTCCATCCATTAGATCCCTTTGCACGAATCTTGACGCGGGGTCTATATATTTTCACCACGGTCAATTTATTTCTTTTTCACCCGCATTCCTTTCCTTGTCTTCGTCTTCCTCCAGCCGCATGCCCATTCAAGCTCTTCTACGAAAACCCTAGCCAGAGCCCTTCTTTCCTCCACCTACTCCCTCGTCGCAATGGCCTCCAGTAGCTCCATCCCTTCGACGGTGGTGACTCTCGAGGCTATTCCAGAGCCATCTCAGGGAGTGACCGTCCCACCAGAGGGGGTGGTTGTCCCTGTCAACACTATGGTAGAAACTACCAGCGACAACCAAGAACGAGCACCACCCGAAGCTGCTGACTCCCATAAGGGGGTGTGGAGAGGCTCTAACCTCTCCGCTGAAGATCTGCAAGAACTAGTTACTGAGGGGTTGAAGGGAATATGCCCGAGACGCAATAATAAAGTGGTTATTATCTTATTCCATGTTTATGATAAATGTTTAATTTGCATGCTATAATTGTATTAATTGGAAACGTTAATACATGTGTGTTTAATAAACAAAATATAAAGTTCCTAGTAATGCCTCTCATATAAACTAGCTCGTTGATTAACAAGATGATCAAGGTTTCCTGATCATGGACATTGGATGTTGTTAATAACAAGGTCACAACATTGGTGGAATGATGTGATGAACATTCATCCGAAGTATAGAATTACGATCAAAGTCATTATGTTTATATTGCTATAACATCATACGAAGTAATCTTAGTCCTTAGACCATGAGATCATGTTAATATCTAACACCAGAAGAGTATCTTGATAACACCAAACATCACACCTTAACAGGGTGACTATAAAGGTGGGTTCAGTACTATGAAGGTGTTATGTTGAGGCTCATGGATCAAGAGTGGAATTTGTCAATCCTGAGGATGGATAGATATACTCTGGGCCCTCTCGGTGATATCACATTAAGATAGCTTGCAAGCAAGTGATGAGATCACTAGAATGTTATATCACTAGAACGAGAAAAGAGTGCATGTCGGTAATGAGATCAAACTAGGTATTTGGATACCGATGATCGAATCTCAGACATATATTATATCATGAGACAAAGGTATTTAGTTACTGGTGTTAAAGGTTCTCACGATCACATAAGTCATCGTTGAATGTATAGGAGTCAGTATGGATCTCCAGGTCCCGCTTCTGATTATTGATCTGAGAGGGGTTTCGATCATGTCTGCATTATTTGCGAACCGTAGGGTGACACACTTAAGGGATACCGACACCATTTGGAGCAAATATGTTTCATATAAAGATTTAAGAAAGTGCTGGAATTATTTCAATAGACACCGAAACTGTTTCGGGTGAAATTGCTGAAATTGGTTCTACATGTAATATTGAAATGTTGTAGGGGGTTTTATGTGAATGTTTGTTAATTAAAATAATTAACAAAATTCTGAATAAAATTAATAAAAGAGTGTTATTAAATGAGAGAGCATTAAATTTGGAGAAATTTAATGCATTTAAAGTTGAGACTTTAAAAGAGAATGTGAAGGGGCATTTTAATGTGGAGGGGGTTACCACCACATGAATGGGGGAGGTGAAGGGACACCCTCCATGGGCGTCGTCCATGGGAGGGGTACCCTCCCCTCCTCCTATAAAAGGCCCCCTCTCACACCTTCATACTTACACCTCCTTGTGAAGGATCTCTCTCCCCCTCTAGTATTATTCCCCCATGGTCTCGGATTAGCGAGATACATGTTCTCGGTGGCTTTATCTAGAAAGGAGTTGCTGCTTCTGCTGCTATGCTAGAGTGATGGACGGAGGTTGTCGGGGTACCAGACGTGTGTGTGATCACGGATGCACCGCTGTTTTGCGGTGCTGGACTTGGTGGTGCTGGACTTGCTGGAGCTGGATCTGAAGGACGTGCTGGAGCCGGATCTGCTGGACTTCATCATGATCTTGAGATCGGCAAGTGTACGACTACATCATCCACGAGTTCCATCTCATTAACAAAGCTTTGTTGTCTTTGAGGGTAAGTTCTCCATGGATGTATATCCACCCGTTGCTTGTATCTAGTAGATAGATCTTGGCGTATAGTTCCCATCGTAGGAAAAATTTTGTTTTCTATGCTGTGAACCCCAACAGTGGTATCAGAGCCAGGTCTATGCGTAGGTGCTTTGCACGGGTAGTACACATATGTTTATATGTGGGCGATGATGATCATGTTATTGCATCTTCTATGTATTTTGGATATTGGTGGCATAGTGGGATGAAGCGGCCCTTACCAACCTTACATGTCATCATACATGAGACCGGTTCCACGACAGACATGCAACTTGTTTTGCATAAGTGGCTGGCGGGTGTCTGTCTCTCCTACTATAGTCAATATCTGATTTACAACGAGTTGCTAATAACTTGGTTATCCTTGTTGTGGTTCATGTTCGTAGGTAAGACCGGTTCTATCTCTGAAAGCCCTAAGCCACGTAAAACTTGCAATTGATAAATTAGAGGCGTCTAGTTTAGATCGTTGCTGGGCCAGTGTCTTGATATGGTATTGTTGTAAGTAGATGTATGATAGATACTCTTACAACACACTTAACATGTAAGTTCCATAGACCTTGGCCTTACACACAAAGGAATGATAGAGATCATCCACGATGCATATGATGGTGATCAAATGCATGGACCATATCATTCCACTTTACACATATGATGTTCGCATCTTATATTGCTAGATTGGCGTTTTAGTAGCATTTTAAGATGATCCCTCATTTAGATATCAAGATAAAAATGTGTTCTTCCTTAAGTATGCACCGTTCTATGGATCGTGTTTCGAGACATCACGTGATGATCGGGTGTACTCGACTCTACGCTTTCATACAACGGGTGTAAGACAGTTTTACACACGCAAGTACTAAGGTTCTTACTTGGCGAGCCTAGCATGTACATACATGGCCTCAGAACACGGACCGAAAGGTTAAGCATGAGTCATATAGTTGATATGATGCCCATATTGATGCTCGCCTTTGAAGCTACACCGACTCACGTGATGATCGGACTTGGTGTAGTGGATTTGGTTCATGTAATCACCAAAAAGGCATGAGGGATGTCGTTTTTGAGTGGGAGTTCATTTCTAATTTGGATTAGTCGAACTCAATTTGTCATAAACTAAATCGAAGTGAATTTGCATAATTTGTTGTAGTCATTGTCGTCTGTTCACTACCTTATGCTTAGTTTTAATTGAGATAATAGAACTATAGAATTTTGGATATTTACTTTACGAACTAGTATCGTATTGTTTTGAATGTCAATTTAAAGTTTATAAGTCCTATTGCAAACTTTCAGCAAACTCTATTTACTCCATGAAGTTTAATAAGTAGTATTAAATCAAGAGTAAGAATTCCAATGTTAGTATCTAAAGTATCATGTTTGCCTCCATGATTATTGATATTCAAAAGTTGTTTTAATATCAAGATTATATAGGAGCTGAAAATTGTTTCAGAAACCATCATGTGTGAAAGATATTGTGATATCTGAAACAATGTTTTTGGTTGCAGTATGATAGAGTATAATTTAGCAAAATACATGTTCTCATATTGTATGAGAATTTGTGAAGGATGGAGATGCTAAGCATCATCTCCCAAAAAGGTTTTGGGAACTAACATTATACTCACGATTCATCCTTATAGGCTATAGTAGCTTGATCATGAAAGTTGTCATGATAAGGATGAATAGAAGATGTAAGTAAAATGTTTACTACACTAAAAGATTAGTAAAGAATGGATTTTGAAAGAATGCCAAACATTTGATGATGGTGATCCACTTCAAAGTGCAAGTCCAAAGGTATTAGTGTTTGACTATATATGCTTTATACTATGTGTCATGTGAATGACACCACTTTTGATGTTGATAGATTCTTTTAAAAGGAAAAGGAAATGCTGAAAGAAAATCTATAAAATATTTGGCAGAAAAAAAGGTTGGAGATGTCCAACTTAGGTATATAGAAGATATACATGTTATGGCTGTATTCCTTGCTTGTTAAACAATATGGTTCTGAGGTATTGGATGCCGGTACTGGATACCGAATTGGTTGGTATGAAGTGTCATACAGGACAATGCAATTCATGAACTGCAATGGCCTAAGTAACTAGCAAGAGAATAAGTGATAATGATCATCGAAAACAAATAAAGTGTTATTGTGCTTTTCGTTAACGTCAAACCTAGTCTTCAAGATTTGTTTTAATAATTGTTATTTTGTTCCGGTATTACAAGAACAATGGTTGTTCACATAATTACCGTATTCCATAAAGGATGGATGAACTTTTACAAGTCTAGTTGGAGAAATTACATCCATAAACATTATTGCTAAAAAGTCACAAGACAAATGATTGAAAGATCACTTATGAAGTGACATCGCTGTTTAAAATTATATTGGAAAGAAGACATGAATAAACTCCATGTTGATGTATTTTTGGAGTCTTTGATTTTGATCAATTGACGCTTGTGAAACTTTCCTCGAGATAATTGAAACTCCGTCCATAGGCCAAAGAGGAACGAATGACTAACTTATTGGATATTATGCATGTTGATGTATATAGTCCATTATGTGTAGCCATATGCAATGGATCTTTTTGCTTCATATGCTTTCTCCAGAAATTTAAGTGAATATATCTATATATTTACTTAATAAGGAAGAAGTATGAAACATTTGAAAATTGTTCAAAGACTTTCAAGATGAAGTGAAAAATCATTGTAACAAGAAAATAAAAGAGTTTATGATTTGATCATAAAGGAAGATATTTGAGTTACATGTTTAGCAAAACACCTAAGATTTGAGGAATTGTTCCATGATTTGTGTTTTCCGGTAAACCATAGGTGTATGGCATATTCGAGAGATGAAACCAAACCATGTTTGACATGGTAAGATCAAAGGTGTCATTTATAAAACTACCATTATGTTTTAAGGATTAAAGCTTTAGAGACTGCCGCTTTTACACTGAAAAGAGCATCATCATGATCCGTTGAAATGACACCATATAAGTTATGGTTTGGGATAAAACTCGAATTGTATTTTCTTAAATTTTGGTATGCTATGCATAAGTAAAATGTTTACAACCAAAGTCGGATAAGCACGTCTTTGTAGGTTATCCCAAAGAATTTGTTGGGAATTTCTCCAAAACACCAAGGACAAAAGAGTTTGTTACTTGGAACATCAAGTTTCTTGAGAAGGAATTTTTCGCAAAAAGTTAAGTGGGAGGACAATAGAACTTGGATAAGGTTGTTGAACCTTAGCTATATGTGCTAAGTAGCGCAACACCGGAAAGTGTCCCGGTGGCGGCCACAATGCTCATGGCTCCCGTGATTACAAAGGTTGTGATCTCGGAGATTAGAGTTCCTATTGAACCGTGTGGGTCGGTAAGAATCAAATAGTGTGATTTGATAAGCAAGTCATTATTGTTTTGACAATGATGAACCGACTACATTCAAAGAAGCGATGATGGGCCCTGACTCCATAAAATGACTAGAAGTCATAGAATCCGTGATAGTATCCATACATGAGAAATCAAGTTTCTGAACTTGGAAGACCCTCCCGAAAGGCGTGAATCCTATCGGTCGTGTTTGGATCTATAAAGAAATAGACATGGATGTTTAACATCTATGAAATAGTTGACATGTCGGAAAGAAGTTTACGACAATTTTCAAGGAGTTGACTATGACAAGATTTGATCTTTCATAGCGATATTTAGTCTTGACGGATTAATGTAGCAACCACTACATATAATTTGATGTATGGTAGTTGAACAAACAAAACAATGTTCTTCTAATAGAATGGTTACCTAGGACGTGTACAACATGCATAATGGCATGCAAACTTCAATATCTTAAGTAAGCATAGCGGAGTTGGAATCTTCACCATGATGAAACTGTTAAAAGAGTTTAAATTCATCGGAGATGATGAAGATGCTTGCATTTGCAAGAAATTAAGTGGGAGCGCTAAGACATATTTCTAATACATTATGTAGAGAACATATTGTTGATTGGAAATGATGTATCTTATATTGACACAAGTTAAGAATTTCATTAAAATAAGATTTCGATGAAAGACTTGGGCAAACCCGGAATATTTGGCATCAATATCTATATGGATAGATTGAGGTGCTAATATGGTTGTGCCACACATACATATATGGGATATTGAAAGGGTTCAATATGGAAACAACAAGAAATGTTCTTGCTGCATGGAAAGGATTGTATCAAGATTCAAGTGTTTCAACACTTGGTGAGTAAAATCACATGAAGATTTTGATCGATTATACCGTGATATGTATATATCTAGAATGTCCTATGCTCTAAATGTTATGAGCACATACCAGAATGATTCATAAGATGATCATTGTACAATAGTAAAGATATTCTTATGATCTTTGGAAGAACTAAGAATATATCATGTATAAGTGACAAATAGTTAAAGGTAGTTCATTGTAAAGTGTTACATTGATACTAGTTTTGTCACAAGCTACAAATTAAATTTATCTCAATTTAGATTATGGGTGGCACAATGTAATGGAAAGGATGTTCCATGATGGATTTGGATAAGTTCCAAAGTTGAAACATTGTAACGGACACTACAACAAAAGGCTAAATATGACTGCTATAGTAGCAGCAAAGGAGGGCATTTGTGTTAAGAAGTTTGTTATCAAACTAGGTGTGGTTCAAAGTGGGCTAATACTATGAAGATATATTGTATGACAATAATATCAACATATTTTAACCCGAACGAACTAAAAGGTCTCACCAAAGGACCAAATTTATACAATGCCATCTCATTTGAGAATGAGTGATGCGTAGAGACGCAAAGATATGCAAATACACATGGACCTGAAACTGTCAGATCCGGAGATTATGTTAACCACTAGCAATTGCGTATATGCAACACCAGAAAGCCATAGGTGTTCAATATGCAAAGTTTGTCAAACTAGATTATTGACTCTAGTGCAAGTGGGAGACTGAAGGGAATATGCCCGAGAGGCAACAATAAAGTGGTTATTATCTTATTCCATGTTTATGATAAATGTTTATTTTGCATGCTATAATTGTATTAATTGGAAATGTTAATACATGTGTGTTTAATAAACAAAATACAAAGTTCCTAGTAATGCCTCTCATATAAATTAGCTCGTTGATTAACAAGATGATCAAGGTTTCCTGATCATGGACATTGGATGTTGTTAATAACAAGGTCACAACATTGGTGGAATGATGTGATGAACATTCATCTGAAGTATAGCATTACGATCAAAGTCATTATGTTTATATTGCTATAACATTATACGAAGTAATCTTAGTCCTTAGACCATGAGATCATGTTAATTGCTAACACCAGAAGAGTATCTTGATAACACCAAACATCACACCGTAACAGGGTGACTATAAAGGTGGGTTCAGTACTACGAAGGTGTTATGTTGAGGCTCATGGATCAAGAGTGGAATTTTTCAATCCCGATGACAGATAGATATACTTTGGGCCCTCTCGATGATATCACATTAAGATAGCTTGCAAGCAAGTGATGAGATCACTAGAATGTTATATCACGGGAACGAGAAAAGAGTGCATGTTGGTAACGAGATCAAACTAGGTATTTGGATACCGATGATCGAATCTCGGACATGTATTATATCATGAGACAAAGGGATTTAGTTACTAGTGTTAAAAGTTCTCACGATCATAGAAGTCATCGTTGAATGTGTAGGAGTCAGTATGGATCTCCAGGTCCCGCTTCTGATTATTGATCTGAGAGGGGCCTCGATCATGTCTACATTATTCACGAACCGTAGGGTGACACACTTAAGGCATACCGACACCATTTGGAGCAAATATGTTTCAGATAAAGATTTAAGAAAGCGCTGGAATTATTTCAATAGACACTGAAACTGTTTCGGGTGAAATTGCTGAAATTGGTTATGCATGTAATATTGAAATGTTGCAGGGGGTTTTATGTGAATGTTTGTTAATTAAAGTAATTAACAAAATTCTGAATAAATTAATAAAATATTTTTATTAAATGAGAGAGCATTAAATTTGGAGAAATTTAATGCATTTAAAGTTGAGACTTTAAAAGAGAATGTGAAGGGGCATTTTAATGTGGAGGGGGTTACCACCACATGAATGGGGGAGGTGAAGGGACACCCTCCATGGGCGCCGGCCATGGTAGGGGTACCCTCCCCTCCTCCTATAAAATCCCCCCTCTCACACCTTCATACTTACACCTCCTCGTGAAGGATCTCTCTCCCCCTCTACTATTATTCCCCCATGGTCTCGGATTAGCGAGATACATGTTCCCGGTGGCTTTATCTGGAAAGGAGTTGCTGCTTCCGCTGCTTTGTTGGAGCGAGGGATGGAGGTTGTCGGGGTACCGGACGTGTGTGCGATCACGGATGCACCGCTGCTTTGCGGTGCTGGACTTGGTAGTGCTGGACTTGCTGGAGCTGGATCTGAAGGACGTGCTGGAGCCGGATCTGCTGGACTCCATCACGATCTTGAGATCATCAAGTGTACGACTACATCATCCACGAGTTCCATCTCGTTAACAAAGCTTTGTTGTCTTCGAGGGTAAGTTCTCCATGGATGTATATCCACCCATTACTTGTATCTAGTAGATAGATCTTGGCGTATAGTTCCCATCGTAGGAAAATTTTTGTTTTCTATGCTGCGAACCCCAACAGGGGTATCTCCCCACGACGAAGGAGTTGGCCTGGTGGGCAGCGCCGGCCGGCGAGGTGGTTCCTTCTCCCCAATTCGGAGAGAAGGTGTACCTCAAGGCCCAGCTGGTATGAGGCGTAAGCCTGCCAGTCTCCGACTTCTTCTTGGATGTCCTCTGGCACTTTTGGGTACTCCCCCACAATCTCTCTCACAATAGCATCTTAGTGCTTAGCAACTTCGTAGCCTTGTGCGAAGGATTCCTAGGCATTATACCTCGGTTAGATCTGTTCGTGTACTTCTTTACCATCAAGAGAGAGTCTATAGAGTCCAAGGACGAATTGCGGATCTGTTGAACCATTAGCTTCAAGATTCGGCCTAGCCAACGCTTCCCCGACATCATAGGGCATGATTCATGCAAGAACTGGTAGCGCACGTACTTCTATGGCCCAGATATTCCTCTACCTGACCGCCTTGAGACTTATCCCGACTTTGTCGATGGAGCTGCCACTAAGGTGCCCGCATGGCGGACCCCAGCCTCCCTTCCCTCCAACGACAAGGCCAATCGCGTCGTAAGGCGAATTGAATGGCTCGTAGACAGAGGTCTAACGGGCTTGGATCTTGCCATGTGCTGGTTCGTTAGGCGGATCCAGCTTCTGTAGCACCGCACTGAGTTGATGTGTAAATACACTCAAGACAAGAGGGATCCCATGCAAATTTCGCGAGATAACTTCTCTACTAACTCCATCAAACTTCGGCTAAAAGAAATTGCCAATGTGAAGGACAGGAAGCACGGCTTCAAGATCACCTACGACATGTTTAATTGCGGCAAGTGCCCAAAGGTAGATTTTTTGTTTCCTTTGTTGCTTGTTATATGCTCTAAGGTTTTTCCAACTTGAAGTTGTCAATCTAACACTCTTGTGTATCCCAGCTAGCGACCTTGGCGGTAGATCAGATGGCCTCTCATGTCTATGATCCTAAGTTGAAGGATATCCAGGTAGTGTCCGAGGACGACGCCCCCAAGGATCAACCAGCTCCGGTGGCACAAAAGTGGAAGAGCCCCACCTCTAACACTGCTGCCGAGGCCAAGAAGAAGAAATCAGAGAGTAGAGTCTCCAAACGATCCACTACCACCTTAGAGGCAGAGAAGAAGAAGAAATCCATCGGCATTCCCCTCACCAAGGCTCCTGCCATGTAGTAAGTGTTTTCATTCTCCGGCTTATGCTTTTCAGCTCATACCTTTTTTCAACTCTTGTACTTATACTTCGTATGTTTCAAGAGGAAAGCCGGTGTTAGTTTGAAGCGATCCTCCAAAGATGTTGAAGGGTCAAAAAACATTCGTGACATGCTGACTAGGGATGTGGCCGCCAAACCCTCTCCCGCTACTGCTCCCCCTACTCTTGTCGCCAAGCCTTCTTCTAGCCCCGCTGGGCCTTCGTGTCCCGTCATCCCTAAGATCTCCGCCATGGAGACATATGTCAATCCAATCCTTGATATCTCGGGCTCTGTCGAGGCTGATGTTGCTCCCAGCGGCCAGGCGACGCAGGAGAGTGTTTCCTCTAAAGTGGTTGAAGCTCCGGCTAAGGATGCCACCGAGAAAGGAAAACAAGTGATGGAAGAGGTGGAGGAAGAAGTAACGGTCCAGGCGGGAGCCTCTGAGCCATTGTCTGTCTTGAAGACGCAAGAGACGGCTAGGGAATCATCCATGCCTCTGGCTTCAACGTTTCCATTGGCTGTGACTCCTCCGACGTTGTGCCTGGATGACCTCATCATGCAGGACAATGCAATTTATAACAACGCCTGGACCTTCCATGATTCCTACGCTCATCTGGCCATCAACCTTAGAGGCATTGCCATCGTAAGTCTTTTGTACTTCACTTCTTTTAATTTGTAATGTACCCCACTGTAGCCCCCGAGCTCTTAGGCAAAAAATCAATAGTTTTGTCCTGAGTGCTCCAAAGAATTAATTGTAGAACTTGTTCGTGTAGCCCCCGAGTTTCTAGTTTAGAATAAAAATTCCTACTAGACACTCTAAGAGAGAACACTTTTGTAGACCTTGAACAGGGTAAAACAGCCTTCCTGAAGCAACAGATCAAAAATAGCCAGAGTCTGTTTCTTGTAACAGCTCCTTTATTTTCCTCATGGATTCATTTCTTCCACCTTCTTATAGCACTTTTTGATTTCCGTCTTACAGAAGCCATTGCCAAGGCCAAGAGCATCGTCGAGCAATCCAAGCATATCTAGGAGCTCGATGATGAGAATAAAAAATTTAAGAAGGACCTGGCCGATGCCGTTAAGGGCCATGAGGCAGCGATGAAAGTTCTGCAAGAGTCTGCCAACACCGAGATGCAGCGCCTGAAGGACAAAATTACACAACTCAAGGAGCAGAACCAAGCTACCAAAGAGCAGAATGCTAGGAACCTTGAGGTGTACAAGATAGTTGCTGACTCGTGTATTAACGAGCTCGTTGGGGAACCCCAAGAGGAAGGTATGATGAGCACAGCAGTAAGTTTTCCATCAGTTATGAAACCAAGGTTATCAATCCAGTAGGAGCAAGGAAACACCCCAAAGGTGTAGCTAGTTGAACTTTGGCAGGGCGCACTACCAGTGCCAGCAGCAACATGGATACTTGCACAACACAACCACAGAACTCTGTCCCCAACTTGCGATGAGGTTATCAATCTCACCGGTTTTTCTTAAAAACAAAGGATTAAACGCATCGAGTGGAAGAAAGTAATAGTTTGTAGAAAGTAAACACAAAGAAGTAAACAGTTGATTGATAGTAAAAGAAAGGACCGGGGTCCATAGTTCACTAGAGGTGGCTCTCCTTAAGATAGATGACATGTTGGGTGAACAAACTACAGCGGGGCAATTGACAAACATCGAGAAAGCATACAAGCATATACTAATCATCTTGACTCCTTTGAGATTCGATTGGGCATTACAACATTATACATAGACCGTAATCCAACTGCATCTATGACTAATAATCCACCTTCAGGTTATCATCCGAACCCCCTCCAGTATTAAGTTGCAAGCAACGGATAATTGCATTACGAATTGCGTGTAAAGTAAACAATATGATTGTTCTATGAACAAACGATTATTGTTTTCTCCCTAGTAGCAACAGCACATCTAGTACCTTAGAGATTTTTCATCACTTCCCAGTTACGGAGGCATGAACCCACAATCGAGCATAAATACTAACTCTTGGAGTTGCTAGCATCTACTTGGCCAAGATAGCTACTAACAACGGAAAGCATGCAAGATCACAAATAACAAAGACATGATAGAATCAATAATGAATATGAAATAGCATCTCAATATCCATCGGATCCCCGCAAACACAACATGCAGAATTAAAAATAGATGATCTTGATCATGAACGGAGCTCACAGGATCTAAACATGATAGCACAAAGGAGGAGAACCAGTCATCTAGCTACTACTGAAGGAAATATGCCCTGAGAGGCAATAATAAAGTTGTTATTATGTATTCCTTGTATATGATAGATGTTTATTTTGCATGCTATAATTGTATTGATAGGAAACATCAATACATGTGTGTTTAATAAACAAAAAGGATTCCTAGTTATGCCTCTCTTATAGACTAGCTTGTTGATTAACAAGATGATCAAAGTTTCCTGATCATGGACATTGGATGTTGTTAATAACAAGGTCACAACATTTGTGAAATGATGTGATGAACATTCATCCGAAGTATAGCATTACGATCAAGTCATTATGTTTATATTGCTATAACATCATAAAAAGTAGTCTTAGTCCTTAGACCATGAGATCATGTTAATTGCTAACACCGGAAGAGTATCTTGATAACATCAAACGTCACACCATAACAGGGTGACCATAAAGGTGGGTTCAGTGCTATGAAAGTGTTATGTTGAGGCTCATGGATCAAGAGTGGAATTTTTCAATCCCGATGACGGATAGATATACTCTAGGACCTCTTGGTGATATCACATTAAGATAGCTTGCAAGCAAGTGATGTGATCACTAGAATGTTATATCACGGGAACGAGAAAAGAGTGCATGTCGGTAACGAGATCAAACAAGGTATTTGGATACAGATGATCGAATCTCGGACATGTATTATATCATGAGACAAAGGGATTAAATTGCTGACGTTAAAGGTTCTCACGATCACAAAAGTCATCGTTGAATATGCAGGAGTCAATATGGATCTCCAGGTCCCGCTTCTGATTATTGATATGAGAGGAGTCTCAATCATGTCTTCATTATTCGTGAACCATAGGTTGACACACTTAAGGGTTGCCGGACACCATTTAGGAGCACATATGTTCTAGACAAAAGGTTTGCAAAGCGCAGGAAATGTTTCGATAGAAACCGGAATTATTTCGATAGAAACCGGAATTGTTTCGGGTGAAATTGCAGAAAGTGGTTCTACATGTGATATTGAAATGTTGCAAGGGGTTTTATGTGAATGTTTGTTAATTAAAGTAATTAACAAAATTCTGAATAAAATAAATAAAAGAGTTTTATTAATTGAGAGTTGCATTTAATTTGGCGGAAATTAAATACATGTGAGTGGGATTTTGGGTGGAGGCCATGTTTATGTGAGTGGAGGTTCACCACATGAATGAAGGAGGGGAGGAGTCCCCCCCTCATGCGCCGGATATGGGAGGGGAGGGGTCTCCCTCCCTCCTATATAAAGCCCCCCTCTCCCCTCTCACAAAACACACCTCCTCGTGAAGGATCTCTCTCCCCCTCTAGATATTTCCCCATGGTCTCGGATTAGCGAGATACATGTTCCCAGTGGCCTTGCGTCTGGAACGAGTTGCTGCTTCCGCTGATTCGCTGGAGCGAGGAGGTGGAGGTTGTCCGGTGGCTTGAACGTGTGTGCGAGGACGGATGCTCTGCTGATTTGCGGCGCTCGGACTTCCACACGATCTTGAGATCGGCAAGCGTATGACTACATCAACCACGAGTTCCTACTCGTTAACAAAACTCGTTGTCTTCGAGGGTAAGTTCGCCATGGATGTATGTCCACATGTTTCTTTGTATCTAGTAGATAGATCTTGGCGTATAGTTCTCATCGTAGAATTTTTTTTGTTTTCTATGCTGCGGACCCAACAGTGGTATCAGAGCCTGATCTATGCGTAGGTGCTTTGCACGGGTAGTACACATATGTTTATATGTGGGCGATGATGATCATGTTATTGCATCTTCTATGTACTTTGGATATTGGTGGCATAGTGGGATGAAGCGACCCGGACAAACCATACATGTCATCATACATGAGACCGGTTCCACGACTGACATGCAACTAGTTTTGCGTAAGTGGCTAGCGGGTGTCTGTCTCTCCTACTATAGTCAATATCTGATTTACAACGAGTTGCTAATAACTTGGTTATCCTTGTTGTGGTTCATGTTCGTACGTAAGACCGGTTCTATCTCCGAAAGCCCTAAGCCACGTAAAACTTGCAATTGATAAATTAGAGGCGTCTAGTTTAGATCGTTGCTGGGCTAGTGTCTTGATATGGTATTGTTGTAAGTAGATGTATGATAGATACTCTTACAACTCACTTAACGTGTAAGTTCCATAGACCTTGGCCTTACACACAAAGGAATGATAGAGATCATACCACGATGCAAATGATAGAGATCAAATGCATGGACCATATCACCTCACTTCACACATTAGATGTTAGCATCTTATATTGCTAGTTTGGCGCTTTTGGTAGCATTATAAGATGATCCCTCATTTAGATATCAAGATAAAATGTGTTCTTACTTAAGTATGCACCGTTTTGTGGATCGTGTTTTGAGGCATCACGTGATGATCGGGTGTTCTCGACTCTACGCTTTCATACAATGGGTGTAAGACATTTTTACACACGCGAATACTAAGATTCTTACTTGGCGAGCCTAGCATGTACAGACATGGCCTCGGAACACGGACCGAAAGTTTAAGCATGAGTCATATAGTTGATATGATGCCCATATAGATGCTCGCCTTTGAAGCTACACCGACTCACATGATGATCGGACTTGGTGTAGTGGATTTGGTTCATGTAATCACCAAAAGGACACGAGGGATGTCATTTTTGAGTGGGAGTTCATTAGTAATTTGGATTAGTTGAACTCAATCTATCATAAACTTAGTCTAAATATATTTTACAAATTCTGTTGTAGATGGCACCACCTGCTTTTAATTTCAATGTGTTCATGGAGAAAGAGAAGCTTGCAAATGGTAGCAACTTCACCAACTGGCTATGAATTTGAGGATTCTCCTCCTTCTTTGCACAAAAGCAATATGTGCTAGAGGCGCCGCTAAGCCCCCACCAGCTCGATGCCTGACGAGGAAAAGAACGTCTATATAACTTGTCAGGAGGACCACAACTTAGTTCATTGCGGCATACTGTATGGGCTAGAGCCAGAACTTCGAAACCATTTCAAAAATGGCAATGCCTTTGATACCATGGGAGAATTGAAAATGATTTTCGATACCCATGCTGCCGTAGAGAGTTATAATGCTTCTGAAAAGTTCTTTAGCTGCATGATGGAAGAGAACAGCTCCGTTAGTGAGCATGTACTCAAAATGTCTGGTACGCCGATAAGCTTGTGTACTTGGGAATAACGATTCCCATTGACTTAGGCATACATCGTGTTCTCAATCTCGCCACCTAGCTACAAGAGCTTCGTGATGAACTATAATATGCGGGGCATGAAGAAGTCTCTTCGAGCTTCATCAATGCTTAAGACTACGAAGTGGAGATTAGGAAAGAACATCAAGTGTTGATGATCAATAAGACCACCGGTTTCAAGAAGGACAAGAAAGGCAAGCGAAGGAAGAAGAAGGCGGAAAATCATTGCAGCGCCTAAAAAAAACCCGAGCTAGCCCTAAGTCGACACCGAGTGCTACTATTGCAAGGGGTGGCCATTGGAAGCATCGCCCCAAGTATTTGGCGGACAAGAAGGCCGGCAAACAAACAAAGGTATATGTGATATACATGTTATTGATGTGTACTTGACTAGTACTCGCAGATGACCGGGTATTTGATACGGGATCGGTTGCTAATATATGTAACTTTCGATTCGGGCAGAACAAGCGACAACTAGCAAGGGATGAGGAGGTCACGATGTGGATCAAGAGTTGATGTGATCGTCGTCGGAACGCTGCCTCTCCATATGCCGTCGGGATTAGTTATAAACCTGAATAATTGTTATTTGGTGCCTGCACTGAGCATGAACATTGTATTCGGATCGTGTTTGATGCAAAGTGGTTATTCGTTTAAGTCTAAAAACAATGGTTGTTCGATTTATACGAATAATATCTTTTATGGTCATGCACCTGTGTTGAATGGTTTATTTCTGTTGGATCTCGATAGTAGTATTACGCATATTCATAATGTTGATGCTAAAAGGATTAAACTTGATAATGATATATCTGCATATATGTGGCACTGCCGTCTAGGTCATATTGGCGTTAAATGCATGAAGAAACTCCATTCTGATGGACTTTTGGAATCACTTGATTTTGAATCATTTGATACATGTGAGCCATGCCTTATGGGCAAGATGACTAGAACGCTGTTTTCCGGTTCAATGGAATGGGCGATAGATTTATTGGAAATCATACATACTCATGTGTGTGGACCAATGAGTGTGTCAGCGCGAGGTGGATATCGTTATTTTGTTACTTTCACGGATGATTTGAGTAGATACGGGTATATCTATTTGATGAAACATAAGTCTGAAACCTTTGAAAAGTTCAAAGAATTTCAGAATGAAGTGGAAAATCATCGTAATAGAAAGATCAAATTTCTGCGGTCCGACCATGGAGGAGAGTATCTTAGTTACGAGTTTAGCACACATATGAAAGACTGTGGAATAGTTTCACAACTCATGCCTGCCGGAACACCACAACGTAATGGTGTGTCAGAACGTCATAATCGTACTTTATTGGATATGGTTCGATCTATGATGTCTCTGACTGACTTGCCGCTGTCATTTTGGGGTTATGCACTGGAAACCGCTACATTCACTTTAAATAGGGCACCATCTAAATCCGTTGAAAAGACACCGTATGAATTATGGTTTGGAAACAAACCTAAGCTGTCATTTCTTAAAGTTTGGGGATGCGATGTTTATGTGAAGAAACTTCAACCAGATAAACTCGAACCCAAAGCGGAAAAATGCGTCTTCATAGGATACCCTAAGTAAACGATTGGGTATACCTTCTATCACAGATCCGAGGGCAAGGTCTTTGTTGCCAAGAATGGATCCTTTCTTGAGAAGGAGTTTCTCGCGAAAGGTGTGAGTAGTCGGAAGGTAGAACTCGAAGAGGTTATTGAACCTTCTCTTCATGAACTGGTGAGTAGCGCAGCACCGGAAGTTGTTTCAGAGTTGACTTCACCTAATGAAGAGAGAGCTAATGATATTGATCATGAAACTCCGAAAGAGGACACTACCGAACCTCGCAGGTCAAGCAGGACACGTGCAGCTCCTGGTGTCACGGCAATCCTGTTATGAATTTCATGATTGATGAAATAGATGACCCTGTGACGTATGAAGAAGCGATGATGAGCCCTGATTCCAACAAATGGCTAGAAACCATAAAATCCGAGATGGAATCCATGTACGAAAACCAGGTTTGGACCTTGGTGGACTTACCTCACGATCGAAAGGCCGTTGAGAATAAATGGATTTTCAAAAGAAAAACTGATGCTGATGGTAATGTAACCATCTATAAGGCTCGACTTGTCGCAAAGGGGTTTCAACAAATTCAAGGAGTTGACTACGATGAGACATTCTCTCCCATAGCGATGCTTAAGTCAGTTAGGATTATGTTAGCAATTGTTGCATATTTCGATTATGAAATATGGCAGATGGATGTCAAAACTGCGTTCCTCAATGGTAATATTGAAGAAGAGTTGTATATGATACAACCTAAGGGTTTTGTCGATCCTAAGGATGCTGATAAGGTGTGCAAACTTCAGCGATCCATCTATGGACTGAAGCAAGCATCTCGGAGTTGGAATCTCCGCTTTGATGAGGTGATCAAAGAGTTTGGATTTGTCCAAACTTATGGAGAGGCTTGTATTCACAAGAAAGTGAGTGGGAGCAATGTGGCATTTCTGATATTATATGTGGATGACATATTATTCATTGGAAATGATATAGATCTTTTAAACAGTGTTAAAAGTTATCTAAACAGCAAATTTTCGATGAAGGACCTTGGTGAAGCTTCATATATATTAGGCATTAAAATCTATAGAGATAGATCAAGACGCCTAATTGGGCTATCGCAGAGTACATACCTTGATAAGATATTAAAGAAGTTTAATATGGACAGAAGTAAGAAGGGGTACTTACCTATGTTGCAAGGCAAGACATTGAGTAAGACTCAAAGTTCGGAAACGGCGGAAGAAAGAGAGATAATGGATAAGATCCCCTATGCCTCAGCCATAGGCTCTATAATGTATGCCATGCTATGTACAAGACCGAATGTGGCACATGCTATTAGTTTGACTAGTAGGTACCAATCTGATCCAGGTTCGGAACACTGGATAGCCGTCAAGAATATCCTTAAGTACTTGAGAAGAACTAAGGATATGTTTCTTGTATACGGAGGTGAAGAAGAGCTAGTCGCTAAGTGTTATGTCGATGCTAGCTTTGACACTAATCCGGATGACTCTAAGTCTCAATCCAGATACGTATTTCTCTTGAACGGAGAAGTAGTTAGTTGGAGGAGCTCCAAACAACCTGTGGTGGCTGGATCAACGACGGAGGCGGAATATGTTGCTGCTTCAGAAGCGGCATAGGAAGCGGTTTGGATGAAGGAGTTCATAACGGAACTAGGTGTGGTTCATAGTGCGTTGGACCCAATGGTGATCTATTGTGACAATAATGGAGCCATAGCCAACGCCAAGGAACCAAGGTCTCACAAGAATTCCAAGCATATTAAGTGCCGGTTTCACTCCATCCGCGAGCATGTCAAGGATGGAGATATAAAGATTTGTAAAGTGCACACGGACCTGAATGTAGCACATCCGTTGACTAAAGTACTCCCTAGGGCAAAACATGATCAACACCAGAACTCCATGGGTGTTAGATTTATCACTATATAAACTAGATTATTGTCTCTAGTGCAAGTGGGAGACTGAAGGAAATATGCCCTGAGAGGCAATAATAAAGTTGTTATTATGTATTCCTTGTATATGATAGATGTTTATTTTGCATGCTATAATTGTATTGATAGGAAACATCAATACATGTGTGTTTAATAAACAAAAAGGGTTCCTAGTTATGCCTCTCTTATAGACTAGCTTGTTGATTAACAAGATGATCAAAGTTTCCTGATCATGGACATTGGATGTTGTTAATAACAAGGTCACAACATTTGTGAAATAATGTGATGAACATTCATCCGAAGTATAGCATTACGATCAAGTCATTATGTTTATATTGCTATAACATCATACAAAGTAGTCTTAGTCCTTAGACCATGAGATCATGTTAATTGCTAACACCGGAAGAGTATCTTGATAACATCAAACGTCACACCATAACAGGGTGACCATAAAGGTGGGTTCAGTGCTATGAAGGTGTTATGTTGAGGCTCATGGATCAAGAGTGGAATTTGTCAATCCCGATGACGGATAGATATACTCTGGGCCCTCTCGGTGAGATCACATTAAGATAGCTTGCAAGCAAGTGATGTGATCACTAGAATGTTATATCACGGGAACGAGAAAAGAGTGCATGTCGGTAACGAGATCAAACTACGTATTTGGATACCGATGATCAAATCTCTGACATGTATTATATAATGAGACAAAGGGATTAAATTGCTGACGTTAAAGGTTCTCATAATCACAGAAGTCATCGTTGAATATGCAGGAGTCAGTATGGATCTCTAGGTCCCGCTTCTGATTATTGATCTGAGAGGAGTCTCAATCATGTCTGCATTATTCGCGAACCGTAGGATGACACACTTAAGGGTTGCCGGACACCATTTAGGAGCACATATGTTCCAGACAAAAGGTTTGCAAAGTGCAGGAAATGTTTCGATAGAAACAGGAATTGTTTCCATAGAAACCGGAATTGTTTCGGGTGAAATTGCAGAAAGTGGTTCTGCATGTGATATTGAAATGTTGCAAGGGGTTTTATGTGAATGTTTGTTAATTAAAGCAATTAACAAAATTCTGAATAAAATAAATAAAAGAGTTTTATTAATTGAGAGTTGCATTTAATTTGGTGGAAATTAAATACATGTGAGTGGGATTTTGGGTGGAGGCCATGTTTATGTGAGTGGAGGTTCACCACATGAATGAAGGAGGGGAGGAGTCCCCCCCCTCATGCGCCGGATATGGGAGGGGAGGGGTCTCCCTCCCTCCTATATAAAGCCCCCCTCTCCCCTCTCACAAAACACACCTCCTCGTGAAGGATCTCTCTCCCCCTCTAGATATTTCCCCATGGTCTCGGATTAGCGAGATACATGTTCCCGGTGGCCTTGCGTCTGGAAGGAGTTGCTTCTTCCGCTGATTCGCTGGAGCGAGGAGGTGGAGGTTGTCCGGTGGCTTGAACGTGTGTGCGAGGACGGATGCGCTGCTGATTTGCGGTGCTCGGACTTCCACACGATCTTGAGATCGGGAAGCGTACGACTACATCAACCACGAGTTCCTACTCGTTAACAAAACTTGTTGTCTTCGAGGGTAAGTTCTCCATGGATGTATGTCCACCCGTTGCTCTGTATCTAGTAGATAGATCTTGGCATATAGTTCTCATCGTAGGAAATTTTTTGTTTTCTATGCTGCGGACCCAACAACTACATGGACCCGTAGTCCAGAGATGAACTACTCACGCATCACACCGGAGGCTTGCATGATGATGAAGAAGGCCTCCAGGGTGAATTGCCCTCTCCGACAGGGTGCCGGGAAGAGCTTTAGATCCCTCCCGATCTAGGGATGGAGATGACGGTGGCTACAGACTCTTTCGTGGAATTTTGATCGGGCACTTAGGGTTTCCATATCGGAGGCAACTTATAGGCGAAAGGAGAGGCCGAGGGGGTGCCTCGGGTGGCCAGACCACCCCCTGGCGCAGGTCAGGCCTGGCCACGCGGCCAGGTGGTGTGGCTGGGCCCCAGCCCCTCTCCGTCTCGCATTCTGGCTCCATGTGTCCCTCGGTGAAAAACTGACTTTGGCTTTTGTCCCGTCCAATTCCAAGAATATTCATTTTCTGAATTTCCTGGACCAAAAATAGCAGAAAACAGGCAGCTGGCACTATGGCTCTTGTTAATAGGTTAGTCCAAGAAATCATATGAAAAGTACTCCAAAGTGTGGACCCAACATAAGAAAGTAGATAAAACCAAGCATGGAACATCAAAAATTATGGATACGTTTGCAACGTATCAACATACCCAAGCTTAACTCCTACTCGTCCTCGAGTAGGTAAGTGATAAAAGGAAAGAATAATTTTTTAGGTGACATGCACCATCATAAACTTGATCAAAGTATTTGTAAAATATTCAAAGCTGGGATCATAGTACTTCAATCATAACATGAAAGACAAAGTTCTAGCAATAAGACAAAGAAACTATGTTGCAACATAAAAAGGCACAAACAAAAGATTCATGAATAACAATACTTTGTAAGAAGTTTGTTTGTTTCACATAAAGAAAACATAGCATAGTGGCATTCAGCTTGTCCCTCATAGAGTAGCAAACATAAATGCATAGGACACCTTCAAAGTTTATAAGAGTGACTAGATACAAATAGTTTAAAACAAGCAATATCAAGGTATGCATCAATCAACAAGTCTTGGGATAATGCACATAGAACTAAGAATGGCCACTATGCTCTCAAAGTAGGTGCATAAAGGTAGAAGGTGGAGACTCAACATAAAAGTAAAAGAAAGGCCTTCATAGAAGGAAGTAGCGATTCAAGTCTCATAAAGAGATTTCAAAAATTATGGTACTTAATAGCTTTCAGCTCTCATTGCCCCTATCACAAGCATATTGAAGGTGATTAAGGTTAAAGTAACACAACTAAGAGTATATGCTTGACAAGTTATAAACCAAAATCTTATGCCCCTTACTTATGAAGACTGAACCTCATGCTACTCAACTTTAGTCACAAGTAAGCTCTTTTCATTGTAAGTACATACGTATCATAGAGAACTGCCAACGAGGTACCCCTTGCACATGATACAGGAGCTATCCCATAATCAAAATGACAAGGCAAGCAGACAATGAGCATCTCAGCGATCTTTTTATTTGCTATTTGCATAGGTTTTTATTGAGGATGCTTCATAGAGTGCTCATTATGGTTATGCTGCAAGTTTCCACCATGATTAGGCATGGCTTAGGCTAGCGGCCCATGCATTTCTCTAACACACATACAAACTCCATGATCTTACAAGTTCTCCTTTTATTTCACACCGCCGGGATCCATAAGCAAAAGAACATGATATCAATAGGGTACAAAGTACAGGTGCAATGTTGAAAGCTTTCCCCATGATACATGGTTCTGCTAACTTCAACTTATAAAGCGCAAGCATATACGCAGCAAAGATGGACGCAATGGTTTAGGTTTATTAAATGCAAAAAAGTAAAGTGTACCATCAAGTTCGTGAGAGCTTTAATCACTAGTTTTCTCATAACAAGTTTAATTTGGAAGGTAGACAAAAACATGAATATACTTGGAATAGCATATGCTAGTAGGTAGGTATGGTGAAATCTTTGGAATAACTTAGTTTTAGGAGTTGGATGCATGAGTGGAACTCATACTTGGTTATGGAGGGTAGCAAAAGATTGGGAGCGACAAACTAAGAGAGCAATAATGGCCATAATCATGCAGAGCGACAAAACATCATTAATCAAAGCATAAAGTGATACTACAAGTTGAAAACTAAAGGATCATAAAGGCTATGGTGACTTGGGATAGCCATAACATGGTGTGATCATGTGCCAAGTCAACCCAAATAAAGCATCAAAGGAGAATACCACAATACTATGCTTTAATATGCTAAAATAACGCATGATTCTTCCAAGGAACATTAAGCAATCTCAATTTAGATCCAAAGGCAAAGCCAGTAAAACAACCGCTTCGACGCTTCGCAGAACCGAAATGCAAGGCCATTGGAAAGGAGCTCCATCGCCTGACCAATGCCAATTTCATCAAAGAATTGAAAAAATCAGAGTGGCTTGCAAACCCAGTATGTGTTCCAAAGAAAAACACTACGAAACTTCGGATGTGTATCGACTTTACTGCACTGAACAAACATTGCCCAAAAATCACTTCCCATTGCCGCGAATCGACTAAATCATCGATGCAACTGCGGGATGCAAACGTCTTTCTTTCTTGGATGCTTACTCAGGATACCACTAGATCAGGATGCAGGAGGAAGACCAGGACAAAACGGCGTTTATCACACCTTACAACATTTTCTGGTACACAACAATGCCGTTTGGCCTGAAGAACGCTGGAGCAACATATCAGTGGATGATGCAGAAGTTCTTGGGAAGCCAAATAGGTACGAACGTACAAGTGTATATTGATGATGTCATAGTTACCAAAGGTCAAGGATCGGTGCTGATCAAGGACCTAGAAGAAACATTCAGAAATCTTGTCCGGTTCAACATCAAACTGAACCCGAAGAAGTGTTCCTTTGGAGTTATAGCAGGATAGCTCCTCGGATATTTGGTATCAGCTAGAGGGATCGAGGCTAACCCCGAAAAAATACAAGCTATCCTCATAATGAAGAAACAAACAAATCTACATGGTGTACAACAATTGGCGGGACGAGTGGCGGCACTGAGTCGTTTTATTGATGGATTAGGAGAAAAGGCGCTGCCATTCTACGCCCTCATGAGAAAATCAGAAAAATTCGAATGGACAGAAGAAGCTCAGCATGCCTTTGAAGATCTTAAAAGAACACTTTCGACATCCCTGGTCGTCGTGTCGCCAAAAGAGAAAGAACCTTTACTCCTCTATATTGCTGCCACACATCAGGTGGTCAGCACAGTCCCGGTCGTAGAACGACCCGAAGAAGGGAAGACACACGGTGTGCAGAGGCCAGTATACTTCATGAGCGAGGTTTTGTTGCCATCTAAACAAAGGTACCCGCATTACCAGAAGCTAGCATACGGGTATTTATGACAACACGAAAATTGCGCCACTATTTTTTGAAGCACCCGATCATAGTGGTCAACGAAGCGCCTTTGTCAAGCATCCTCAACAATCTAGAAGCAACCGGGCGAGTTTCTCTATGGGGCATCGAATTATCACCTAGGGATATCACTTATGAGAAGCGCAAACAATTAAGTCACAAGTCCTGCCAGATTTCATCACAGAGTGGATGGAGTTGCAATGTGCGGGTCCACCTGACCTTTCTAGTGCCTAGACAATGTATTTTGATGGATCAAAAAGAACGGAGGGAGCGGGAGTAGGAGTCATACTAATATCACCTCAAGGCGACAAAATGCGCTACATTCTTCAGATGAGCTTTACAAACGCATCCAATAATGAAGCAGGTTATGAGGCCCTGTTACACGGCATGCGGATGGCCAAAGCATGCGGTGCAACTCGCCTAATTTTTTTTGGAGATTCCAATCTTGTAGCACAGCAAATAATGAACAAGTGCGATGCTGTTAGCGAAAACATGATTTCTTATCGCGACTTATACAACATCATGGAGGCTCAATTTGATGGATGTGAAGTATCACATATAGGGAGAGCAAGCAACTAGGAAGCCGACAATTTAGCAAACATCGGGTTATTATGTTTGCCAATACCACCAGAAGTTTTTTGGCAAGAAATAATAGAACGATCAATCAAGGCAAAAAGAGTCTCTGAGGTTGTAGCACCAAAAACAGGGAAAAAACATCTGCAAAAAGAATCGGGGGCTCCTTCAAAAACCAAAATTATAGAAGAAGCCATCAAAGAAGAAGAACGAGCAATCAAAGAGGTCATATTGATCGAACCAACCTGGATGCAACCGTATATAGCATACATGACTAAAGGGGAACCGCTAGAGGATGTGATAGAGGCCCGATGAATCACTCGACGATCAAAGGCCTTCAGGATAATCAAAGGAGAACTATACAAAAGAAATATTTTGGGTGTGTTGCAACATTGCGTAACACCCGAAGATGGAAAGATTATACTTAAACATATACGTGAAGGAGTCTGTGGCCACCATGTTAGCAGCCGAGCAATTGCTGCAAAAGCGTTCAGGGCAGGATTCTATTGGCTCACTGCAGTACATGATGCCAAAGACATCGTAAGAACATGTGAAGCATGCCAACGGTTCGCAACAAAACCTGGAGCACCCGTAGCTGAGCTGAAGCCCATACCCTTAGCTTGGCCTTTCGCTCAGTGGGGACTCGACATGGTGGGAAAACTTCACAAATCATCGCCAGGAGGACACGTATTTCTGCTAGTAATAGTCGACAAATTCACTAAATGGATTGAAGTAATGCCTGTCACCACCCAAGATGGAACTTCAGCTGTGAATTTTATCAAATCCATAGTATTTTGGTTTGGCGTATTGAACAGCATCATCACGGATAATGGGACCAACTTCACTTCTAATGAGTTCAAGGAGTACTGCCAGGAGATGGGCATCAAAATAAGCTACGCTTCGGTATCTCACCCGCAAACAAATGGATAGGTCCAAAAAGCCAACAGGCTAGTTACCGCTGGACTCAAAAAGAGGCCGTTGGCACCACTTGACAGAGCAAAAGGGTATGGGTGGATGAATTACCATCTGTGTTATGGAGTTTACGTACAACTCCAAATAATTGAACACAAGAGATGCCTTTCTTTTTGGTCCACGGTGCGAAAGCCGTGTTTCTAGTTGAAGTATCACACGAATCGCCGAGAGTAGCTGCATATAATGAAGAGGAATCAAGTGAAGCACTTGAAGATGATGTGGGATGCGCTTGATGAAGCTCGAGACGAAGCCCTCTAAAGAGCAACTATGTACCAGCAAAACCTGCACAATTACCATAGCATAAGATTGCGGCCTAGGTCTTTCGCAATAGGGGACCTAGTTCTTCGCCTCAAGCAAGATGGCCACAAGAAGCTAGAATCGCCATGGGAAGGACCATACATCGTCACAGAAGTTATTCATGGAGGAGCATATCGACTACAAGACAAGAAGATAGGAGTACATTACTCAAATCCATGGAACGTAGCACAACTATGACGCTTTTACGCATAAGATTATTTCCAAAAAAATAAGAGCTACAGTTCGGCTTATTGAGCCAAGATGTCCAGGAGAAAAGGCTAAAATAGCCATCCACTCAAAGAATAATGTACCGACGATTTTCGCCATGTATATAAAGAGAAGTTATTTGTATCTTAATCTTCCTTTTCAAAGATCAATGTTTTTACCAAACTAACAGCAATTATGAGGCTATGTCCAGATACATGCATCCGAACATAGCCTCGCGGGCTACTCCCATCGGGAGCACTAACGCGCGCCCGATAGAAATTCAGTTGTGTATAAAGTGCATTGACAAATTGCAAAAACCTTTTGAGTTTTACACTAGTGTATCCTCAAAAAGGCGTTCCTCCCATCAGGAGATAGCATAAAATAATAAAAATATATCTGATATAATCAGAAATATTGATGGCCCAGCAGGCCAACCGCCAAAAAAGCTAAAAACCTTGGATCACGCTCAGACGCAAAAAAAAATCTGAATGCCGTGTTCAGAAACACGAAGGTAAGACCCCAGGATTCGTCCTGTGTGGCCTGGTAATCGCACAAGAATGCGCTCTGCCAGAAAAACATCTGTATCAACGATACGATGCAAAATCCCGACGGACGCGTTGGGTACCCGATAAAAATAGAAAACTGGAATTCAGTATTCGGTAAGACCTCAGCGGCTCGAACTAAATTACGCCGGTTAAAAAATTCTGGATTCGAGCCTAGGGACTTGAGTTTGATGTAGGTCAACCTTTTTTTTGCCCAGGAGCAATTAATTGATTCCCAATCCATCAGAAGCATCAGACTTTTTGTACCAAAATCCCTATGAAAAACAAAATCAAACAGAATGAGAGAAAGAAGAAAGAAAACTCTAAGACTCAACCTGAAAACTGTAGATCCAGGAAGAGTCTTGGGGGCTACTGACATGGATATGATTACTCAGATGCTCATTATTCACCACCCTACATTGGGTAAAAGGCCTGTGGCCCATAAGGATTCCAGATAAACAACCCAACGAAGCAACCGCCAGAGACGTTTTTGTATTAGGAAAGAAACTATGAACCGACATTATGTTGGTGTTGTAATAGCGCGTGTATGAAACCTATCTGCATATAGCTTTGAGACCCGGCCTATTATATATAGGGCGGGAGAAGCCCAAGTGAGGGTACAGAAATCTAGAGGATAACTTGTAATAGAGTGTCCCCCCCCCCCAATATTTAGGTGACTTTGTCTTCATTGTTTTCCTGACATCCGACGAAATCCCCATTGTTCTGTTTTCCACGAAACCCCAAGTCCATCACCATGGGTATTGTAGAGGTTACCCCTCGTCACTCGCTAAATCAATTTGGCAGTCAACTCTCCATCCTCAACCACTAAGTACCTCAGCGGGTGCGAGTCCTGCATCACCTTCGACAGGCGCGATCCCCTGCGCCAAGTACCTCGCCCGGGCCACTCCCCCTTGGTGCTCGAAGCGCAAATCAGAGGCTTCGAGATGAGTCACGTCTTCATGGACGGCGACAGTGGCATCAACCTCATGTTTGCCAGTACCCTGTGCGCCATGCGGATCGCCCCCTCTTTCCTAGAGGTCTCTGACACAATGTTCCATAGCATTATCCCAGGGAAGGGCGTATACCCCTTGGGAAAAATCAACCTGGACGTCATCTTCAGCACACTGGAAAACTTCAGACGAGAGCGCCTCGAGTTTGAAGTGCTCAACTGGCCCTCACAATATCACACAATCCTCTGACGTGTCGTGTTCGCGAGGTTCATGGTGGTCTCACACTATGCCTACCTGTAGATGAAGATGCCGGGACCCAATAACATTATTACCGTCAGCAGAAGCTTCGCCAAGTCAGACAGCTACGACAGGGAATTCAACAGAATCTCCCAATCTTTCGGCATGCAGGAGGAGCTGGCGAGGCTGAAGGAGTCGACAGACAACAGTCTACCTCCCCCGAGTAAGCCGAACGCACCTGACCAATCCTTTGACTCATCGGTGCACACCAAGGTGGTCTAGGTCTACCCAACCGACCAGACCAAGACAACCCTCAGCGCCGACAACTTGAGTTCCGCATAGGAAATTGTGCTTGTCGAATTCCTCCGTGAGCACTAGGAGATATTCGCCTCGTATCCAGTGGACATGCCAGGAGTTCCTAGGGAATTCACCGAGCACTCACTCAAGACGAATTCTGATGCCAGACCAGTCAAGCAGTTGATATGTCGACTGTCAGAACCAAGGGCAAAGGAGGTCAGTATGGAAGTCAATAGACTCCTCGATGCCAACTTTATATGAGAAATAAAGGAGAGCACCTGGGTAGCAAATCACGTGCTTGTTCCTAAATAGGACACGGATATCCTGCGGATGTGCGTGGACTTCACCTGCCTCAACAAGCATTGCTCGAAGGACCACTTCCCATTACTGCAGATCAACTAGATAATCGACACCACTATAGGATGCGAGTGCCTCTACTTCCTCGACGCCTACTGAGGCTACCATCATATTCGAATGAAGGAGGAGGACCAGGAGAAAATGACCTTCATCACACCTTTTGGTGTCTACTGCTACACAACAATGCCCTTCGGGATGAAGAACGCAGGAGCCACCTATCTGCAGTGCATGCGGGCCTACCTCAAAAACCAGCTTGGCCGGAACATCCAAGTCTATGTCGACAACATCATCGTCAAAACCAAGGAGAAAGCCACATTACTGGACGATCTCTGTGAGACCTTCGACAACCTCGACCGCTACCGGATCAAGCTGAATCTAGAGAAATGCGCCTTCGGCGTACCATCTGGGAAACTGCTTGGGTACCTCATATCTTCTAGGGGAATAAATGCCAACCCGAAAAAGGTAAAGGCTATACCTGCCACGGAGAAGCCAAAGAATGTCAAAGGCATCCAGCAGCTGGTTGGGCAAATCGCGGCGCTCAGTCGATTCATCAGTCGGATGGGCAAAAACGCACTACCATTCTATTAGCTCCTCCACAAAGCTGAGAAGTTCGAGTGGACGGACAAGGCACACGATGCATTCGACGACCTCAAGCGCCTACTCGCCACCTCTACAGTGCTAGTGACCCTAGGGAAAAGGAGCCAATGTTATTATACATCTCCGCCACCAACCAGGTGGTCAGTACCATACTAGTGGTAGCATGAGCTGAAGACAACAAAGTTCATGGAATGCAACTCCCAGTATACTACCTCAACGAGATACTCACGCCAACAAAACAGTGGTACCCACACTACCAGAAGTTGGCTTATGGCCTCTTCATGAAAGCACGAAGACTGCGCCACTACTTTCAGGAGCACCCCATCGTCGTGGTGAACAACACTCCACTGGGTACATGCTCAACAACCTGGACGCCACGGGACGAGTCGCTCTTTGGGGAATCGAGTTGTCTCCACGAGACATTACATACGAGAGGCGAGGGGCGATCAAATCGCAAGTTATCACAGACTTCCTCATTCACTAGATGGAGGACCAACTCCTTAATACACCAGACATCTCCTGTCTATGGACAATGCACTTTGACAGATCCAAACGTCGAGAAGGAGCTGGCACCGGCGTCATCTTGACATCACCGCAGGGCGACAAGATGAGATATGTCCTGCGAATGTAGTTCCACGCCTCCAAAAACGAGGCAGATTATGAGGCCCTGCTCCATGGGATGTAGATGGCCAAAGCCTGCAGCACAACGTGACTCGTCATCTACGGTGACTCCATGCTCGTGGTGGACCAAATCATGAACCGGTGCGATGCTCTAAGTGACAACATGATTGCCTATCGCAACCTTTACGACGCACTCGAAGGAGATTCAACGGCTACGAACTGCGGCACGTAGGCCGTGAAAGCAGCGAGGAGGCTGACACGCTCGCCAACATAAGGTCCACCTGCGCTCCGATACCACCGGGTGTATTCCTAGAGCGGATCTGTGAGCGCTCCGTTAGGCCAAAGGCTCCTAAAGGACCATCCAACACATCAAAGGACTCAGGGGTCACGCCACCCGAAGAACTCGAAGGTCCCAGCAATGCGGAACAGGGAACAGAACCCGAAGGCCCCATGGAGGTAATGCTCATCGAGCCATCCTGGACGCAACCGTACATCACATACCTGCTCAACAACAGGATGCCAGACGACCCGACAGATGCGCGACACATAGCGCGGTGCTCCAAAGCCTTCACCATTATCAACCGCAAGCTATACAAATGCAGCATTACAGGAGTCCTTCAGCGATGCGTCTCCAATGGTGATGCGAGAACCATACTCCTCGCGATACATGAAGGCACCTGCGGTCGTCATGCCGGGAGTCGTGCCCTCGTTGCCAAGGCTCTACAAGCTGGTTTCTAATGGCCAACGGCGATGCGTGATGCCATGGACATTGTCCAGAAGTGCAATCCTTGCCAAAGATTTGCAGATAAGCCACACGGACCAGGCGCGGAACTCATGCCAATACCTGTGGCTTGGCCCTTCGTGCAATGGATACTCGACATGGTCGGCAAGCTGGAAAAATCATCACCTGGAGGATATGTCTTCCTCCTTGTCATAGTCAACAAGTTAACCAAGTGGATCGAGGCCATCCTGGCGACAAACCAGACAGGCACCACCGCAGTCAAGTTCTTCGAGTCCATCGTCTTCACGTTCGGGGTGCCACACAACATCATCACCAACAACGGGACGAACTTCACCTCAAATGAGTTCTAGGATTTCTGCGAAAACCTGGGAATCAACATCAGCTACACTTTGGTAGCACATGCCCAGACCAATGGTCAAGTCGAGAAGGCCAACGGCCTCATCTGCAACGGCATCAAGAAAAGACTCCTCGGACCACTCGAGTGAGCAGCTTGGTGTTGGGCTGAGGAGCTGCCATGCGTACTATGGAGCTTGCGCACAACTCCAAATAGCGCCACAGGATACACCCCGTTCTTCATGGTACATGGCACTGAGGCAGTACTACCTGCATAAGTGCGCTACAGGGCCCCAAGGGTCGTCGCATACAGCAAGCCTGAATCTATGGCCGCACTCGAAGACTCCGTCGACCTCCTCGATGAAGCACGCGAGATCACGGCAGAACAATCAACGATCTACCAGTAGAGCCTCCACAACTACCATAGCCGACGGGTGTGCCCAAGATCCTTCGTTGAAGGAGACCTCATCATGCGATTGAAGAAGAAAGGACACCTAAAGCTCAAGTCCCCCTGAGAGGGACCCTATGTGATTACTGAAGTAATCCTAGGTGCCGCCTATCGCCTGAAGGACGTAGATAGTGGAGTCGCATACTCCAACCCATGGAACATCGCGCAACTGCAAAGATTCTACCCCTATATGTTTTTACTTTACGATAAGGCTACTCAGTCAGGCTACTTAGCTAAACATTGTACCTCCTGATATTCTACAAATAAATAAAGCTAAGTGCCTCCAACCATGTATCTTGTTACATTTACTTTCACTATTGTTTCTGCACTCGGGGGCTGCGCCTCCCTAACGGTCTCGTCACACATATTAACTCACAAAGCAATGACCCGAACTAAACCAGCCAATCGAACCCTTGATAAAACCAACCCGATTTCAAAGCAACTGGTAGGTTGTCAAGGCGATGAGATCCGCAAAAGTCAGGCTAACGAAAAGGCTTTGCACAATTGCCAAAAACAAAGAAGCTAACAACTTTACATACAAAACATGGGTATCAACACCCAGTCGAAACAACTATACAAAGTTTACAACATTTATACGTCCTATGTAGGTTAGTCACTACTCTACTAACACGAAAGAAGAACGTTGGTACGCTTGTCAAACAGGCTCATGATGTCTTCCGCTGGATGATCAAACGCTCGATAATAGGGCACCATGTTCCACGCCATCCCTGTTGGAGACGGCAGTGGTCCTGCGGCGACAACATCCAAGTCCACATCGGGTTGTTGGATGTGCACAAGCGCTAATGCAGCCTTAGCACCCGCAACAAGCTGTTGGTGCACGCACTCGCGTACTGCATTAGCACTCTAAAACTTCCGCATTAGAGCCAGCAGGCTTGAGGGTGCGGTATCCAACGGAAATATTGCCTAGAAGATATGCTTTAGGCACGACTGCGCTTTCTTCAGAAAATACAGTACCTGTGACACGTGATCTTGTAACGTTTCCAGCGTGATCGAACGACCCCGGTCGGTCCAAAAGAATCCACAAGCTTCTAGCTGGTCCTGAGTCAAACATCTCAGTCGAATGCTGATGCGATCCCTCTCTTCCCATGGAATAAGATTGACAACTGCAAATAACAAACATATTAGTCAACACACCGGCTACACGGAAAAACAAGAGCAAAGCAGTCAAGCAAACACCCACACTACAACTGCTCATTGATTTGGGCCACCTCGCCAAGAAGATAAGCTTCCTGCACGAACGCTTTTTCTGCCTTTGACTTCCAAACATTAGCATTATCGTGGATGACCAGCGGTTCTCGCTCTAAGTGCTTCACACAGTCGCGCAGTCGAGACAAAAGCGATAAATCCTCCACCTTCGAACGTGGTTGCGCCATAGGTTCACCAGAGGAGGGTTCGCCAGGCGCATCAGCGGAAGGCACATCTTGCGAACCACTCGAAGGGCCATAACCAAGCAGAAGATTGGAAGAATAATAGACACTATACACGGAAGTCAAATGGTGCAAGCACGAAGATAATTTATACATCGAGAATTGTAACAAGTTCTAGCGGGGGAACTCCCACAGAAGCAGTTCAAGGACAAAGCCAAATTTCTTCACGCAGCTACAAAAGGAAGCAATGAGGATGGCTATGCCTACGCTTCAATACCCGCGTGCTCCGATGACTCCGTGGTAGCCTCCGACGCTGTGGCTTTTGCTGCGGTGGCCCCTGATGCCGTGGACTTCAACGCGTTCAGCCGCTTTCGCTCCGCAGAGTACTTCGTGAGTGTCTGTATGAGCCGCGACCCATATTTATGACAGTGAGTAGCAAAGGGAGCGAAAGCTACCTCCTGGCCCTCCGTGGTCATTGGAATCCTCGAGGTTATCCGGTCGATGTCAAGATTGGCACCGCAGGCCTGCGCCATCACCAAACCCATGGACGCGGCGACTCCCTTCTGTGCGTTCTTGAAGTCCACAGGCACGCCACCCGCGAAGGTCTCGACCAGGACATCAAGATCTTCAACTAACTTGGCCTTGGGGAGCATTTCTTCACGAAGGAGTCCTGGAACGACTCTGGCCTTCTTGAGGGCATCTTGAGCGGAGACACCACGATCTTCGATCGTTGCCACAACATCAACCAAGGCGTCCCCACGGGCCAAAGCCTGGCGGTCGAAGCCAACACCAGCAGCATCTGGAATATCATTCCATTAAGTTAGCAGACATGACGAAAAGAGGAAAATACAAGCATAACAAAAAAGATCAGATATACACATACCCGAGAGTGCTTGTGCGACAGAGAAAAGTTGTTCTACGAACCCCTTTTCTCTGTCGGCTGTGGCGGCCATCAGGTCATCCTCGCGCCTCTTTGACTCCTGTTTGAGGCGCTCAAGGGCTTTGAGTGCCTCATCTCGCTTGGTCTCTGCTGCGCGCAAACTCTTCTCAAGGGAAGTCACTTGACGAAGCAGGTCATTGTTTTCCTCTGAAGAACAAGGAAAACACATCAAAAGCCAAACAAAACAAAGATTTAGCAGCACAACACACGTCGACTGGCTTACTTTGCAGCTGCTAGTTGTTAGTATCTAGTCGCTCATGTTGTCGGCCCAGGGCCACGATCTGATCACCTAAACGAACAACCTCCTATAGGATGGGCTATAGAGGATAACATATATCATCATAAAGTTTCGACTCCGACCAAAAACTTCAAGTGCAAAGCTCTTGAACACTTACATGGTCACTTGAAGACTTAGTGTTTTCTTGGTGGGTGTCCACAAAAGAAACCTATGTTGCCTCGAGTGGGGAAAGCTTGAGGAACTCTCACCGGAGTTGGTTACTACCTTCGGGGACGGTGCTGATCCCTCCGCATCCGCACCTTTATAGTCTAGGTCTCTGGTATCCCCCAGGAACTGGCAGTCATCCGATGATGATGATGATGCGGTCCTACTACAACAAGTTCATAACGACATTCAACACAAAGACAGTTGCAAGACAAAAAATCCTTAATACCCCAGCATAAGTCTTACCCGTCAAAATTGTCGAGGTCAGAGTCCTCTTCCAACAGCTCTTTCAACTTCTTTGGCTTCTTTAGTGGTAGCGGAGCCAGGCTGCGGACAGGAACCAATAGAATCGGGTTGGTGGTGCCTACCTTAGGCAAAGTATCCTTCAGTTCCTCTGGCATAGACGCATCAGATTCTTCACTCTAGGAACACTTGCGAGTGTCACCCTCATTGGAATCAGGGATTTCCTGTGCAGGCACAGTCGACCCTGATTCGTCTTACTCTTCGACCTCAAAGGGTAGAACTCCCTCCGGCTGAGGTGGTAGCGAAGCCGCCACTTTCCATTCCTAATATTAGTAGCAAACTACAATCAAGGCAAGCCTTACAGGCAAAATGACAAGCAGACAAAAGACGACGACAAAGTTACCTCAGGAGGAGAGTTACTCGCGCGAAAAGGCAGGACGGCTGAGTCGCCAGGAAGTTTATCCTTAGTAGTTTACTTGGTCAGCGACCTAACCCTTCTGTCAACCTCTCCTGAAGATATATCCTCCTTGGAGACGCAAGTGACGTCATCGCCACCGGTACAGAGGAACATCGAGTGTGCCCTAGCCTGTAGAGGCTGCACCCGACACTGCAAGAACGTGTGAATAAGGTCGACGCCTTTGATTTCTTGGCCAGGGATAAGCTGAAGGTCATAGACATGCTTGTACAAGACTTCGACTTCCTCAGCCTCGCCCGACATCACAACATTCTTCCAAGACCTTTTCCTCCTTAGCTCAGCCTTGGGGTCGAAAGGAGCTAGTCCATATTGTTTGCCGTCAACATGTTGATCGCGAATGTAGAACCACTTCTCCCTCCATCCCTGGACGGAGTCAGTAATGTTGAGGCTGAAGTATTGGACATTGGGGTCCAATGGATCCCGCAACCGCCAACATCATACACAACCAAGCCAGAACCCGACTATCGCTTCAGCTTGAACAACTTCTTGAAGAGGCTGAAGTGTGGCTCGACTCCGAGCCAGCACTCGCGAAGGGTAATGTAGCACGTGATGTGCATGATAGAGTTTAGGGTCAACTGATGCAGTTGGAGCCCATAGAAACACAACAACCCTCGCACAAATTTGTGGAGGGGGGGAGAAAGACCACAAAGGTTGAAGGCCAAAAACATCACCCAAAATCGAACAGGAGGATTGGGGATTACCTCTGGCCCTAGCATCCTCCAATCTACTGCATTAGCAGGCAGCAGGCCGTCCTGGCGATGAGTGTGGATATCATGCTCCTTCAACAAGGTGCGCCACCATGACCCGTTGGTCACGCGGGTCCCTAGACCCTTCTTCTTGGTGGCAGTGGCGGTGCCGGACCCAGCGGCGTCTGCACCATTCTTCTTTGTCGCAGCAGTAACAATAGCAGATCTAGTGGTAGCGCCTCCCTTCTTTTTCCCCATATTGCGGCGGCGGAGAGATCGGAGAAAGTAACAAGGAAATGCTTTGAGTATGTCCAGCACAGCGAGAGCAATGGGCCCAAGGCAGCAAAGGGGAATGGCAATGGTGCATGCAGGAGGAAGAAGATCAAGTGCGAAAATTACCGCACCCCAAAACCCTACTTAAGCACCAGGGGATATCATCCAACGGCTCGCAAAGCTTTACCTCTACACGTGGCGCACATCAATGAAGACACGTGGTGATGGTAATATTGAACCGTCGCTGCATGTTCCCCACTACACGTGGGAATCAAGGAGGCGAAGTTAAAACAAAGACTACACGTGACTGGTCAAATCCCAGTTAGGCGTTGGGACCCACCCCGGTCAAGTCCCATCAGCACTTCTTATGCGGGCAACCGACCTCATCCAATCATCAGCACTAACGTCATCAAAAAACCCACTCCAACGGAGATTGTCTTCGACTGATTTAGTCCTTGCTTGACTCTGCGAGTCAACCAAGCACTCAGGGGCTACTCCTAACAGGAGTGCTGGCCACGCACCTGAACATTACAAAAAGGGCATACATTGCCATGATAAGCGTATGACATTTATATCTCACTCCTCTTTTGAATTCACAATTTGAATGCGGACTCGGGGGTTCGTCTCATAGGGTGCGTTGAAAGCACAATCGGAAAAAAATAAAAATAATGACATGGGTCAACAATTGTTCAAAGTCCCCACTCGAGTCTGCGACTCGTGTAGGCACTCGGAGGCTACTCCCATAGGGAGCGCTGGTCGCGCACCCTATGAAGCGAAAAATAATTATACATGGAAAAAGCATTAACCATGTCCGCACCATAAGCATTCAAAGCATTCGGCGACTCCACCCCACAATCACTAAACATACCCAACAAAGAGACAATGTCACCTGGGTCACTTGAATCACCTCCGCAGTGAATAATCTTTCGGATGTCGCGTTAACAACATGAAGGTAAGACTTGTAAAAGGCATGGTAGTGCACTTGATGCGCTCTACTAGAAATAATCCGTGCCTATAGGCATGATGAAAAGGCCTTGACGGATGCATCGAGTGCCCCCCAAAACACTAGAATTCGACTCTATAAGGCCTCCGCGGCAGGAGTCGAATTACGCCAGCATTATTCCCAATTCGAGTTTGGGGAATCAAGTTTGAGTAGATAGTGTTGTTTTTCCCTAAGGCAGTTAACTGATCCCGATCCGTCGGATGAATCAGGCACGCATTTCGACAATCCTTATGACACAAACTATGGCACCCGAAAGAACTTTGGATGAGCCTATATCCCATGCACTCGAAAGACTTATAGTCTCCACCCTAATATGTGATTCGGCTGGACACTCAGGGGCTGCTGACATGGGTATACCTTACACGTACTCGAGATTAGCCTATACGGTCCAGCCCAAGAAGGAGTCCAGGGTGTGAACGAAGCCCAGCAAGGATTCTGGTGGCCCATAGGAGTTTGAATACTTGAAGGACACGACAAAGTGTAGATAGAAATTTGAAGGGAAAACCCCAATATGTAACTGACTCGACCTGCTATCCCAAGACCTAGCCTCCATATATAAAGGCTAGGAGGGGGCGGTGAGGAGGACAATCCACACCCTTGCATACACCTCACCAGATTGCATCTGCACATCCTTGTAACCTTCGAATCCCTCATAATCAGGAGCAGACAAGAAGGAGTAGGGTCCTCTACGAGGCCTTGTCACTTGTGTGCTTGTTTGCTAGCCAATTGATGCCTCCAACGCTCCACACTTCCTCGAACCTAATCCCATCCACGATGGGCATTGATGAGTTAACCCCTCATTACCCACCAACCCCGCCACCCTCACGTGAACCCCTACCCCGCTCAAATCCATGGCGATGTCGTGTAGGTCAACCTCGATCCACCCCTTTGCCTCCAAGCATGACAACTACCCCCTCCGCGCCGTCCTTCCTATCTAGTCCATCATCCTACACCTCGTCCTCTCCATCATGGCATCTAGCCACTACCCTCTTCCTGAACATCGTTCCCCTGCCACCACCCTAATCTGTGACTGAAGCCATGCCGCCATGGTCTCCTTCACCTCGACTTCCTCCCATGCATCCACTATCGTATATTTGGTGTTCCCAATGGCACTAGGGTATCTCATGATGTAGGATGTGTATCAAACTCCGGGGGCTGAACACACAAGCTTCAAACCCTTGTCCACCTTGGTGGTAGGAAAGCACACACACACGATAGATACACCCGGTTTAGGCCATTGTGCAATGTAAAACCATACTCCTTGTCTATATTGCTTATATTTCTTGGTGAGGTTTACTATACAAGTGCGCTGATTGAGCGATCAGATATACGGTTTGTAAGCTAGGGTTCCAAGGTAGATGCAAGATTGATTAGGATCTGATCCCCTTCTAAGGTTGTGGCTCTGCCCCTCTTATAGCATTGTTGGTCCTCTTCCCCAAGTAATTGGCGGGAAGGGTATCCACAATGTGACAAGAGAGGATAAAGGCGCACATTCTACTTTTTACCATGGACTTGGTCCATGGCAGATAAAGCATGGTCTATGGCATGAACGTCGATCCCACTGATGACATCCTCCCCCATTGCACCACAATGGCCATGGTCTCCTTGCACCCACGAGGTAAACCTTGGGATCCTCCTTGGTGGCAGTAGTTTTCGGCCACCCTTTGATCCTAGTAGAGCCACGTTCCACCTTTAGCGCAGAAAGGAGGAAGCTTCTTTTGGCTTCTCTAGCTGTGGTGTAGCTTATCCTTGATGTCATGCTTTTCCCGGCCGTAGAGCCATTGGTGCGCTCCACGCCACTCCCCTGTGAGAGGATCCTCGCGAGCATGCTCCTTCCCTGAAGAAGGATTCCGGAGATGCTGCCTCACGACGTCCATGCCACTATCGAGAACAAATGACAGGATGGTACCTTAGTAACCACCCCATGCGCTTGAAGTTGTCCTTATCTTCTCTTATTCTCCGTTGCCACTGTTAATCTTCAAGCTTGACCACCATCGCCTCTAGGCTCGTGCATTTCTCTACAAAACTTCCCCTACAGAGTGATGGCGCCCAAGAAAGCTCAAGATGCCAAGAAGGACAAGGATGTTGTGCTAGAGGCGTCGCTAGAGCCCTCCACTATGCTAGACAGGTCCACATCTGCAATGATGAGGGGCTCTGCAATGTCCGCTTCCTGGTGGCTTGGAAGGAGAACTAGTGGGGGCCCATTGGCCTCTGGCACTCCGTGATGCCTTGCTTTGACCTCCCTGCCATGGTGTACCCCTTCTTCATGCACACCATCCAAGCAGGCCTAGTGACGCCGCTCTCCTCCTTCTTCCTCGTGATGATGGAGCACTACAAGATTCACATGTTGCATTTGCAGCCCAACTCTATCACCACCATTGCCTTCTTCGCATTCTTTTGTGAGGCCTTCCTTGGAATCAAGCCTTTGGTGGTGTTGTTTCGCCACTTCTACAATCTTTGCATCATCGCTAGAGAGCAGTGATCTGGGTCCGTCTCCCTCCACACCACCAATGCTATGGGGTCTGTCTACATCCCCATGTTGTGGCAAAAGAAGATGGAGGACTACCAGGTGCACTGGGTATGGATGGACGCTCGAAAGGAGAACCCACTTTTCAAGGTTCCGATGGTGCCGGTGGTGTGGATCTCCTGATGGGGAAGCAAAAAATTCACTGGCGAGGCGGCCATCATGATCGCAGCCTGCCTCAAGGCCCTGTGCCTAGGCGACCTGACGGGGCAGATTGTCGCCAAGGAGTATGTCTATCGGTGCATATCCCCTCTCTAGGCCCACAAGGAGGCCACTTGGGCCTATACCAGTGCAAATGACCGGATGAAGCTCTAGACCGACATCATCACACCTGATGTCATCGCAGAGATGATGATGATACTCTTTGTTGAGGAGGGAGTGCCTAATCCGGCTAGGATGGACCTCCTGCTATACCTCCAAGAGGCACCACGAAGGGCCTAAATCCTTGTGAAGATGCCCGTGTTCAACACGTAGGGCTGCTCCAGGAGGAGCCGAAGGAGGAGTAGGAGGAGGAGCAGGAAGAGGAGGAGCAGGAAGAGGAGGAGCAGGAGGAGTGATAGGATCTCGAGGCTCGAGCCCACAAATCCATCCTCGTGGAGGAGGGAGAGGATGTTGAGGGAGAGGAGTGTCTGCGGCACAAGTATAAGCTTCGCAAGATGGTGTGTGGGTCCGAGGATTAGGGCAGTGCAGATGAATTATGGGTCATGCCTTGCCATCATATCCTAGAGGATGACGAAGAGGGCGACGGTGAGGCCCACGTCCATCCTCACGAGGAGGGAGAGAGTGGGAACCCTAGCGAGGCTCACGAGAATGAGGGCCTCAGCATGCACTTAGTCAAGCAAACATGTTATACTATGGGGACCAAGTAGTTAACCACTCCCGATATAAAGGAATCCTATCTTAGGACTATGGCTCCTGGATATAATATTATTGTGGTCTGGGTCACTATCTTACATATGAAGCCTTCGCCATATTCTTGGCTGCTTCTTGGTATTAGAGCACTCGATTTCTTCTTATCATGAGGATTCTGTAGGTAGAGAGATCTTGTGGTATCCTTGTGTTTGCTGGCATTGGTTTCTCTTCATCTTATTATCATCGTCTGCACTGGATTCCAAATCCTATTTGTTTTAAACCTGTATGTTTGGACTTAGGGTAAGAGAGAGAAGGAACCTTTTTCAAAAAAAATAAACTAGGAGGAGGTAAGAAATAGAACATTTCGAAAGGCGTTGAGAAAATAGTTTTTGAAAACTGGAGTTTCCAAACTGTTTGTTTTTTCCTGTCTAACGTCCATGCTAAGTAAGGTCTCCTACAATTAGGATGGCTCGGATATCATGTATGTGGGGTCCCCCAGATTTATCGTCCGAGAAATCCCTCTTATTCACATATCCACGTTCCATTGATCAAAGAGCCATCGAATATAACCGATAAGTATCATAACAATATCCAAAACGTAACGAGAGAAATAATTACATTGATACCATTATGGCTATACAAACTTTAGCAGTGAATCTTCATCAAACGCAAAGCCCAATCATGCTTTAATCTATAGGCAACTGACTAGGAAGAAGGCCTAGCTCGCATAGACGTCAATGACTCCAATACCCTTCATGATTCTGAAAGTATGGCCAAGTAAATAGCCAGGGACAATGCCAATGAGTACTTTGAATGTACTCGCAAAACCACCAGGATAAGGTAAACAAGATAATGCAGTTTGGATGTGGCAAGATAGCTCTAGCTATGGTTGTTTTTGAAAAGCCTGGTTTCTCTTGTAGATTTGTCATCTCTAGATCTTTGTTGAAAAGGAGTTTTAAAAACATGTCTCGTTTTTAAAAGCTGGATATCTCCATCTCCTTGTTAAAAAACCTTTTAAAACATTTCTAGCGGAAAACCCTTTTTAAATATCTTCAACCATCCATGGTCAAAACAAAACCTTAAACTCAGGTCAGCTTAAGACCTCCTAATTTCATTACATCCTTTCTAGAATCACCACTTGGGTACTCCTAGCAATCACCTTTCCAACCATACTTGACCGTGGACACGACTACTCGAATAGATTATACTCTGTAGAGTTTGTGCACTTTACCCACAAGAATCAATACATCCACCGGGATTCAACCATGGCCCTCTACACATGGTAAATGGGGGTTCAGATAATCAAACATAACCTTTCATTTTTCGACCCTAGCAAAGGCACCATTCCCTCTTGGGTTTTTTCTCCCTAGAAATGTGTATGTGGCTCTCTTAGCCATAATCCTCCCTTCCGTACACGCATATACCCAAACCGTAGTGTGGGAAATACCTTGATTTATTGATTTCACTTCCTTCCACACTCCTAAGTCATACCATCCGCGGGAGACCCAATTGTTTGCCCGGCCTATCAGGGACATGACATCATCCCAGGTATGTAAACCTTTATAGGAGAAGACCCGGGATTCAGGGGATTTCTCCCTTCTATCTTGTTTAGGGGCTGCTCATGCTAAATATAACAATTTAAGAGTTAAGCCCCAGCTCCTAGGGTAAGGTGGTTGGACGGATAAGTTGTTTCCGTAAGGGCGTAGAACATCCCTTCTCAAACTTAAGTCCATCATTCTCATCCTTGCTCATCACTTTCCTTCTTCAAAATCTCCACTTGTAAACAATGCCTCTTTCCAAGGGTTTTACCAAAATGCTTTTTAAACCAGTTGTTGGGTAATCCCCAAAATAGTTTGTTCATTAAATCTATGGTTTCCAACGAGGTAGAATGCTAACCATCGAGCTCTCAACCTAAAGGGGTATATGTGTCAATAAGGGTGGTGTTTTGGGTACACGAAGTCATAAATTGGAGAAGCCAAGTTACTAACGTTGTTGTAGTAAAACAAACATGCAGGTAAAATGCAATTTGTAAAGGAGATACAAAACAGGTAATTAAAAGGACTAGGAAAAGTATTGGAATTCAAGAAGGCTGGCTTGCTTGTGATCAACAACATGTCCCTAGACTTCTTCTTCGAGTATGATCCATTCTTCTTGAGTTAACACAATCGCAACTATTTTCGTCATATAGCATACATGAAAACAAAATATATCATAATCAATACAAGGTAGAAAAACAACAATCCAATGCAACATACAAACTTACAATACACCACTAGTTTCTGTAGGTTTGGTTAAATTGAGTTTATAGCTTGTGGAAATACTTTATTTGGGTTAGTGCAATTTCTTTTATGAATACTAGTCCAAAACTACTTTAAGTGGTTTTCTACAAAGGCTTGGTTCTATATGATATCAATGTACAAAAATGATTCATGAGATAGGTTTTGATAAAACAAGGTCACCAAAAGTGGTTTCATTATTATATCAATTTCTTTTAATTAGTTTCAGGTTTTCTAGTGAAATAAACCATAGTTTTAGGAAATAAATCACTAGAAATTATCTGTAGGTACAAACATTATTTACTCTTAATGTTAGATAGGCATAGATATGGTAGTTAACTGGGAGTTGGTTTCACTTCAAAATAATTACCAGAATGCCCTTGGGAAAATCCCAAAATTAGTTCTATAGCTATATTGTCCTTTTCACCAGACTAAAACTATAGGGGCTTTTGATATGAATACAAAGGACCATGGTAGGTATTCCAAATACCTTTCTGTAGAAATTGGATTCACCAAATTAGGGGTTACAGAACTCCAACAATGATTTATCTAGTGAAATAAACACATGTAGAAGGATTTAAATCACAAAAATTCACTAGAGGCTCAACTAAATCTGAGATCCTAGGAATAGATAGTTATTGTGTTGCATGTGTGATGGGAGTTGGAATTAGGTCAAAACACTTTTTGTTTTGACCTAGAGAAATTTCTAAAGGCTAAATGGAGGTCTTTTTGTTATTTTTGGTACATGATAACCATAAGGGTTTTTGGTATGAATCCAATGCCATAAGATGGGAATGTTGAATACATACTAGGGGGAACTTGTTTTACTACAATTGGATCTGCTAAACTCTCTGCAAAGATTATATAGGGAAAGAGACACATGTTTGTATTTTAATTTCAAGAAAATGCCCACCTACTATTTTGATCAACTTCTGGTGTTGCATGTTAGATAGAACATATATCCATGTGGGAAAATTTTGATCTAGGTAGGTAGGGTTGTTTTACATTTTAAAAATGATTTAAAACAAACGGATATTTACCAGATTTGGAAAATATATAAAATAAAAAGGGACAAGGGCTCAGGCAGGCTAGATTTGCAAGGAAATGAGTCGAGAGAGGTGGATTCGGCCCATGTTGGCGACAACACGCGAGAGGGGTCATTTGAATCACGGGCAGTGGGACCCACCTATCATTTGCTGTAGAGAACGAAGGGGTATGGAGAATTTTTGATCGCCAGATTAAAAGGGAATCGACGACAGTAGGTCATCGTCTCCATCTAAACCTAGCAAGATGGCGGCAGAAACCCAAGCTCGCGTCGACATGCACAGAGCTCACCTGGGAGCATCGGGAGGCAATAGGGAGGGTCCAGGGGAGGCGGTGCTTGAAGATGACTCTGGAGATGGGTGGAAGAGGTCGGTTTGATCTGGAGATGGTGATGTGCGCATCTGCAAGGGTGAGCTTCGTTCCGTGGTTCATCTGGAAGCTCCCATGATTGTTGCATGTCATCGACGAGGTGTACAGGAGGGGTTGCGGAGGTCCTAGGGGATGCATGTGGGATGTTGGCACCTTTGCAAGGGCTCGGGCGGGTGACGTTCATCGGAGAAGCTCCTCTCGGGTGTGCACGGTTGTGGGTACCGATGCTCCTGTAAGGAAAAGGAAGACATGGGCGGACAGATCTAAGTGAGTAGAGAATACTCAAGCAGAGGAAGGGGTAGGAGTTGGCCTAGGAAGACAACAGTACCAGCTTCTCGAAGAAATGGCCGATGAAGGTTTCCATCCTTCTTGAAGGCAGAGCAATCCTGGGGTGAGGCTCTAGAGCGTAGAGGAGAGAAGTGGGAAGGTGGGGGAGGAAAGAGGGTTGACAAGGGAGACTGCGGTGTCCTATGCCTACTTATCCGAGGAGGGTGTGGTGTATGGGGGGCATAGTCCATTTTGGGCATGGCCAAAGGAGCTAGTCTTTGATAGGACCATAGGGCAACGAGGGTGATGCTGGGAGGTGGTTTGGGGCTCAGCATCATGTAGAGAGAGAGGTGGAAGTCTTGCTGCAGTCTCACAACATTGATGTCTCAAGATTATCAGCGCTGCTATATGTACAACAATTTTTGTCCGATACTCGTACGATCCCACGTGTCAGTGAGCCTCACGCGCGACAAACACAGATGGTATGGGTCGCGTGGTTTGGGCTGGGGCTTGGACTTGGATTAGTTAATCTCATCTCCTGTTCTGATATGCCTTATCCCCTTACGATTTGCTCAGACATACAGTTCTAGGCTCTTCCTCATCTCCTTAGATCTACTACTGATTTCACCATGGTAAGCTCCATGAGGCGCAAGTTTCTGCCTCGACACATAGGCTAGGATGGGCGTCTTGATTGGCTTCGCCATCATGTTGGTGCATAAGAAGATAGGGAGGAGCGCACAAGGAGAGGGGACAGTGCGCCAGCCGCTTAGATGCTGGGAGGAACTCGGGAGAGACGGACTGCTGCTCAACATGTAAGCTCGATGCAAGCTCCAAGAGGCAAAGGTGGATGTCACACTTTTATCATGTACATGTACCCCCACTGTAGGTTGTAGCATATGGGAAGGGTCTAGTTAGTGTTTCTGGATCAGATTACTTTAGATGCATTTGCTACAAGATACAATTTGTACTGTAAACTGTAGCAGAATTCCTAAGAGCAGTAAATTCATTTTCAAATCTAATGAGTACTGTGATAATTGAGAGGAAATATGATGCAGTAGTTAGTGCCTTGAAAATCACAACAAATGTACTGAGAAAATATGAGACTTCACACCATCTTTCAGTCATACATAGTTCATGTTGAACAACATCATGTTGCAGGATAAAACAATGGGTTACAATAACCAAATTAAATAGTTGCATGAAGTAATTATAATCCAGATTGTCCAATCCATTTGTTCATGATGAACAATAACATGTCTCTTTCTGGTGTTCATGTTAACTAGCAGATCCATGATAATTAGCCATAGACATAAATTTTGGACAATAAATAGTTGATACTAGTGTAGCACCTAGAGAATATGAACGTAAGATTTCAGATGAATTGGTGTAGCTAGCTCATTTGATTGGAGTTCCTGGAACAAGTACAAATGGTTGAATGCCATATATATATTAGTAATTTAGTATTGCACTATAATATTACAACTGATGAAAGTAAGTACCTAGAACTCATTTGGAAAGAAACAAGCACCCCAAACCTCATGTCCTTCACAATTAGTATTATCTTGCCCATTTTTTGATTTGTTGCTTCATTTCTGCTACAAGGTAGTGCTTACACTTTAGCAACTTATAAAAAAAAGAAATAAGTTTTCTAAAAAAGACAAATACAAAGAAAATAATTATAAGTTTAGGTACCTTTCTCCCTTTCTCCATTTGTTAAGTATGTAGTGTCAAATGTGATGACATCCGAATAAGATTCATATGCAGCCCTGCTTCTTGCATCTGCCCAAAAGACATTTCTCAACCTTCCATCCTCATTCACATCCATAAGATGAAAAAAATCTGGATCTTTTGACTGCATACGAAGAAAATACTGATAAACTGCATGTGCATCTCCAGCACCAAGCTTCAATTTTCTTGTCTCTTGCAAATCGTTTTGGCACTCCTTTTCACCAAACTCAAGGTTGTCATAGCCACCAGCTTGAATAACAAGAGAACCAAAATTCTTGTTAATGTGGATTCCCGCTTGATCATTCAATTCTAACCTTCTCTTGGAATCTAAGTCTAGTTTCTTGTGGCATCTCAGAAATCTAGATTTACTTGGACTTGTAGGATGATTGTGGTCAAGCGTAACAGATGTAATGGAAAACTTTTCTCCACGGCGACATAAGTTTATCTTACATGGGCATTGCATCCTTGTCGATGGATTCGGAGTACCGAGCCTTCCCTTGTCTGCTACAAGCAAGTGTAAAATACTTAATCTTGTTTTCTTCACCATGCCTAGTGGTTCTTCTTATTACACAAAATCCCTTATTTTTGGCATAACCTTTGTAGAACATCATAGCATCATCCTCATTATCGAACATCATTCCCTTTTAGGTTCCACCATGTTGATCAGCTCTGCTTGTTACTCATCCAAACAATGTGCACTCTCCTCCAAGATGATATCATCTTCATTATATCTGAGGAATACTGTATTTTGTGAAGCTACTTCATCTAAAAATAAATTTGACTTCATCACCCACATATAATAGCCAACAAAAATAGAGGTTGTTAAGTGAGGCCAGGGATTTCACACTGAATAGAGTCGTCATAGTTGTTTCTTTATAGGAGCACATTGAAGTGCTACTACTGTCATCTTTGCCATGAACAAGCCAATAAAAAGGGATAGATCTAAACAATGGAACAAATAGATCTCTCACAAGTCCAGAGGTTGGCAGTGTGAACTACCAACAATCTGCATCATCCAATCTCTGAACTTTCCCATAAAAGAAAATAGATCTTTTTTCAAAAAGGAGAAATGAAAAAGATCTAAACAATGGAAGATATAAACCAGGGATTGCAAATACCTCGTTTTGCTTTACCTTCTAATTAAACTTCTTTTTATTGGACACGGATCAAAGTTAGTTGTAGATTAATTGTGATTGATTTCCAAATCGGCCAGGGAGGGATGGTGATTGGTGAAGAAGATGGATAGTCAAGTTCTAGAGGGAAGAATAAGAGGCATGGAAGGGTATGGAGGGAAGAGGTAGAGTCGTGGAAATATTTTGATGGGGTTTAGCAATATTGCGGGTTTGGGCTTGGGCTGGGCTTGGGCGTGTGTGGCAGAATTAATTAGCAGATTTGTAACTGGCACGACTTGGAGGATGTAGGAATCGGACGTGAATTATCGTGTGTGAAGTAATTTCGAAGATTTTTCTAGATAGTGAGGTAGCTCCACTTACTTCCCTACAAGAACTATAGGACACGGGTTGAAGTTTCTACAGCACCTTCTATAGTACATTCGACCAGGGAAGAGGTTGTGGTGCTCAATGGATTCCTTGCTACGGGTTAAAAAGGACTTCAGAGAGGGATGTAGAGAGTTATGATCATATATGATCATTTCAACTTAGGATTTATGTAGTTCTCAGAGGTCCTTGTTGTTGATGGGGTCACCATTGGATTAAAAGGAAAGTTGGAGATGCTGAATTGGTTAAACCATCTAGTTTGTAGTTGGTTGAGGTATTTACAAAGTAGTATTAACAATAGGCATTATTGAGTTAATATAATTTCTCTCAAGTTCTCACATGATCAAGTGATGATAGGTTCTTGAGGGGGTTGGGCATGATCTATGATATGAAGAGGGTAGTGGAGATTACTAGTTGGTATTGAGATGAAACACAATTGAGGAAATTTGAATTTAGGGGGTTTTTGGGATCTTGGGGGTTAATATTTTTATGCATACTTTCATTAGCTATAGGAGATGATCCAAGTATCCAATTGATGTATGGGAAGTTTGGTTGAAAATAGGACTTGATTATCTAAGTGATGGTGCAATAAGATTTTCCAAAACATCTTAGAGTAGTTCACATTGATCTGCCAAAGTTCAGAGAAAATTAAGGTGGTCAAAGTAGAATATTAAATAGCCTTAGAAACGAAGTGGTTTTAGGAAGCACACTGTTCTAAAGGGAATAAGTGAAGCATGGGTTGATAGACACTCATGAGTAGAGTACAAACCTGCAGAGAGTTGGTCAAAAGGAGATAACATGGGGATGGGGCTTCTTCCAAAGTAGGTAAGATGATAATATTTGTAGAAACGTTTAATTTATTTCCTGCAAAACCATCAAGAACAAGGGGTCAAAGGATAATCTAGCCTAGGGTAAGAGTGGGATTTATAAGTATCTAGAATGGACTACAAGGTGGTTCAAGTGCATTTCCAAGAATGCACAAGGTTTTAGAAATAGAGTGACTCAAAGAGGTGATGTTGAATACAATTCCACACTTTGTCAAATTTTGGCAAATTTGGGGTTTTTGACTAGGGTACAAGAGGTGATGTTTTTGACAGGATGCAATGTTCCAAACTCATCACCAAGTGGGTGATGTTGTAGAGTGTGTTAAGTATAGAGGATCCAAGGGTTGAGTTGGTCCTTTCTACTATGAAGCCTATAAAAAGGAGATGACTCAAGATGGAGTCTGATGGGGAAGATTAGGTGGTCACTTGAGTGACTAAGGGTAAAGACATGAGATCTATTGGTCAAGGGAGGTTGTAGATGGTTGGTTACATCCCAATGGTGATGGTAGGGGTAGTACTGGGCCTTAGATCAAGTGTTAGGGGTTTTTAAGAGGCTTATCCAAGATGATCCTGATAATAGAGGGAGGGTTATGTTTTTGAGATGTTATGATGATTTATTCTCAAGGTAGTAGAGGTTGATTTTCTTGGGTAGTTTGTTGCTAAAGTATGTTCCTAGGTTGGCTCACAAAACTTCCTATGCAAGTAAGTCAAGCATCAGATCAAGGCAATTCATCTTACACCATCTTAAGCCTACTACTAAGGGTACCATCAATCTTAGCTTGAGGTAAGGATGGGTATTTTGAAAAGATTGTGTTTTGAAGTAGGTAAGAGTCCTTGGTACTTCTACCAAGATTGGAATTCAAAGGTTTTATGAGTGGTTTTAGAAATTCTAGAGGTAAGATCATTTGAAAGTTCTATCTTGAAAACATAAGGAGATGATAGCTTATAGATTTCCATAGTTTGGTCGATACAATCTACTAATTTAGTTGAGATGGCAAAGGAATATTGGCTTTTGTTTTTTGAATGCTAGAAGAGTTGAGAAAATTTAAAATAAGACAAGACATTTCTTTTGTTAAATAGCTTTTGTAAACTGGGGGTGAGGTAAGGAGTATAACATCTGCTACATATTCAGATGCATAAGTTCAAACAAGCAAACAACCACTGCATTATCAAGCAGGAAAATGTTTTTGTTCCCCTGATTTTTGCATTCTGGACAACTAAGCAAGGGTGCTAAAATTGGGATGTTACAACGTCCACGTGTTCCATAAACTTGGTAAGCGCTCAATTGGTTTAGATCTATTTTTTCTTTCTATCGAATGATTTCGTTGTTTAGTCCTTGCCTCTTTTTTGTAGAGTTCAGCGCCAGTCTTTGCCGAAGATAAAGTAGTTTGTTCATTGTAGAGGCTGTGCATGTAAATGTTTTTGAGGTGTTTGATGACCTAATGGTGTCGTACAACAACTAAGATAACCACAACTAAGGGATCGATCCAAGGAGTAGCGATACTAAGAAGCATAACAGAAATATGACGTAGGTTAGGATTAGTAGACTTTATTTTTAAGATTTTTTTGTCCATTCATGTGTAAATGAAATCATATACATATATGTGAAATAAACCATCTTTCATATTAGCGTATTTCTGTGTGAAATTTCTATGTTGCTACGTTTATACTCTATTCCAAATCCTGTGATGATCTCTTCATGTTACTATATTCCCTTCATACGCGCTTTACCTGATTTTTTTAGTCAACACAGCGTGTGGATGTGTTACGTCATCTCCATGATATCATCTCTCTGCGTGGTCATTTAGCCGCGAAACAAGATGTACGCATGGCGTAGATTTTTGTGCCTGCTATTGTCACTCCTTATACGTTTACTCTTCACCTTGCTATCCTCAGACCGTAAACATTGGAACTATTCCTCTGCCCGCTCTTCCACTCTTCCCCTTACCTCGTCTCACCGTATATGTTGGCCCTCTTACTTTGCTCGCTCTTCAACTCTTCCCATTTCCATAGCCTGACCGTATAAGTTGCTCCTTTTCCTTCGCTCTCTCTTCCCTTCACCCTCCATTCGTCCTTTCTTTCGCCATCAACTTTCATCTCTATCCAAAATAGTTGGCAATCTTTCTTCGTCCACTCTTCTCCACAACACTATTCGATAGTAACAGTTTGCACTCTTCTTTTTTCCACTCTTTCCTTTTCCACTACACCATATAGTTTTAGTTGTTTGATGTCTCCCGTGCTAAGGTCATCTATTAGCCGTGATGTTGTACAAGAACATTCATTGGATTCTACGCACACATCTAGCCCAAGGTTTCCCTTTGTTTACAACCAGAGGTGATGCATAGTCTCCTCTAACGTCACTATGGTACCGTCCCGGAGGAAGATACGCGTATGACGCTTCACCTCGCTCCTATGGCGAGCTCCCTCGATGGTCATTCTGGACGAGCTGTTTGCTCGGCAGACTAGCAACCACGCGAGTAAATAGGAAGGGACGCCAACCGACCTAAAAGAGACAACATCCGGATAATGTGGAGTTTCAGATGAAGACTTAAATATTGTTGTCGTTATTCTCGCTCTCATGGCATCAACTCCTAAGGGTAGCAAAGCCTGAGATTTGTTAATGTTATTCTTATTCCTCTGTTCATCTTCTTCTTTAGTATCTTTTGTTGTAAAGCTTTGAAACACTCGGATTTACCATTCGAAAGAAGCGTTACTTCCAACGTGTGTCCTAGAAGCCCAATTCATTTATTTGGTTGCTTTTAGTGGTTCATATTTGTATGCAGCTGTACGTGTATGCGGGGACATGTATGGTCTATCGTATTTTACTATGTGTTCTCCGATACGTTTTTGCATGATATCAACATTAAGAATTATCTTCATGTTGCTCAGTACTCTAATTCATCTGTCTCGGCAACTGTTTGCCTCATTACACGTTATGTCTGCCAGCCGCGTCCCGGTGGGTGCAGAGAAAAGTCTAATATAAATAATAATCCTTTATTATCACCTTTAGGGTATATTTCCATCAGAGAGTCAATAATCTAGTTTACATTTACGCACTTAACATCTAAGGCATACTGGTGTTATTCAAGTGTGTTGCATGTGGTCAACTTTATCAATGAATCTGACATTTCAGGTTTGTGTGTATTTTCATATCTTTGCATCTTCACGCATCACTCACTTTTCAAATTAGATAGCATTGCATATGTTTTAGTCTTCTGGTAGGAACTTATTTCCTCGGTCGGAACTATATTGCCACTATTTTTATAGAATAGATCTTCATAGTACTATGTCACTTTGAACTATACCAAGTTCGATGGTGAACTTGTTGACTCAAACACCCTACTTTGCTGCTACTAAAGAATTTATGTACTAACTGAAAGAGCATGTGGGCCCCCATGTGTGGTTTTGGTAATTAATGACAATCTTTATGGACTAATGTTTGTATTAAGTTGCACTTGTAGGAATTGTCCATTGGCATCGCATGTAGCATGTGTTGGCCTCAAGTGATAATGAATCGATGAAGAAAAAGTCCAAGTAAAGGTTTCCCCATGGTGTATGGGGGAGCAAAGTGCAAATCTTCATCTAGCAAGCGCAAGGTAGAGGAATCAAGAAAGGTGTCAATCTTGAGAAGGAAAAGATCGTCTACATCGTGATCAAGTGGATTGCTTAAGGAAAAGGTGTTCTTGATAGGTTTTCCTTTTTTCCATTCTCGCATTGGTAGTTGAGAGACCGGGTTTAGGATAGATTACCGTACTATCAGAGGGGCTCTCGAGAGAGTAGCTTGATCATATCGTTTGAAGAGAGCTCAAATCTTTGCATTCCTAGCATCATCTTTGTTGGTTGTTTGTTGGTCCTATCCATGTGAGGATATAGAGCTTGTGGTAATCTTCATAACAAGCTCTTGTTCATCAAAAATGGATTTTCCTTTTATACCTTATTGTGTTTTTTATCTTGGAGGTTTTCCGAACTCTCACCAAGTGAGGTATTTCACTTTTATATACTTGGAGGTTTCTCACTTGGTGATATCCAATATTTTGTTGGGTAGCTCTTATTGTCCTCTTTCCAACAAAATTGGTTTTGGGTCAATCGGAGTTCCCTAGCTCAAGTTATCGCCGTTTGAATTTGCCTCGTATTTGATTTAAAAACAACAAAAAAGAAAATTGTCTTTGGGCCGAGCGGTAGTACCGGGCCACTACCATCCACCCCTACATGCAGCTCCTTTCTGGCCCACCCGGTAGTGCTGGCCGGTGCTACCGGGCCTTGGCGGTAGTACCGGGCCGGCCAACTGGTACTACCTGTCGGCCCACCCAGCTCCCAACCAACCAGCTCCACATCTGTTGCTTGCTCGCAGGCTGCAACACCTGCTAGCGCTCGCCCCACTCGCTGGTCTCCCTCTCGCTTCCTTCGCTCACCCGCTTGCGTCGCCAGCCCCGATCTCCTGTGCCGCTTGTTGCACCTCGCGCTCGCCCTTCGCCGCTCTCTCAGTGTAGCATCCCAATTGTCTAACAATTGCAATGCTACTAGCCTAGTCTATATAAATGCTACTTCCTATATATAATTGTTGCATCATAATTATATCATGCTCATGTCATCATGCCACCTTGCATTTGAGCATCATATAAAACCCTCTTTCTTTGGTTCTTCTCTCATATGCATTGTAAATTGTATTTGCCTCTTGATATTGTATTTGGTTATTGATATATTGTTAAATGCCCAAGTTGAGTTGGGGGCATATCTTTTATTCCACTCCACCACCTTTCTTTGTCACCACCTTATAATTCCACCATCCCATTATCCATGAGCTTGTTTCTCTTTTCTTTTGATTTTATTCTAGCTCATGTGGGTGGGGTGGATCTAAATCTATAAATTCTTTTGCTTGGCCTTGATTCCACTTCTTGGGAATGCATAAGAATAATGCCATAGCATCATTATTGTTTTCACAAGGATAATACATGGCATTTATTAATTTGCATGGGCCATGCAAGAGTACCATCACCTTTAGCCATTTGTTTTACTCTTGGTTTAAGTGGGTTTTTCTCTTTTGGGGCTATATCCATCCATCACCTCTATCCCTCTCTACCACTCATTTTGCTTGATCTTGTTTGATCTTGCTAAAAGACCACCATCACATCACCCTCTCTCTCTAATCCTCTCTCCTAAAACCTAACACCTCATCTAAACCCTAACCCTAGTTGCCTCTCTTTTCTTCTAACCCTAGTTCTAAGCCAACCCTAACCACACCCCTCTCTCTATCTCTCTCCCTACCTTGCTGGCCCCACCTGGCCACCCTTCCTCCCTGGTCCCACCCCAGCTCACCACCAACCCCAGCCCTAAACAAAACCCTAACCGAGCCCATGCCTAAACCTAGCTCCTAACCGAGCTCCACCCTCTCTTCTCTCTCCCTGCCATGAGGGCCCCTCCAGCCCGAGCCTCCCCACCGTCCCTACCTGGGCCACCTGCAGCCCCTCTCCACGCCCTAGCTACCCCAGCCCAAGCCAGCACGTGAGAGGAGAAGAGGAAAAAGGTGGCACCGAAGCCACCCTTATCTACCCCCTGCCACGGCTGCTCCTCCTCCCTCCCTCCTTTTTCCTCCTTCCACACGGCTCCTCTGCCTCTCCCAGATCCGCCAGCCGCCTCCTCCCTTCTTACGCAGACCGACGGCCACCAAGAGCCGACGCCGCCGCCAGACCTCGTCACCCTCATCGTTCCGGCCGTCCAGCCTGTCGTGGAAGCGGCCCAGGAGATCGAGACAACCTCTCGCTTAGCCACCCGCCAGGAGGAGAAGCACCAGGCTCGCCAGGACCGGCGCCGCCCGACGAAAACCCTAGCCCACGGAGGCTCAAGGCTGCGTCGATGATCCGCCACGCCCGCCCGATCCAACACCACCGAGCCCATGGTGAGCACCTCCTTCTCCACGACACGCCCGCCACAGACCGCTCTAGCTCCGCCTGTCTGCTTGCCGAACGCTCAAGGCCATCACTGCTGGCTCGCTCCGCACGTAGAACCTTATCCAGCCGCCCGCCGCCCCTCTGTCACCATCTGCTAGCCTACCACTGGGCCAGCCTCAGCAAGACGCCGCGACTGGGTCCGATCCCCGCCCACACAAGGCACTGCTTTTCTCGTCATGGAGACGAAGAACAGTACGGGCATGTGGTAGTTTTACAAAAGCCCCCCTTTTTCTTTTTGCTCTCAACCCGCGGTACCTCGTGGCCCACTAGTCAGCCGCCTGGCAATCTTGCAGTAAAACCCCCATTTCCTGTGCCCTCAACCGCACTCCCTCAAGCGCCACGTGGTCCACCTTGCCTCGACATCACGTGGGACCTATGTCTCCGTCGGGCCGCATGTCGATCGCTGGCTAGCTAATCCATGATAGCAGAAGAACTTTTTCCGCGCGCGTGGCCCCAGTCAGCAGTGGCCCACCGTCAGCGTCTGTGGCTAGGTTTGCCAGAGTAACAAAAGGGTTTCTGTTTTCTGTTTTATTTTAAACTTTTCAAATTCGTTTTAAATTCAAATTCAAATCTGTTTTCAAATATCTTTTAAGATATAATTCCAAATAATACAAATAATATATGTTTTTGAATCAGAAAAATGTGAGGATTTCAAATATGCCCTTCAAAATATATTTTGAACACTTTAAATTTCGAGATGATTAAAATTACAATAAAATGCCCTTTTTCTTAATTAATTAATAACTTTGGTTTTATAACTCCAAATTTGACAAATGATATGTCTAAATTGATCAGCGCGACGAGCCCGTTCTATCTATGCATTCCATGTTCTGAATTGCAGCATGCATCATATAAATATAAAGTATACCGCACCTTATATGGGAGCAAAACATGGCTAAAACTCAATAAAATGCTTTATTCTTGTATCTCACACCTCACCCATGCCATGCTACATTATTGCCATGTAAATTGTACATCATTCATCATGGCATGCTTGTTTGCTTGTCGCATTTTAATTCATATGCTTATGCACTTTATTTATGTTGGCCCTTGTTTGTTTGGTTCTTCTTCGAATAGACGCCGAGCAGGGGATATATCAGGAATCACAGGAGTTCTACCCAGATCCATCTTTCGCGACAACTGAGCTACCAGGCAAGCACTACCACATGCTTGCATACATATAGTACCTATTGCCTCTATCTTATTCTTGCATCATTGAGCCGCGATTGCATTAAACTGAATCCCAAATCGTCATAGCCTTTACTTTTAAACCCCACCAAGCTTGTTCCTCCATCCCATGAGCCATTACTACAGGAGTTGTTTGAGCCATGCGGGTCGTAGAAACGCATGTGTAGGGTATGTGAGTGTCGATGGATAACGAGGTACCTAAACAACTTAACTTGAGTAGTAATGGGATAACTAATGAAAGTGGCACCGTGAGCAATATCTGCTATTTGGTTTTCATGCTCACTTGTGTCCAGAGGACCCCAGTACTTGATTCCTGTTCCTTGAATATTCGCTATCCACATCCGGAGGCTTATGAACCCCCACAGCGAGCTTGATTCATTCTTATTCTTGGGGCCACAAAGTAGTTTGGGGCTTTATTACTATCCTATACTTATGCCATGCTTTACTGCTTTATTTAAGTTTGTGCGTGGAGCACTGTCTTATTTAGGACCGTGACACGTTTGCTGTATCGACAAGCCCAGTCACACTTCGGGTTCCTAGTCGTTTACATAGTCCACACAAACCTTGAGTCCGTCTCGAGCCGCCAACCGTTCGCTATGGTAGCTTAATGGGGTGGCCCCTGAAACATTCTCAATCCTGTGATCGCTTTGTCGTGAATGCCTCGTTGGGTTTTGATTTGGTTTTTCCGAGGTTGATCGAGTGTGTGTTGCTATTTGTGCACCCTACAGGTAAATCTTCTGAAAGCCATGTCGCGGTTATGGACGACTTGGAGCAGTTTCTCGATCATAGACAAGTATAACTAAAGTACCGCTTTTAATTTGACTAAGTACGACTAGTAAATAGTGCAACACTCATGGAATGGATAATAAAACTGCCAACGGAAGGGGGGTTGTTAAATCCGCTTCCTCGTTGGTAGCGAGGAGGAGGATGGATCTGTTAATATTACGATATAATCGTTGTTAATAATTCACGGACATCCGTCTATCTTTGGTTAGGCGGATGGTTAGCAGTATCCCTAAATTGTTAGGTATTATCTTTTGCTGCAATTCGTCACCCAGGTTGTGTCCCCTTTAGAGGCATAAAGACTTGCTGAGTACCCCTAGGGTCTCACACGATAAATTGTTTGATTCAGATGAACAGGTGCACTCACAAGATGGATACTGGGTGGAGGAGACGGATGATGTTGGCAACGATCACTCGGTGTAGAGATTCCGGGAATGGGGATCCGTGAGATCTGTGGGCGGGATGTGTTTATTTATGGGGCATCTTATGCCTATTTGCTTCTTATCCGTACTCGGATCTTGTTTTCCGCTTCCGCCTGATACTCTGATGTTTGATGTATGAGGAGATATCCTAAACTATTATATCTATCTAGGATATTTGGATCTTGCTGTATGGCGTTGCAATATTTCTATTTCTTTTAGATGGAATGGCTCTGAGGACTGTTGTATGGTGGCTTGCATACATACTCATTTGTGTATGTAGTTGATCCCTTCGCTTTTGCCGATTACGCTCGTTCTTGTCCCGATGTTTGGAAATGGTTAGGACGGCCGAAAGGTCTACCTGTGAGTGGCATTTGGCCCCACCGTACTATTTTAACCATTTCCGCTCATCCAGGCTTGTAACTAAGAGCGTAATTCACCGAGGTAGTTACAATTGGTATCAGAGCCATCCCGCCCTTTAGGGTCTCAGCCAAATGGTCGTTGTCAGTCTAGTAAATATTTTTGATAGCTATGTATACTAGGGAAAAACAAAACGTGAGAGTAGGACTGCTTCCATTTTTCTTCTTACCCACCCACCCACCCTTTTCTGGTAAGGAAGTGTAACGTTTTCAATCCTCTTCTAAAATTCAGACTAGGATTCACGTGTTCTGGGTTCCGTAGTACCATAGGTTGTGTGTGTGTGAAATTCCTTGTCTATCTGTTGCATCCAACATGTTATCTCTATCTGCCTTTTGGTTATCAACTGTTGGTACATTCCATACCGACAGGCCTTTGTAAACCGACGCGATCTATCTGATTCGTTGTATACCGCCGCGATCTATCTTACTCTTTGTTAACCGGTGCCATCTTCTTAAGGGTGTTCTTCCTTCCAGCATGCTTTCACAGAATGTGGAGTTGCTAATCTCTACCTGATAAGTGATTTTGCGCATCTATTGGTATTTTAATGCCGAAAATGCGGAAAAAATTTCTTTGATACATCTGTGCTTCCACACTCCTTTTCAGTCGTGTGTGAAACATTATCTATCTCCCTTTTATCAGCATGTCCGTGCTAACTCATTCTTTTGTCACCGGCGCTTAATCCTAGAGTTTCATTTCATCTCCAATTCTCTTGGGCTAATTACATAACATGTGTCGATCCGATGCTGGTGATTGTAATTTGGTTCTCGGCATAGCTATATGACACTTATCATGAGTGGAATATGGAAAATGCAATCACCACTATCCTCCAAATGGTGACGGTTATCTCCTGTGATTTTGAGTACACTGCGATCATATCTATGCATATTCAAGCATCTTTGGCAATCCGGAGTTTCCCAAAGCACTACGGTCTATCATCATCCATCATCTTTGCACATCTTTTTGAACTCCATATCTGCAAAATACTCTTTGAGACGAGGGAATTGCATTTTTTTCGTCTCTGATAGCTTTGCTTAAGGTATGAGCTATCATCGGTTCTTATCCAAGATCTCTTTATCTTTGTAACCGGTGATCCGATCGACAATGTGAACCAGGTGGCATTTCCTGTTCTATTCCGAAGGACCAGATAATCTAATCTACCAGTGCATCTTTCCAACATGAATCCTTACTCGTAACGTTGATCTTTCAAAGAGCGTTGAGCTCAGAAAGTGTTTCGAGCATTTGTTTGTTTCTCCCGCCTCTTGAACTTGATATTCTAGGAATATCCTGTTAATCCATGGGGGTATATGTCGATAATATGCTTGCCTGTTCGATATCAATGGAAGGACATGGAAGATCATCTGTGTCTCTTTCTCTCAAGCTTCGTGAGCACTGCATGTGTGCAAAGTCTCAAAGTGAGAATTCTGGCTTCTTGAAGTCACCTATCTCGATCACGTCCTTCTGCTAAATACATTACTTCAACTCTGGAATCAGCAAGTCCATTGTTAATTCCATCCTCCATCTTCAACCAATCTGGAGTTATTCCTTGTTGGCAAGTTATCATCGTCGTTCCGCTAAAGATTTTCCTCAAAACTGCTAAATCTCTCTCAATCATTTCAAGAAGAACATGGAGTTCTTTCACCTCAGTCTCGTCAAGTGATCTTTTGAAACCCTCTGGTTCTATCATCCATGCTCAATCCACCAGAGGCCATGAAGTTTTTTCAGATCTTTTGTAATCCTTATGTTCAAGTGGTGCTATCTTTTTCTTTGTCTGTGGAATCTTGCAGTTGTCTCCGTAATCTTCCTTCATATCTTTCTGGGGGCTTGGTATTTCCGACATGACGACAACATCATCATCTTTATCTATCTTGGATCCGGTGAATCATTTGCATCAATCTTTGTTTTCTTACGGAGTTCCATGAGCTCTTCTTGTCAATACCTTCAGTCTGTTTCGGTAGTTGGGTTGCATGGTTTTCTTATTCATGTGCGGAGTAATGCTTCGAGTGCGGGATGGAGTAGCTACCATACCACTACTCTTATCATTCGCTCTTGTACATTGAATTGGTGAATTAATGTGATTTCACTCATTCCACGGAAGTTAGAAGTGGCCTTTATCCCTTGATACTTTTACTTCCGTCCTTGTTTTCCGGAGTGCTCTCTCGAAGAAAGTAATCAATAATCTCTTGTTGGTGGTCTGTCTATTCTAGATGGAGCAAAATCTTCAATCATCTGGTGGAAACAGACGCAAACTCCTTTCATTCCTCGTCTTTCGTCTTTCTACCGATGCTCGACATCCCCAAACAAGTTGAAAGGAAACTATCTCTCTCTTTGTTTCATCAATTCTTTTCTGTGGTAAAGCCAATTATGGTTGATGCCATCAGCCGCAAATCTATTGCGTTAGCCTCAAGGCTAAAGAAAGCAATAAGTATCTCTACAATAAACTCCAGATCCTCCATATTCTTTGCTTCTCGGGATTCCACCATGTTCTGGCTTCACATCCGTCTCTGGAAGTTATATCCGCGCACCTCAATTGCATGATCCTTTGGTTCTTACCGGCGCAAGAAGAATCTAATCCGACGATGTCTAACTAAATCTTTCTGTTGATATCAAGGGACTCTATTATTTGAAGGCAATATTGTTTCCGAACTTCATTTCTCCAATCCGAGAGAAGAGATAATGCTATTGTCATAGTGGTTGATAACTTCTCCAAAGTCATTCTTTTCTTCCGGATACATCGGCCTTTCTTATTCTCTCAAGGGCTTCTAGTCTTTTATCTTGTTTCTCGAAAACATGAAGCTATGTTCATCCTATCCTTCCTGTCTCACGACAATCCTTCAACTCTTCTAACCCGTTGTTTCTCAAGCAAAACGCAAGACTCGCAACAAGTCTAGCAAGTTTTGCAAGGTGTAGTGGTCGCACCATTCCGTTGTTCATCAACTTGGGAACGTGAGGGTCACCTTTGTTCGAACACCCGCTTCTCCTTGTGTTGTTTTCTTTTTCCTAGGAATCTCGGGGCGAGATTCTTGTTTAGTGGGGGAGAGTTGTAGCATCCCAATTGTCTAACAATTGCAATGCTACTAGCCTAGTCTATATAAATGCTACTTCCTATATATAATTGTTGCATCATAATTATATCATGCTCATGTCATCATGCCACCTTGCATTTGAGCATCATATAAAACCCTCTTTCTTTGGTTCTTCTCTCATATGCATTGTAAATTGTATTTGCCTCTTGATATTGTATTTGGTTATTGATATATTGTTAAATGCCCAAGTTGAGTTGGGGGCATATCTTTTATTCCACTCCACCACCTTTCTTTGTCACCACCTTATAATTCCACCATCCCATTATCCATGAGCTTGTTTCTCTTTTCTTTTGATTTTATTCTAGCTCATGTGGGTGGGGTGGATCTAAATCTATAAATTCTTTTGCTTGGCCTTGATTCCACTTCTTGGGAATGCATAAGAATAATGCCATAGAATCATTATTGTTTTCACAAGGATAATACATGGCATTTATTAATTTGTATGGGCCATGCAAGAGTACCATCACCTTTAGCCATTTGTTTTACTCTTGGTTTAAGTGGGTTTTTCTCTTTTGGGGCTATATCCATCCATCACCTCTATCCCTCTCTACCACTCCTTTTGCTTGATCTTGTTTGATCTTGCTAAAAGACCACCACCACATCACCCTCTCTCTCTAATACTCTCTCCTAAAACCTAACACCTCATCTAAACCCTAACCCTAGTTGCCTCTCTTTTCTTCTAACCCTAGTTCTAAGCCAACCCTAACCACACCCCTCTCTCTATCTCTCTCCCTACCTTGCTGGCCCCACCTGGCCACCCTTCCTCCCTGGTCCCACCTCAGCTCACCACCAACCCCAGCCCTAAACAAAACCCTAACCGAGCCCATGCCTAAACCTAGCTCCTAACCGAGCTCCACCCTCTCTTCTCTCTCCCTGCCATGAGGGCCCCTCCAGCCCGAGCCTCCCCACCGTCCCTACCTGGGCCACCTGCAGCCCCTCTCCACGCCCTAGCTACCCCAGCCCGAGCCAGCACGTGAGAGGAGAAGAGGAAAAAGGTGGCACCGAAGCCACCCTTATCTACCCCCTGCCACGGCTGCTCCTCCTCCCTCCCTCCTTTTTCCTCCTTCCACACGGCTCCTCTGCCTCTCCCAGATCCGCCCAGCGCCCTGCCCTCCTCCCCTTCTTCTGCACCGACGCCCACCAGCAGCCGACGCCGCCCGCCGCCAGCACCTCGTCACCCTCATCGTTCCGGCCGTCCAGCTCGTCGTGGAAGCGGCCTGGGAGATCGAGGACAACCCTCTGCTTCGCCCTGTACCCGCCAGCGAGGAGGAGAAGCACCAGGCTCGCCAGGACCGGCGCCGCCCGACGAAAACCCTAGCCCGCCGGAGCGTCTGCGTCGTCGACGATCCGCCATGCCCCCGCCCGATCCAACACCACCGCCGAGCCCGCGGTGAGCACCTCCTTCTCCCTGACACGCTCCGCCTCGCCGTACCGCTCTAGCTCCGCTGCCCTGCTTTGAACGCTCTGCAGCGCCGTCGTACTTCGTTGGCTCGCTCCCGCGTCGCGTAGAACCTGATCCAGCCGCCCCCCGCCCCGCTGTCACCATCTCATTCCGGCCTGGCCCCCCTCGGCCGCCACAGCGCGACTGGTCCGATCCCCGCCCTCACACAGCAGTTTTCTTGTCAGACCGCGGAGACGAAGAACAGTACGGGCATGTGGTAGTTTTACAAAAGCCCCCCTTTTTTCTTTTTGCTCTCAACCCGCGGTACCTCGTGGCCCACTAGTCAGCCGCCTGGCAATCTTGCAGTAAAACCCCCAGTTTCCCAGGCCCTCAACCCGCACTCCCCTCGCTGCGCCACGTGGTCCACCCTTGCCCCTCGCTGTCACGTGGGACCTATGTCTCCGTCGGGCCCGCATGTCAGTCGCCTGGGCTAGCTAAGCCCGCGGTAGCAGAAGAAATTTTTCAGCGTGGCCCGATCGTGATGGCCCACCGTCAGCGTCTGTGGCTAGGTTTGCCGGAGTAACAAAAGGGTTTCTGTTTTCTGTTTTATTTTAAACTTTTCAAATTTGTTTTAAATTCAAATTCAAATCTATTTTCAAATATCTTTTAAGATATAATTCCAAATAATATATGTTTTTGAATCAGAAAAATGTGAGGATTTCAAATATTCCCTTCAAAATATATTTTGAACACTTTAAATTTCGAGATGATTAAAATTACAATAAAATGCCTTTTTTCTTAATTAATTAATAACTTTGGTTTTATAACTCCCAATTTGACAAATGATATGTCTAAATTGATCAGCGCGATGATCCTGTTCTATCTATGCATTCCATGTTCTGAATTGCAGCATGCATCATATAAATATAAAGTATACTGCACCTTATATGGGAGCAAAACATGGCTAAAACTCAATAAAATGCTTTATTCTTGTATCTCACACCTCACCCATGCCATGCTACATTATTGCCATGTAAATTGTACATCATTCATCATGGCATGCTTGTTTGCTTGTCGCATTTTAATTCATATGCTTATGCACTTTATTTATGTTGGCCCTTGTTTGTTTGGTTCTTCTTCGAATAGACGCCGAGCAGGGGATATATCAGGAATCACAGGAGTTCTACCCAGATCCATCTCTCGCGACAACTGAGCTACCAGGCAAGCACTACCACATGCTTGCATACATATAGTACCTATTGCCTCTATCTTATTCTTGCATCATTGAGTCGCGATTGCATTAAACTGAATCCCAAGTACTGCATAGCCTTTACTTTTAAACCCCACCGAAGCTTGTTCCTCCATCCCATGAGCCATTACTACAGGAGTTGTTTGAGCCATGCGGGTCGTAGAACAGCATGTGTAGGGTATGTGAGTGTCTGATGGATAACGAGGTACCTAAACAACTTAACCTGAGTAGTAATGGGATAACTAATGAAAGTGGAACGGTGAGCAATATCTGCTATATGGTTTTTCATGCACACTTGTGACACGTAGGACCCCGAGTACATGATTACTGTTCCTTGAATATTCGCGCTATCCACATCAGGAGGCTTATGAACCCCCAGGCGAGCTTGATTCATTCTTATTTCTTGGGGCCACAAAGTAGTTTGGGGCTTTATTACTATCTGTACTTATGCCATGCTTTCCGCTTTATTTAAGTTTGTGCGTGGAGCACTGTCTGTTTAGGACCGTGACACGTTTTATTTGTATCGACAAGCCAGTCACACTTTCGGGTTCCCGATCGTTTCTGACCGTCCACAAACCTTGAGTCCGTCTCGGAGCCGGCCAACTTCGTTGCGGGTAGCTTAATGGGGTGGCCCCCTAAAACATTTCTGAATCCTGTGATCACTTTGTCGTGAATGCCTCGTTGGGTTTTGATTTGGTTTTTCCGAGGTTGATCGAGTGTGTGTTGCTATTTGTGCACCCTGAGGTAAATCTTCTGAAAGCCGTGTCCATGATTATGGGCGACTTGGAGCACAGTTTCTCGATCATAGACAAGTATAACTAAAGTACCGCTTTTAATTTGACTAAGTACGACTAGTAAATAGTGCAACACTCATGGAATGGATAATAAAACTGCCAGCGGAAGGGGGTTTTCGCTTCCTCGTTGGTAGCGAGGAGGAGGATGGATCATTAATATTCTTGATATAATTTGTTATTAATTCACGGACATCCGTCTATCTTTGGTTAGGCGGATGGTTAGCGAGTATCCCTAGAATTGTTAGGTATTATCTTTTGCTGCAATTGCGTCACCCCAGGTTGTGTCCCCTTTAGAGGCATAAAGACTTGCTGAGTACCCCTAGGGTCTCACACGATAAATTGTTTGATTCAGATGAACAGGTGCACTCACAAGATGGATACTGGGTGGAGGAGACGGATGATGTTGGCAACGATCACTCGGTGTAGAGATTCCGGGAACGGGGATCCGTGAGATCTGTGGGCGGGATGTGTTTATTTATGGGGCATCTTATGCCGATTTGCTTCTTATCCGTACTCGGATCTTGTTTTCCGCTTCCGCCTGATACTCTGATGTTTGATGTATGAGGAGATATCCTAAACTATTATATCTATCTAGGATATTTGGATCTTGCCGTATGGCGTTGCAATATTTCTATTTCTTTTAGATGGAATGGCTCTGAGGACTGTTGTATGGTGGCTTGCATACATACTCATTTGTGTATGTAGTTGATCCCTTCGCCTGCCGATTACGCCGCTCGTTCTTGTCCCGATGTTTGGAAATGGTTAGGACAGCCGAAAGGTCTACCTGTGAGTGGCATTTGGCCCCACCGTACTATTTTAACCATTTCCGCTCATCCAGGCTTGTAACTAAGAGCGTAATTCACCGAGGTAGTTACACTCAGCTCCCGCGCGCGCGCCTCTCCCCCTGATCCCCCTTTCCCCTGCCGCTCGCTGCTTTGCTTGCTCGCATTGACCGCCTGTCACCAGCGCGTGCCCTCTCCTATGCTTCGCGGATTTCCTGGGCGGTAGTACTGCTTTGGGCCTGTACTACCAGCCCAGGTTGGCTCTTTAGCCCCGAACATGCAGATATTTGCCCCAACTATAAAAATCCCCTTCCTTAGTTGGTTCTTCTCTCTAATATTCTCAAGCTTTGCCTACTCTTGGACATCTCTTTGAGCTTGATTCTTTCTCCCCCCTCAAATGGTTCTTGCCAATATTTGAGGGGAAGTTAGACGGGTGATGTCTACGCACTTATATTCTTGTAGACAATTGTTGGGCCTCCAAGTGCAGAGGTTTGTAGAACAACAACAAGTTTTCCCTTAAGTGGATCACCCAAGGTTTATCGAACTCAGGGAGGAAGTGGTCAAAGGTATTCCCTCTCAAGCAACCCTGCAATCAAGATACAAGAAGTCTCTTGTGTCCCCAACACACCCAATACACTTTTCAGGTGTATAGGTGCACTAGTTCGGCAAAGAGATAGTGAAATACAAGTGGTATAGATTATTATAAGTAGTAATGGTGCTAGAAAATACTTTGATGGCGTGGAAGAGACTAAAAGCAAACTGAAATAAAGATGGAAACAAGCGAACATGTAACATATCTAGTTGCAAATGGTGTTTCAATGCTTAGAAACAAGGCCTAGGGATCATACTTTCACTAGTGAACACTCTCATATAAATATATTCTCTTTATGATACTACTCTTCACTACTCTCCGGTTGGACACTCTAATCGATGGTAGGGCTATAACAACACTCCTCAAAGTAAGCCTTTCCCATCTAGAAAACCCCACACTGTCACCTTGAGTACTAGATGAGTCCAACAAACACCACAATTTCATAGAAACATCCAACTCCAAATATAACTCATAACAAGTATTTGTAATCTCTAGCCTAAGTGCCACCATGGTGTGCATGCTGTCACTTTCACACACATGGGGAGAGCAGAGATCTATTAAGCACTTGAGTAGCAAGGTAGATCTATAGATTACAAGCTCATGATCTCAATAAGATCATGCATAGAGAGAGAGATGAACACATAGCTACCGGTAGAACCCTTAGCCTCGAGAGAGAACTACTCCCTCCTCATCATGGGAATCAGCAATGGTGATGGAGATGGTGGTGGATATCGATGGAGATGGCTCTGGGGCACTTCCCGTCGGCGAGTCTTGAACAGAGACTTTCTGTCCCCCGAATCTCCCCTTCGGTGGCGGCAGCGCTGCGGAACTTTTCGTGGATTTCTGATTGACGATTTAGGGTTTTGGTATCGGGAGGCTCTTATAGGTGAAGGAGGCAAGGCCGGTGGCCGGCCAGGGGGCCCACACCATGCCCTGGCGCAGCCTAGGCTAGCCCGCACCAAGGGGTGGTGTGGCCCCCTCCGTGTCTCCTTCTGGCTCCGTGAATCTTCTAGGAAAATATCAACTTTGGCTTTTGTCCGGTCCAATTCCGAGAATATTGATTTTCTGACTTTCCTGGAACCAAAAACAGCAGAAAACAGGCAACTGGCATTGTGGCACTTGTTAATAGGTTAGTCCAAGAAATCATATGAAAAGTACTCCAAAGTGTGGACAAAACACAAGAAAGTAGATAAAACCAAGCATGGAACATCAAAAATTATAGATACATTTGCAATGTATCAAGGGGATCTAGATCTACAATTTTACCAAACCAATTCATCTCTTTGTGAGTGAATCTTTGGGATCTAGATTTTGGGGGATTTTTTGTTCTCTCTTTGATTCTTCCTCTCTTATTCCCCCAAGTGCATTAGTAGCCTTGTTAGAATTTGAGAGTGAAGTATTGGAGCATATTTGTGGTGTCTTTGCCATTTGTATTAGGTGCATTGGTTTGTGTTCTCCCTGGAGGATTTGGTTTGTGATATTCAAGAAGCTTGTCCCTCTTGGGTTCTTGGAACCCTAGACGGTTGTGTGCTCTTTGTGGCGTGTTCTTGGGGCCTTCAATTAAGTTGTGAAGCTCTCCCCGAGATTGAGGCCTTGGTGGTGATTATCGGGAGCCTCCAGTAAGTTGTGGAGATAGCCCCAATCTTGTACAGGTTTGGTGACTGCCCTCAAGTGTCACATAGTGGAACGGGTGTTTGCCGAGTGGTGGGTGCTCGGGAGAATAGGGTTCGTCCTCTTGTGGCATTGGTGGTCTTAGTACCTTCCACCCCTCCAACGAGATGTACTCCCTTCTGGGAGGAACTCGGTAAAATATTTGTCGTCCCCACGTGCCTCGGTTATCTCTATACCTGAGATCTTTACTTATGCACTTTACATTGTGATAGCCCTCGTGCTTGAAGTAATCTATCTTTCTATCACATTGTTTCTTGTCTTGCTTAGCATTAGTTGTTGGTGCACATAGGTGAACCTTAGTATATCTAGGCTTTTGGCTTGACAAAAGAAAACACTAGGTTTATTACCCCATTGTTAAGCCCATCTCGTAAAAGTTTTAAACCACCTATTCAACCCCACCCTCTAGGAGACATCTGTGATCTTTCATTTGGTATCAAAGCTAGGTCTCTCGCTTTTAGGCTTCACCGCCTTGAGAGTAAAGATGTCGTCTTGTGAATTAGTGCATGATTCTATATATTCGATGGCACAAATTATGATGTTTGGAAATGTCGCATGCTAGATTATTTTCGAGACATTCACCCATCCATTGAGGGAATTCTATATATGGGTTTTCTTCTCCTATAGATCCCCAAAACAAATCTTTAGAGGAGAAGATGAACTCTTATATATATATTCCCAAGCTACTAAAGTATTGTTACTTGTTGTGAGCAATGTAGTTATTTCTTCAATCATGCCTTATCGAAGTGCTCATGATATTTGTACAAAGCTTCAAGAAAAATATGATGTGTCCAACATTATTGAGGATAATTGTTTTCCCTCCACCTCCGGTCGTGATGAGTTCTCATCTTCTATCACTTCACCAACATGTGATTTTTCACAAGGTAATGATATGGTTAGTGGTGATAGAAATTACAATATGGATAGTGAGCCTACTATTAGTAATCCCTTTTCTCTATCTAGTTGCAATGTTCTATCTTTCGACCTTAACACTTCTAGCGCTCAAAACTCCTTACATGCTAGTGTTTATAGTCCTTGCATATCATGTAGAAACGACTTGAATAAATCCCATGATGATATGCTCACTTTTTCTTATTGCCATGATAAAAATGCTTCTATTTCCTCTAGTACTTGTGTTTCTAACCACGTAGAGGAAAGAAAAGATTCTATGGGTCAAGACAAGTTTGTGAATGGAGCTTCAAGTAAAATCTCATCATCACCTTCTTTCGGTTCTCACATATGCCTTATGGCTAAGGGAACTAAGGTAACCTCTTTAGATCCCATGGCATCTCATAATGATGATTATGATGTGGCTGTTGATGAGGATTATGAGGAAGAACAGGATGAGATTGTCTCTTTAGATGAAAAGGGTGAGGTTGTTTATCATGCTCTTGTTAATAATAATATTTCTTGCTCTAACTTCACTGAAATCTTGACCTTTGCAATGGAGAGCAAGAAAATTATTGAGCAATTGCAAGCTCAACATGAGGAGCAAGAGCACACCATTGAAAATCTTCGAAGTCTTTCTAATGATCTAAGAAAAGCCTCTTTAGAGGAACAAACCACCAAGCAGTCTCTTGAGGAGACCTTTGCTCTAGAATTATCTATAGTAAAGGAAAACCATGATAGATAACTTGTGGTGGCAAGTACTCTCAAAACTAAAAATGATGAACCTCTAGTTTCCCATGCTAAACTGGTTGAGGATTTTAAGAACCTCTAAAATGGCTATCGGGTCATTAAGAGTGAGCTCATCAAACTCACCGAGTCACATGAGCAACTTAAAGATTCATATTCAAAAGAGCTTGCAAAGTTTCCCTCACCTCTTGCCATTAATAATGATGCTTGTGCTACTAACTCTATTTCTTGTGAAGCATCTATTTTGAAGGAGAATGTTGAGCTAAAGGCTCAACTTGCTTTGCTAACTAGCGAGTATGGGAAATTGGAAGAAATTCATATTAAGCTCTCAAGCTCGCATGAGGATCTTCTAGTCTCCTATGATAGGCTAAAGTTAGCTCATGAGGCCATTGTGTCAAAGGTAACATCTAGTGGGCCTCATGTGGACATTAGCACTGCTTTTACTCCTAATATGATATTGCCATGTGATAGTCCTTATAATTCATCCACTCATGCTATTGCTACATCTTGTGATGAATTACATTATTTGGCTTGTTGCTCTAACAATGAAAATTCTACTTCCTCTACTACTATTGGTGTTGACACTAACCATGTAGAGGAAATTAGAGAGCTCAAGGCTCCGGTCACTTCTTTGAAGAATGACTTGAAAAAGGGTCATAAAGGGAAGGCCACACTCAACCACATCTTGAGTGTGCAAAAATCCCCCAATGATAAGAGTGGACTTGGATTCAACTCCAATATAAAGAACAATTCCACTAACAAGTTTAAGCACAAGGGTAACAAGAAGAATGGCCAAGATCAAGTGAAGTATCCGGCCAACATTGTTTGCTTCAAGTGCAAGGAAGAAGGGCATCATGTTAGATCTTGTCCATTAAAGAAGAAGCCTCTTATTGTGAAGCAACAAGGGAAGCAGCCTCAATCTCTACCTCAAGTTGTAGATGGGCCTCTTCCTAAGAGTACTACTCATGCTCTTCCTCATATTGGGGCATCACCCAAAAAGAAATATAGCAAGAGAAGAACTTGCTACATATGCCATGAGAAGGGGAAAATTTCTTCTTCATGCACTTTGGTAACTCCTCATCCAACCCTATCATGATTGATGATGCTTATTCACTTTGTAAGGATGAGGTGGGCAATGTGTTTGCCAAATATGTTGGTACCCAAAGTGGTGTCAAGAAAATAACCATTTGGGTTTCCAAGCCTATTGTGACTAACTTCTTAGGACCCAACTTGGTTGGGGACCAACAAGCCAAAACTTGATCAATAGGTGATTTTGGAGGACAATTGAGAATTGGCTTCATCATTAAGAATTTAGGGATCTTCATCTATTATATTTGTCAAGCCAAGTCATGTGTATTATATTGCCTCTATTATATTTACAATGTTCCTCCTTGCGGTAACATGTGCTTAACTCATTACATTAAAAGTTACTCGCCCCTTATGCATGTGTTGGTTTTGTACCTTGCATGTTTGTTGTATATGTTGTGCTTACCATTTTCTTATCTTGATTTATTGAGTATATTTGTGTTTGTTGGTTTGCACACCATGTATGAGTGTTTCCTGTGTTAGAGCTTTTATTGAATTCTATTGGTATCTTGTTGGATCTTGTGAGAGATTAATGGACTATCCCATTTTGGGGGAGTGTTATGCTTGGGCATTCCACAATCCTAAAATGTGTGTACATGAGGAATACCACCTAGTATTGATATTGCAATATTATCTAGTATCTATGTGGTATGTGTCTAATGAGAAATTCATGTTCTATTAGTGTCCATTAATTATCTCTATATGGATATTTTGCCTCGTGGTGAGATTTATGGTTATCACATTATGGGGGAGTCATATGCTTAGTGCATATTACATGCCTAGAAAATGTGAAAAATCGAGGTTGTGTCACTTAGAATTGATATTGATAATTATCTAGCTCCTATGTGACACATTTGCCCAAACAAATTCAATGCCTTTGTTTCTCATCTTACGGATCTTGTTTGTGAGAGTGGTTCTAGGTATGTGTTTCCTCATATTTGTATATCTGTATCCACATGGAACCATCTTCAAGTTACTCTAATCACAAGTGATTGTGTGACTATTGGAAGCTACCAAGAATCTCTTTTGAAGCATCAAACTTAATTCTTATATGTTGTTATATGCTTCTTAGTGTGAATATGATCTTGGATATCTTTTTGAACTACCTCGGGAAGATTATTCCCAATACTTCTTGTCCTTGTATAATTAGTACTAGATTTATGGTCGAATTTATTGATCATATTCACTTTGGCCTTTGCTTAATTTTGTACTAGCTCTTGCCAAGAAAATGTTTTGTGATTGTCTCCCAAACTTTCCTTGCCTCTTATGGATATTCTTGTGTTATTGGTATCATCTTGTGTTTTATTTAATGTAGTTACTAGTGATGATCCCATTCGTGTGCATTTTGCATTCAAAAGCAAAATTCTATATAATGTACTACTTATGGTGAGCTCTCCTATATTATTTAGAACAGTCATTTATGCTTCTTGTTTTGATCCATATCATGCTTTATGTTTTAAAAATTCAATCTTTTGTTTTGGTATTTTGTGCCATCATGAGAAGTGTTGAGAGTTTGGTTTATGTGTTGGAACCTTGCTCTTTTGGGAGTTGGTTTTGTCTCATTCCTTGTTTCGTGTTTTGACCTTTTTATAATGAGATAAATCCTTGAGCATTTGTGTTTTTGTGTATATATTTTGCTCTTTGGCTTTTGGCTAGTTCATTTGTTGAACTTGTGACCTTTCATGTGTTGATTTGGTTCTTTGATATAATTTGAACAATCTTTTGTTGTGTCACACTTTGGTTTGCCTTCTTGGTTTACTTGGTGTTTTTGTTTAAATTGTATCTCTGTTTGGTTCTTGAAAGTTGCTTACATGCATAGTTACTATGTGTATATATTATGGCATGCTTGCGTTTCTTGATCCAATATATTGGGGAAACTCCACCAAATCTTAATTGGTTAAGATGTGCATGAAATTCAATTTCATATAAATATGCACATATTTTTGTGGACTCACTCCTATGTATTGTATTTTCTCTAACTACTTTGGACCCAATATGTTTAGGGACCATGTTGTATTAAATGTGTTTCTGGTACATTGGAGATATATTGGATGCTTGTCTCTCAAAGTTTGAAGAAGTGGTGCGTTTATGGAAATTGGAGGCAAGCTATAGGATGATCAGCAAATTCATATCCTCTACATTCTACCAATTATATCTTGGTAACGAGTATCTCTTTCTCATGCTCATATATCTTGTTTACAACCATTTGTGGGTTGCCTTCTAGCATGAACTTTTGTATTTGTATTTGTTGTGGTTCTAGCTTTGATTTTAAGAGAACTCCCTACTGCAAATGTGTGTAAGTTGAGATGAGTGCATATAATTGGGACTATACAAAATCATGCATATGACTCACCAATCCCAAATATGTCAATATAGCAATTTTAATGTCTATCCTTTCCTCAACTTCTCTCATGTGCAATAGTGAGATTTTTCTAGTTGATTTTCCCTTTATGATACTTGTTGCTTTTTCTCCATGTATTCCAACTATCTACTCTTCCCTTGGTGATTTTTGTAATGTATGTGGTGTGTTGTGGTTTGAAGCTCATTAATGAACAATAAGATAAAACTGTGCCTTTGTCCATGCTTACAAGCAAAAATATTATTGGTATATGTTATGACTATTGTGGGTTTTATGTGCTTTCTTGAGTATCTTGTTTACGTGTGCATGTTTCTTTGTGGACATATATCTTTGTGATCCATTCCACTTACAAACTTATACACATAAGAGAAGATAATTTTAGTTGTGAATTTTATTCCTTGGAGACCTCCTTTCTATTTCTTTTTAATGCTTCAGTGGCTTCCAAATTTATTTGCCTATGAGTGCTTGTATCTTGTATTTGCATCTTCGGGCACTCATATTTGTTCTCTCATGCCTTTTATTGTTAAATTAATTTGGATGAGTGAGGATTCCATGATCATGCACTTTGTTCCCAAATGCAATTATCATAATTGGTGCATAATATTAGGGGAGCTCCTCTAATTGATTTAATAATGCTCATTTGTCTTCTTTCTCATTTGTTGTGTTTTAAATGCTTATGGGGAGCGAGGATTCCATATTTTTGCATGATATATTCAAATGCAGCTATTCTATTTATGCACAAATCTTGGGGAGATTCTTTATTTTTATTTAAAACTCTTTTAATCGTATCATAATATCTTGTTGTTTCCATTTGATCTCATTTGTTGTTTTCAATTAGGTTGTCGGATCTTGAGATTGCTTGCGTCATTTGATCTTCAAGTCCTCAATATAGTTCTACTTCCTCCCAAGTATTCATCATTGGATATGTGCGAATGCACACCTTTGGAGGACCTATCACTATATTGGCCTTCTAGAACTTGTCACACATTTCGGCAATCGATGCCAATGGGGGAGAAGTTTTAGAGGGTTTAAGGGAAGTTGGTTTATGCTTTGATTTTGTTCTTAAGCATTTGCCATTCATGCTCTTGCATCTTTGTGCTGTTTAGCATGTGGTATATATAGAGGAAATTCCACCAATGATAATGATTGGCAATATATGCAATGAAATTCAAGTTCATCACACATGCATAGATTGTGGGGGAGTTTGCTCTGTATATGGTGGTGGTATCAATATCACATACTTCTGTAGTATTTGATATTGGTCCTATAATTTTACTCATTAAATTCCTTATATAAACCCTCTCAAAGGGATTGTCATCAATTACCAAAATGGGGGAGACTGAAAAAGCATGTGGGCCCCCATGTGTGGTTTTGGTAATTAATGACAATCTTTATGGACTAATGTTTGTATTAAGTTGCACTAGTAGGAATTATCCATTGGCATCGCTTGGAGCATGTGTTGGCCTCAAGTGATCATAAACCGATGAAGAAAATGTCCAAGTAAAGATTTCGCCATGGTGTATGGGGAAGCAAAGTCCAAGTCTTCATCTAGCAAGCACAAGATAGAGGAATCAAGAAAGGTGTCCATATTGAGAAGGACAAGATTGTCTACAACCTGCTCAAGTGGATTTCTTAAGGCAAAGTATTCTTGATAGGTTTTCCCTTTTGCCAGTCTCGTGTTGGTAGTTGAGAGACCGGGTTTAGGATAGATAACCATATTATCAAGAGGTGCTCTCGAGAGAGTAGCTCGATCATGTCATTCAGAGAGAGCTCAAACATTTGCATTCCTAGCATCATCTTTCTTGGTTGTTTGTTGGTCCTATCCATGTGAGGATATAGATATTGTGGTAATCTTCATAACAAGCTCTTGTTCTTCAAAAATAGATTTGCCTTTTTTACCTTATTGTGTTTTTGATCTTGGAGGTTTTTCGGACTCTCACCAAGTGAGGTATTTCACTTTAAAATACTTGGAGGTTTCTCACTTGGTGATATCCAATATTTTGTTGTGTATCTCTTCTTGTCTCTTTCCAACAAATTTGGTTTAGGGTCAATCGGAGTTCCCTGGCTCAAGTTACCGTCGTTTGAATTTGCCTCGTATTTGATTTTAAAAAGAAAAAGGGAAAAGAAAATTGTCTCTGGGCCGAGCGGTAGTACCGGGCCACTACCACTATCCCCTGTGCGTAGCTCCTTCTTTCTAGCCCACCCAGTAGTGTTGGCCAGTGCTACCGGGCCTTGGCGGATGTACCGGCCGGCCCACCCAGCTCCTAGCCAGCCTGCTTCGCATCTGCCGCTTGCTCGTGGTCCACAGCACCTGTTGCTGCTCGCCCTGCTCGCTGGGCTCCCTCTCGCTGCCTTCGCTCGCCCACTTGCGCCGCTATCCCTGATCCCCTGTGCCGCTCTCTCGACTCCTGCGCGCGCCTCTCCCCCTGATCCCCTTTCCCCTGCCACTCGCTGCTTTGCTTGCTCACGTTGACCGCCTGTCGCTAGTGCTCGCCCTCTACTATGCTTTGTAGATCGCCTGGGCGGTAGTACCACTATGGGACGGTACTACCGGCCTAGGTTGGTTCTTTAGCCCCCAACGGGCAGATATTTGTTGGAATTATGCCCTAGAGGCAATAATAAAGATGTTATTATTATAATTCTTGTTCATGATAAAGTTTATATTCCATGCTAGAATTTTATTAAGCGGAAACTTTAATACTTGTGTGGTTTGTGAACAACACCGTGTCCCTAGTACGCCTCTATGGACTAGCTCATTGATCAATGATGGTTAAGGTTTCCTAACCATAGACATGAGTTGTCAATTGATAATGAGATCATATCATTGGAGAATGATATGGTGGATAGACCCAAACTAAGCGAAGCAATTAGATCGTGTCATCGTGTTCGTCTTTGCGAAGTTTTTCTTATGTCAAATATTGTATTCCTTAGACCATGAGATAATACAACTCCCTGGTATCGGAAGAAAGCTTTGAGGTCATCAAACGTCATCCTATGAGAGGGTGATCATAAAGGTGTCTCTCAGGTAATCGGAAAGTATCTGTTGGGTTGTATGTATCGAGATGGGATTTGTCCCTCCCAAGTCGGAGAGATATACTTCGGCCCACTCGGTAATCGATATCAACACCGCTTGCAAGCATGTGGTTAAGGAGTTAATCACAAAGTGATATCGGATTACGGAACGAGTAAAGTACTTGCTATGAACGAGATTGAACTAGGTATGACGATTCCGATGATCGAATCTCGGGCAAGTAAAATATCGCAAGACGAAGGGAATATATATATGGGATTGATTGAATCCTGGCATCGTGGTTCATCCGATATGATCATCGATGAATGTGTGGGAGTCAATATGGGTGCCCAGACCCCGCTGTTGATTATTGATAGAAGATCATGTCTGCATATTCTCGAACCCGCAGGGTCACACTTAACGTGTCTCGACGCTAGGATAGATTGGATACTTGGTTTATGAATTTTTGTTCGGAGTCTCGGATGGGATCCGGGACATCACGAGAGGTTCCGGAGTGGTCCGGAGAATAAGATTCATATAAAGGCGATTGCAGTTTTTGGAGTTGAATTGTTAGGATTAATCGGTATTGTACCGGAAGCTTCTAGAACCTTCCGGAAGGGGACCAACGTGGCCCCACCTTTCGGGAGGGGGCATGGGCCTATGAGGGAGTGTCCTGGCCGCATTGGGCCAGGGGAACAAGGCCCCATAGGGCCCAGCCGATCCTAGATAAGTTTAAATCGTTTAAACTAGAGATAAGATAGGGTTTCTAGATAAGGGAGAGTTTAAATCGTTTAAACTAGAGATAGGCTTGGAGGATGGGCAAGGGCTGGCCGCACCCCCCTCTATATATAGAGGGCTGGTGCGCCCCCTCCCCCCCAATCTACATCTCCCTCCAAGCCCTAGTAGCCTTGCTGCCTTCCTCTCTCCCTCCCGACTGTTTGCAGGCGAAGCCCTGCTGCAGAAATTCTCCACCATATACACCACGCCGTCGTGTTGTAGATCCAATCCATCTCTCCACCATACTTGCTGGTCCAAGGAAGGAGGAGACGTCGAGGTGCTGCACGTGTGCATCTCATGGAGGCACCGCCACTTGTGGTGCTAGATCGGATCGGATCGCGAGGAGGAGAAGCGAGTACGACTACATCACCCACGTTCCGACGAGGGTATGAAGATCTAATCCAATCTCTCTCGTTGTTTGCATCTCCTAGATTAGATCTTGGCTTTCCCTTTGTTCGCTTCTGTAGAAAATTTTGATTTACTATGTTGCGAAACCCTTTCAGTGGTATCAGAGCTAGATCTATGCGTAGATGTGTTTCACGAGTAGAACGCAACATGGTTGTTGCGGGCGTTGATGTTTTCTGTTGCAAGCCTCTTGTTTGTGTTCTTCTTATGACGCGGGATAGTGAGATTGAAGCGGTCTAGGCCAACCTTACGCGACATCGTTCGCGAGACCGGCTCCGCACTTGACGTGTGGCTTGTACCATACATGCGGCTGGTGGATGTCGGTTTCTCTCACTATAGTTGTCATGGGATTAACACCGGAGTTTGGCAACCATAATATCACCGTTGTGGCTTTCCATAGGTAAGAATCGTTCTTAGCATCTACTCCCATAAGCCACGTAAAACATGCACCAACAAAGTAGAGGCGTCTAACTTGTTTTTGCAGGGAGTGTTTTCTGTGATATGGTATGGCCCAAGATGTGATGTGTATATTGTATGCGATGATCATGTTTTGTAATGTTTCACGACTTGCATGTCGATGAGTACACAACCGGCAGGAGCCATATGGTTGTCTTTATAATTGTGTATGACCTGCGAGTCAACTTCTTATACGCCATGTAATAGCTTTACTTTATTGCTAAGTAGTTAGCAATAGTTGTAGTTGCTATTCGTGGTGGAGGCAATCATGGTGGAGTGATGAAGATCATGCTGGAACGCACAAGATGGAGATCATTGTGCGAAGATTGGCTATACCATGTCACATAAAGTTATATGCATGTGATGTTTATCCTTTTATGTATCTTATTATGCTTAGATCACGACGGTAGCATTATAAGATGATTCCTCACTTAAAGATCAAGATAAAATTGTGTTCTCCCCAAGTATGCACCGCTATGAAGTTCGTCGTGTCCAAGCATCACGTGATGATCGGGTGCTATAGACTCTACGCTCACATACAACGGTGCAAGCCAGTTTACTGCAGCGGAAATACTTGGGTCTAACTTGACGAGCCTAGCATGTACAGACATGGCCTCGGAACACAAGAACCGAAAGGTTAAGCATGAGTCATATGAATGATATGATCGACACTTCGTTGTCCACCATTGAAACCACATCTCTTCTCGTGAAGATCGGATTAGGTGTGGTGAATTTGGATCGTGTTCACTAAACAACTTGAGGGATGTTGAATTTAGTGGGAGTTCATCTAGTAATTTGATTAAGTTGAACTATTTATCATGAACATAGTCTAAATTGTACTTGCAAATACTGTAGATCACATGGCCAAGTCCAACTTCAACTTCAACGTTTTTGCTGAGAAAGAAAAGCTTAAGAACAATGGGTCTAACTTCACCAATTGGTTCCGCAATTTGAGAATCATTCTCTCTGGCGGTCAAAAGGACTATGTCTTTGAGAAAGCGTTAGGTGGCGCCTCTAGCAAGCTGCGGCTGATGAGAAAGCTGTCTATCAGTCGCGCAAAGATGATTATGGTGTGATTAAGAGCACCATGTTGTTTGCTATGGAACCAGAACTTCAAAATCGTTTTGAAAACTATCCCGGGCCCTTTGAGATTCTTGAAGAGTTGAAAACCATGTTTCAGACTCAAGCCCGTTCTGAGAGATATGAGATCTCCGAGAAGTTCTTTAACTGCAAGATGGAGGAAGGGAGTTCCGTTAGTGAGCACGCCATTAAGATGTCGGGCTACACTCAATGCCTTGAGCAATCGGATCGAAGATTCCAGAGGAGCTCAAGATTGACAGGTTCGCAATCACTCCCTCCCAGCTACAAAAGTTTTGTAGTGACTCATAATCAGATTGGTTCCATCGATACGATCACCGAGCTCTTCGCAGTCAAGGCTGCGAGGTGGACATCAAGAAGGATAATCATGTGTTGATGGTCAACAAGCCCTCTTTTAAGAAAGGTAAAGGTGCAAAGAAGCCCTTCAAGAAGGGCGGCGGCAAGCGCAATGCCCCTGCTGAGAAGAAGCTCAGGTCTGGTCCTAAGCCGGACACTGAGTGCTTCTATTGCAAGGACAAGGGTCATCGAAGCAATCGTCCGAAGTACTTAGCGGACAAGAAGGCTGGCACCATCAAAGGTATATTTGATATACATGTTATTGATGTTTTCCTTACTAGCCCTCGTTGTAGTGCACGGGTATTTGATCTTTGGTTCGGCTAATATTTGTAACTCAAACAGAGCTGGAATAGACGGCTTATGAGGGATGAGGTGACGATGCGCGTTGGCAACGGATCAAGAGTTGATGTGATGGCCGTCGACGCTCTCCTTAGTTTTACCTTCGGGATTAGTTTTAAACCTTAATAAATGTTATTATGTGCCCGCATTGAGCATGAACATTATTTTGGATCGTGTTTATTGCAAGAAGGTTATTCATTTAAATCGGAGAATAATGGTTGTTCTATTTATATGAGTAACATCTTTTATGGTCATGCACCCCTTGTAAATGGTTTATTTCTTCTAAATCTCGAAAGGGATGAAACACACATCCATAACATTGAGTCTAAGAGATGCAAAGTAGATAGTGATAATACTACTTATTTGTGGCAATCGCTGCCTAGGTCATATTGGTGTAAAGCGATGAAGAAACTCCATTCGATGGACTTTTTTAGTCTCTTGATTTTTAATCATTTGAAACATGCTAACCATGCCTCATGGTCAAGATGATCAAAACCCCGTTCTCCTGTATTATGGAGCGAGCAACGGACTTGTTGGAAATCATACATACCGATGTATGCGACCGATGAGTGTTTCGACGCGCCGTGGATATCGCTATTTTCTCACTTTTACCGATGACTTAAGTAGATATGGGTATATCTATTTAATGAAACATAAATCTGAAACGTTTGAAAAGTTCAAAGAATTTCAGAATGAAGTGGAGAACCATCGTAAAAAGATTAAGTTTCTACGATCCGATCGTAATGCGAATATTTGAGTTATGATTTTCTCACGCATCTCAAAGCAAGTGGAATCGTTTCACAACTCACGCCACCCGAACACCACAACAAGAATGGTGTGTCTGAGCCGAATCGAACCCTATTAGATATGGTCCGATCGATGATGTCTCTTACTGATTTGCCGTTATCATTTTGGGGTTATGCATTAGAAACCGCTGCATTCACTTTAAATAGGGCTCCATCTAAACCGTTGAGACGACACCGTATGAACTATGGTTTGGTGCTAAACCTAAGTTGTCGTTCTTAAAGTTTGGGGATGCGGCTTACGTCAAGAAGTTGATGCCGGACAAGCTCGAACCCAAAGCGGAGAAATGCGTCTTCATAGGATACCCTAAGGAAACTATTGGGTATACCTTCTATCACAGAACCGAAGGCAAAGTGTTTGTCGCAAAGAACGGTTCCTTTCTTGAGAAGGAGTTTCTCTCGAAAGAAGTGAGTGGGAGGAAAGTAGAGCTAGACGAGGTTATTGAACCTTCTCTGGAATTGGAGAGTAGCAAGACCTAAAATTGTTCCAAAGGCCGCACCAACAATAGAGGAAGCTAATGACAAGGATCATGAAGCTTGGACGATGTCACATCGAACGTCAGTCGACAAGGTCGCGTGCCCCTCCCGAGTGGTACAGCAACCTCATCTTGTTGTCTTGTTAGTAGAAGACGGTGAACCTACGAACTATGAGGAAGCGATGATGAGCCCAGACTCGAGAAATGGCTAGAAGCCATGAACCGAATTGGGATCCATGAGCGAAAACCAAGTATGGACTTTGGTGGACCTCCTAGCGTCGAAAGGCCGTTGAGTGCAAATGGATCTTCAAGAAGAAAACGGACGCGGATGGTAATGTTACCGTCTATAAAGCACGGATTGTTGCGAAAGGTTTTCGACAAGTTCAAGGTGTTGACTACGATGAGACTTTCTCTCCCGTAGCGATGTTTAAGTCCATTCGGATTTTATTAGCAATTGATGCGTTTCATGATTATGAAATATGGCAGATGGATGTTAAGACCGCGTTCCTCAATGGCAACATTGATGAAGATTTGTATATGATGCAACCAAGGTTTTGTCGATCCTAAGGATGCCGATAAAGTGTGCAAACTTCAGCGTTCCATTTATGGATCAAGCAAGCATCTCGAGTTGGAACCTGCTTTGATCAAGTGATCAAGAGCTTTGGATTTGTTCCAAATTGCTCAAGCTTGCTTCTAAAAGAAAGTGAGTAGGAGCTCGGTGACATTTATGGTAATATATGTGGATGTCATATTGATTATTGGAAATGACATCAACATGCTTAACGATGTGAAGAGTTATTTGAACAAGTGTTTTTCAATGAAAGACCTAGGTGAAGCTGCTTATATATTGGGCATCAAAATCTATAGAGATAGACAAAGACGCTCGATAGCTTTAAGCCAAAGTACATACCTAGACAAAGTTCGAAAAGGTTCAGAATGGATAAGGCATTGAAAGGTTCAAAGGCCTATGTTGTCGTAAGATATTGAGCAAGGCTCGTGTCCGACCATGTAAATGATAGGGAAGCTATGAGCAAAGTGCCTTATGCCTCGGCCATAGGTTCCATCATGTATGCCATCTTTGTGTACTAGACCGGATGTGTCCAATGCTCTTAGTTTGACGAGCAGATATCAAAGTGATCCAGAGTGGAACATGGACAGCCGTGAAGAACATCCTAAGGTACCTAAATAGGACTAAAGAAATGTTCTTAGTCTATGGGGTGATGAACACTCGTCAGAAAGGTTACGTCGATGCTAGTTTCGACATCGACAAGGATGATTGTAAATCTTAGGCGTGATACGTGTATATTTTGAATGGAGGAGCGTGAGTCGGAGAAGCTGCAAGCAAAGCATGATCATGGGATCTACGAGAAGCGAATACATGGTCGCTGCAGGTTGCCAAGTGAAGGAGTTTGGATCAGAACTTCATCATCGAGCTTGGCGTGGTTCCAAGTGCATTGGACCCACTGGAGATATTGTGTGACAACACCGCGCCATAACACTTGCTAAGGAACCAAGATATCATCCAAAGACCAAGCATATCAACTAAGTTTCATATAATCCGAGATTATATAGCAGATGGAGATCTCAAGATTAGCAAAGTACATACAGATCTGAATGTCGCAGATCCATTGACTAAACCTCTTCCACGTAAACATGATCAGCACCTCGGCCATGGGTGTGAGATTGTTGCCAGATGTAAACTAGATTATTGACTCTAGTGCAAGTGGGAGACTGTTGGAATTATGCCCTAGAGGCAATAATAAAGATGTTATTATTATAATTCTTGTTTATGATAAAGTTTATATTCCATGCTAGAATTTTATTAAGCGGAAACTTTAATACTTGTGTGGTTTGTGAACAACACCGTGTCCCTAGTACGCCTCTATGGACTAGCTCATTGATCAATGATGGTTAAGGTTTCCTAACCATAGACATGAGTTGTCAATTGATAATGAGATCATATCATTGGAGAATGATATGGTGGATAGACCCAAACTAAGCGAAGCAATTAGATCGTGTCATCGTGTTCGTCTTTGCGAAGTTTTTCTTATGTCAAATATTGTATTCCTTAGACCATGAGATAATACAACTCCCTGGTATCGGAAGAAAGCTTTGAGGTCATCAAACGTCATCCTATGAGAGGGTGATCATAAAGGTGTCTCTCAGGTAATCGGAAAGTATCTCATTGGGTTGTATGTATCGAGATGGGATTTGTCCTCCCAAGTCGGAGAGATATACTTGGGCCCACTCGGTGTCGATATCAACACCGCTTGCAAGCATGTGGTTAAGGAGTTAATCACAAAGTGATATCGGATTACGAACGAGTAAAGTACTTTGCCGTGAACGAGATTGAACTAGGTATGACGATACCGACGATCGAATCTCGCAAGTAAAATATCGCGAGACGAAGGGAATATATATGGGATTGATTGAATCGGCATCGTGGTTCATCCGATATGATCATCGATGAATGTGGAGTCAATATGGGTGCCTGCACCCGCTGTTGATTATTGATAGAAGATCATGTCTGCATATTCTCGAACCCGCAGGGTCACACTTAACGTGTCTCGACGCTAGGATAGATTGGATACTTGGTTTATGAATTTTTGTTCGGAGTCTTGGATGGGATCCGGGACATCACGAGAGGTTCCGGAGTGGTCCGGAGAATAAGATTCATATAAGGCAAGCAGTTTTGGAGTTGAATTGTTAGGATTAATCGGTATTGTACCGGAAGCTTCTAGAACCTTCCGGAAGGGGACCAACGTGGCCCCACCTTCCGGGAGGGGGCATGGGCCTATGAGGGAGTGTCCTGGCCGCATTGGTCCAGGGGCACAAGGCCCCATAGGGCCCAGCCGATCCTAGATAAGTTTAAATCGTTTAAACTAGAGATAAGATAGGGTTTCTAGATAAAGGAGAGTTTAAATCGTTTAAACTAGAGATAGGCTTGGAGGATGGGCAAGGGCTGGCCGCACCCCCCTCTATATATAGAGGGCTGGTGCGCCCCCTCCCCCCCAATCTACATCTCCCTCCAAGCCCTAGTAGCCCTGCTGCCTTCCTCTCTCCCTCCCGACTGTTTGCAGGCGAAGCCCTGCTGCAGAAATTCTCCACCATATACACCACGCCGTCGTGTTGTAGATCCAATCCATCTCTCCACCATACTTGCTGGTCCAAGGAAGGAGGAGACGTCGAGGTGCTGTACGTGTGCATCTCACAGAGGCACCGCCACTTGTGGTGCTAGATCGGATCGGATCGCGAGGAGGAGAAGCGAGTACGACTACATCACCCATGTTCTGACGAACGTTCCGCTGTGCGAATCTTCAAGGGTATAAAGATCTAATCCAATCTCTCTCGTTGTTTGCATCTCCTAGATTAGATCTTGGCTTTCCCTCTGTTCGCTTCCGTAGAAAATTTTGATTTACTATGCTGCGAAACCCTTTCAATATTTGCCCCCACTATAAAAACCCCTTCTTCTCTTTTTATTAGTTGGTTCTTCTCTCTAATTTTCTCAAGCTTTGCCTATTCTTTTGAAGGAAATATGCCCTGAGAGCCAATAATAAAGTTGTTATTATGTATTCCTTGTATATGATAGATGTTTATTTTGCATGCTATAATTGTATTGATAGGAAACATCAATACATGTGTGTTTAATAAACAAAAAGGGTTCCTAGTTATGCCTCTCTTATAGACTAGCTTGTTGATTAACAAGATGATCAAGGTTTCCTGATCATGGACATTGGATGTTGTTAATAACAAGGTCACATCATTTGTGAAATGATGTGATGAACATTCATCCGAAGTATAGCATTACGATCAAGTCATTATGTTTATATTGCTATAACATCATACAAAGTAGTCTTAGTCCTTAGACCATGAGATCATGTTAATTGCTAACACCGGAAGAGTATCTTGATAACATCAAACGTCACACCGTAACAGGGTGATCATAAAGGTGGGTTCAGTGCTATGAAGGTGTTATGTTGAGGCTCATGGATCAAGAGTGGAATTTGTCAATCCCGATGATGGATAGATATACTCTGGGCCCTCTCGGTGATATCACATTAAGATAGCTAGCAAGCAAGTGATGTGATCACTAGAATGTTATATCACGGGAATGAGAAAAGAGTGCATGTCGGTAACGAGATCAAACTAGTTATTTGGATACCGATGATCAAATCTCGGACATGTATTATATCATGAGACAAAGGGATTAAATTGCTGACGTTAAAGGTTCTCATGATCACAGAAGTCATCGTTGAATATGCAGGAGTCAGTATGGATCTCCAGGTCCCGCTTCTGATTATTGATCTGAGAGGAGTCTCAATCATGTCTGCATTATTCGCGAACAATAGGGTGACACACTTAAGGGTTGCCGGACACCATTTAGGATCACATATGTTCCAGATAAAAGGTTTGCAAAGCGCAGGAAATGTTTCGATAGAAACAGGAATTGTTTCGATAGAAACCGGAATTGTTTTGGGTGAAATTGCAGAAAGTGGTTCTGCATGTGATATTGAAATGTTGCAAGGGGTTTTATGTGAATGTTTGTTAATTAAAGTAATTAAAAAAATTCTGAATAAAATAAATAAAAGAGTTTTATTAATTGAGAGTTGCATTTAATTTGGTGGAAATTAAATACATGTGAGTGGGATTTTGGGTGGAGGCCATGTTTATGTGAGTGGAGGTTCACCACATGAATGAAGGAGGAGGAGTCCCCCTCATGCACTGCTATGGGAGGAGGGTCTCCCTCCTCCTATATAAAGCCCCCTCTCCCTCTCACAAACTACACCTCCTCGTGAAGGATCTCTCCCCTCTAGATATTCCCCATGGTCTCGGATTAGCGAGACACATGTTCCCGTGGCCTTGTCGGAAGGAGTTGCTGCCCGCTGATTCACTAGAGCGAGGAGGTGGAGGTTGTCCGGTGGCTTGAACGTGTGCGAGGATGGATGCGCTGCTGATTTGCGGCGCTTGACTTCCACACAATCTTGAGATCGGCAAGCGTCGACTACATCAACCACGAGTTCCTACCGTTAACAAAACTCATTGTCTTCGAGGGTAAGTTCTCCATGGATGTATGTCCACTGCTGTTCTGTATCTAGTAGATAGATCTTGGCGTATAGTTCTCATCGTAGGAAATTTTTGTTTTCTATGTTGCGGACCCAACAAAGGGTATCGAGCCTGATCTATGCGTAGGTGCTTTGCACGGGTAGTACACATATGTTTATATGTGGGCGATGATGATCATGTTATTGCATCTTCTATGTACTTTGGATATTGGTGGCATAGTGGGATGAAGCGGCCCGGACCAACCTTACATGTCATCGCACATGAGACCGGTTCCACGACTGACATGCAACTAGTTTTGCATAAGTGGCTAGCGAGTGTCTGTCTCTCCTACTATAGTCAATATCTGATTTACAGTGAGTTGCTAATAACTTGATTATCCTCGTTGCAGTTCATGTTCGTAGGTAAGACCGGTTCTATCTCCGAAAGCCCTAAGCCACGTAAAACTTGCAATTGATAAATTAGAGGCGTCTAGTTTAGATTGTTGCTGGGCTAGTGTCTTGATATGGTATTGTTGTAAGTAGATGTATGATAGATACTCTTACAACTCACTTAACGTGTAAGTTCCATATACCTTGGCCTTACACACAAAGGAATGATAGAGATCATACCACGATGCAAATGATAGAGATCAAATGCATGAACCATATCACCTCACTTCACACATTAGATGTTAGCATCTTATATTGCTAGTTTGGCGCTTTTGGTAGCATTATAAGATGATCCCTCATTTAGATATCAAGATAAAATGTGTTCTTCCTTAAGTATGCACCGTTTTGTGCATCGTGTTTTGAGGCATCACGTGATGATCGGGTGTTCTCGACTCTACGCTTTCATACAACGGGTGTAAGACAGTTTTACACACGTTGCTAATATATGTAACTCGGTTCAGGGGCTGCGGAACAAGCGACAACTAGCAAGGGATGAGGTCACGATGCGGGTCGGCAATGGATCAAGAGTTGATGTGATCGCCGTCGGAACGCTGCCTCTCCATATGCCGCCGGGATTAGTTATAAACCTGAATAATTGTTATTTGGTGCCTGCACTGAGCATGAACATTGTATCCGGATCATGTTTGATGCAAAGTGGTTATTCATTTAAGTCTGAAAACAATGGTTGTTCGATTTATATGAATAATATCTTTTATGGTCATGCACCTGTGTTGAATGGTTTATTTCTGTTGGATCTCGATAGTAGTATTACGCATATTCATAATGTTGATGCTAAAAGGATTAAACTTGATAATGATATATCTGCATATATGTGGCACTGCCGTCTAGGTCATATTGGCGTTAAACGCATGAAGAAACTCCATTCTGATGGACTTTTGGAATCACTTGATTTTGAATCATTTGATACATGTGAGCCATGCCTTATGGGCAAAATGACTAGAACGCCGTTTTCCGGTTCAATGGAACGGGCGACAGATTTATTGGAAATCATACATACTGATGTGTGTGGACCAATGAGTGTGTCGGCGCGAGGTGGATATCATTATTTTGTTACTTTCACAGATGATTTGAGTAGATACGGGTATATCTATTTGATGAAACATAAGTCTGAAACCTTTGAAAAGTTCAAAGAATTTCAGAATGAAGTGGAAAATCATCGTAATATAAAGATCAAATTTCTGCGGTCCGACCGTGGAGGAGAGTATCTTAGTTACGAGTTTAGCACACATATGAAAGACTGTGGAATAGTTTCACAACTCACGCCTGCCGGAACACTACAACGTAATGGTGTGTCAGAACATCGTAATCATACTTTATTGGATATGGTTCGATCTATGATGTCTCTGACTGACTTGCCACTGTCATTTTGGGGTTATGCACTGGAAACCGCTGCATTCACTTTAAATAGGGCACCATCTAAATCCGTTGAAAAGACACCGTACGAATTATGGTTTGGAAACAAACCTAAGCTGTCATTTCTTAAAGTTTGGGGATGCGATGTTTATGTGAAGAAACTTCAACCGGATAAACTCGAACCCAAAGCGGAAAAATGCGTCTTCATAGGATACCCTAAGGAAACGATTGGGTATACCTTCTATCACAGATCTGAGGGCAAGGTCTTTGTTGCCAAGAATGGATCCTTTCTTGAGAAGGAGTTTCTCGAAAGGTGTGAGTAGTCGAAGGTAGAACTCAAGAGGTTATTGAACCTTCTCTTCATGAAATGGCGAGTAGCGCAAGACCGGAAGTTGTTTCGAGTTGACTTCACCTAATGAAGAGAGAGCTAATGATATTGATCATGAAACTCCGAAGAGAACACTCTGAACCTCGCAGTCAAGCAGGACACGTGCAGCTCCTGAACTGTATGGCAATCCTGTTATGAATTTCATGATTGATGAAATAGATGACCCTGCGAGGTATGAAGAAGCGATGATGAGCCCCGATTCCAACAAATGGCTAGAAGCCATGAAATCCGAGATGGAATACATGTACGAAAACCAGGTTTGGACCTTGGTGGACTTACCTCACGATCGAAAGGCCGTTGAGAATAAATGGATTTTCAAAAGAAAAACTGATGCTGATGGTAATATAACCATCTATAAGGCTCGACTTGTCGCAAAGGGGTTTCGACAAATTTAAGGAGTTGACTACGATGAGACATTCTCTCCCGTAGCGATGCTTAAGTCGGTTAGGATTATGTTAGCAATTGCTGCATATTTCAATTATGAAATATGGCAGATGGATGTCAAAACTGCGTTCCTCAATGGTAATATTGAAGAAGAGTTGTATATGATACAACCTAAGGGTTTTGTCGATCCTAAGGATGCTGATAAGGTGTGCAAACTTCAGCGATCCATCTATGGACTGAAGCAAGCATCCCGGAGTTGGAATCTCCGCTTTGATGAGGTGATCAAAGAGTTTGTATTTGTCCAAACTTATGGAGAGGCTTGTATTTACAAGAAAGTGAGTGGAAGCAATGTGGCATTTTTGATATTATATGTGGATGACATATTATTGATTGGAAATGATATAGATCTTTTAAACAGTCTTAAAAGTTATCTAAACAGCAAATTTTCGATGAAGGACCTTGGTGAAGCTTCATATATATTAGGCATTAAAATCTATAGAGATAGATCAAGAGGCCTAATTGGGCTATTGCAGAGTACATACCTTGATAAGATATTAAAAAAGTTTAATATGGACGGAATTAAGAAGGGGTACTTACCTATTTTGCAAGGCAAGACATTGAGTAAGACTCAAAGTCCGGCTACGGCGGAAGAAAGAGAGATACTGGATAAGATCCCCTATGCCTCAGCCATAGGCTCTATAATGTATGCCATGCTATGTACAAGACCGGATGTGGCACATGCTATTAGTTTGACTAGTAGGTACCAATCGATCCGTGTTCGAACACTGGATAGTGGTCAAGAATATCCTTAAGTACTTGAGAAGAACTAAGGATATGTTTCTTGTATACGGAGGTGAAGAAGAGCTAGTCGCTAAGTGTTATGTCGATGCTAGCTTTGACACTGATCCAGATGACTCTAAGTCTCAATCCGGATACGTATTTCTCTTGAACGGAGCAGCAGTTAGTTGGAGGAGTTCCAAACAACCTGTGGTGGCTGGATCAACGACAGAGGCAGAATATGTTGCTGCTTCAGAAGCGGCGCTGGAAGCGGTTTGGATGAAGGAGTTCATAACGGAACTAGGTGTGGTTCCTAGTGCGTTGGACCCAATGGTGATCTATTGTGACAATAATGGAGCCATAGCCAACGCCAAGGAACCAAGGTCTCACAAGAATTCCAAGCATATTAAGCGCCGGTTTCACTCCATCCGCGAGCATGTCAAGGATGGAGATATAAAGATTTAGAAGTGCACACGGACCTGAATGTAGCAGATCCGTTGACTAAAGTACTCCATAGGGCAAAACATGATCAACACCAGAACTCCATGGGTGTTAGATTTATCACTATATAAACTAGATTATTGTCTCTAGTGCAAGTGGGAGACTGAAGGAAATATGCCCTGAGAGGCAATAATAAAGTTGTTATTATGTATTCCTTGTATATGATAGATGTTTATTTTGCATGCTATAATTTTATTGATAGGAAACATCAATACATGTGTGTTTAATAAACAAAAAGGGTTCCTAGTTATGCCTCTCTTATAGACTAGCTTGTTGATTAACAAGATGATCAAGGTTTCCTGATCATGGACATTGGATGTTGTTAATAACAAGGTCACAACATTTGTGAAATGATGTGATGAACATTCATCCGAATTATAGCATTACGATCAAGTCATTATGTTTATATTGCTATAACATCATACAAAGTAGTCTTAGTCCTTAGACCATGAGATCATGTTAATTGCTAACACCGGAAGAGTATCTTGATAACATCAAACGTCACACCGTAACAGGGTGACCATAAAGGTGGGTTCAGTGCTATGAAGATGTTATGTTTAGGCTCATGGATCAAGAGTGGAATTTGTCAATCCTGATGACGGATAGATATAGTCTGGGCCCTCTCGGTGATATCACATTAAGATAGCTTGCAAGCAAGTGATGTGATCACTAGAATGTTATATCACGGGAACGAGAAAAGAGTGCATGTCGGTAACGAGATCAAACTAGGTATTTGGATACCGATGATCGAATCTCGGACATGTATTATATCATGAGACAAAGGGATTAAATTGCTGACGTTAAAGGTTCTCACGATCACAGAAGTCATCGTTGAATACGCAGGAGTCAGTATGGATCTCCAGGTCCCGCTTCTGATTATTGATCTGAGAGGAGTCTGAATCATGTATGCATTATTCGCGAACCGTAGGGTGACACACTTAAGGGTTGCCGGACACCATTTAGGAGCACATATGTTCTAGACAAAAGGTTTGCAAAGCGCAGGAAATGTTTCGATAGAAACAAGAATTGTTTCGATAGAAACCAGAATTGTTTCGGGTGAAATTGCAGAAAGTGGTTCTGCATGTGATATTGAAATGTTGCAAGGGGTTTTATGTGAATGTTTGTTAATTAAAGTAATTAACAAAATTCTGAATAAAATAAATAAAAGAGTTTTATTAATTGAGAGTTGCATTTAATTGGTGGAAATTAAATACATGTGAGTGGGATTTTGGGTGGAGGCCATGTTTATGTGAGTGGAGGTTCACCACATGAATGAAGGAGGAAGGAGTCCCCCCTCATGCGCCGGCTATGGGAGGGGAGGGGTCTCCCTCCCTCCTATATAAAGCCCCCCTCTCCCCTCTCACAAACTAGACCTCCTCGTGAAGGATCTCTCTCCCCCTCTAGATATCCCCCATGGTCTCGGATTAGCGAGATACATGTTCCCGGTGGCCTTGCGTCTGGAAGGAGTTGCTGCTTCCGCTGATTCGCTGGAGCGAGGAGGTGGAGGTTGTCCGGTGGCTTGAACGTGTGTGCGAGGACGGATGCGTTGCTGATTTGCGGCGCTCAGACTTCCACACGATCTTGAGATCGGCAAGCGTACGACTACATCAACCATGAGTTCCTACTAGTTAACAAAACTCGTTGTCTTCGAGGGTAAGTTCTCCATGGATGTATGTCCACCCGTTGCTCTGTATCTAGTAGATAGATCTTGGCGTATAGTTCTCATCGTAGGAATTTTTTTGTTTTCTATGTTGCGAACCCAGCATCTTTGGCATCTCTTTGAGCTTGATTCTTTCTCCCCCCTCCAATGATTCTTGCCAATATTTGAAGGGAAGTTAGAGGGGATCTAGATCTATAATTTGACCAAACCAATTCATCTCTTTGTGAGTGAATCTTTGGGATCTAGATCTTAAGGGATTTTATGTTCTCTCTTTGATTCTTCCTCTCTTATTCCCCCAAGTGCTTTAGTAGCCTTGTTGGAATTTGAGTGTGAAGTATTGGGGCATCTTTGTGGTGTTCTTGCCATTTGCATTAGGTGCATCGGTTTATGTACTCCCTGTAGGATTTGGTTGGTGATATTCAAGAAGCTTGTCCCTCTTGGGTTCATGGAACCTTAGACGATTGTGTGGACTTTATGGCGTGTTCTTGGGGCCTTCAATTAAGTTGTTATGCTCTCCCCGAGATTGAGGCCTTGGTGGCGATTATTGGGATCCTTCAATTAAGTTTTGGAGATAGCCCCAATCTTGTACGGGTTTGGTGACCGCCCTCAAGTGTCCCATAGTTGAATGGGTGCTTCCCTCGTGGTGGGTGCTTGGGAGAATATGGTGAGGCCTCTTGTGGCGTTGGTGGTCTTAGTACCGCCCACTGTAGCTCCCGAGAAAACCACTACTAGAAAATTACTTGGTGTTTCTGTTTTGTGCATCATCATGATCGCATGCTCATGTCATCATGCCACGTTGCATTTGAGCATCGTCATGTCATCATGCCTCTTTTTCCAAAAACTATTTTTCTAAAAGCCCACCTTTGTTTTCTAAACACCCCTTCTTTATTTCAACTATAAACCCCGGTCTTCGCGGATCTTTATTTTGCCTAAACATATTTGCAAATGTTTTGTTTTAAAAGTAACTCCATATATAAACCATAAAAATATTTTACAAACTCGGGGAGGTAGCCGCAGGCTAGGCCCAAAGGCCCAGCCCATAGCCACCTACTACCCACCTGCCCTAAACCTAACATGTTTAAACCCTAACCCGAGCTACCACCCCACCCGCCGCCACTCAACCTAGCCCTAGCAGCGCGCACAAATGCGCTACACAACACACCGCCAGCACCGTGATGCATGCAATGCCCTAGCCCCACACCGCACGCTACACTACCATGCACGCTGACCGACCGCGTCGCCCACCACCTAGCTGACCCCGCCTGTCGCTACCGACAACCACCGAGAGCTTCGCCCTTCGCTGCTTATCCTGCCTCTCTCTCTCCTGCCCGGTCCCACCTCGCTTCGTGACCCACGCCCCATCGCTCGCCCGCTCCTCCACGTAGCGCGTGTCTCCATCTACCGTTGTGCCCTCCTCTTTGCTCGACCCCGCTCCGCCTCGGCCGGAAGCCGCCACCCGCAAGCGCAGAAGAGGCCGCCGCCGCGCCATCTCCTCTTCACGGCCCGTAGAGCTCCACCCACCACCGCACACATGGCCTCCGCCTCACCCTCGAGCCCTGTCGCCATCTGCCTGGCTCGCCTCGCCGCCCCCACCTTCGTCTCTGCTCGTGAACCCCCACTGCTGCTCGCCACCGCCCCACGCCTCCTCCTCACCCTCCCTCAGCGCTACCCGTCACCGTCATGCTCTGCCACCAGGAACCAAGCGCTACCTCCCCTCCTCTCCCGCATCCTCGGTATCAATCCGCCTAACCCGACACCACAGCCCTGCTGCTGCTTGTGCCTCTGCCTCGCCGGAGGTCGGCCCCTCCCATGCGTCCTTGACCTGTCCGTCGTCATCTATCACTTGCTGCCATTCAGCTCGCAACAACCAGCCGCCGCCCAGCCCTGGCCCCCTTGCTTGCCAGGCGCGCCGCCTCTCGCTTCAGCCACAGTGGCCTCGCCCCGGCATGGGCTCACGCTGTGCGTCGACACCCTCCTTTTCCCATTCGAGCTCTGCCTGCGTGCACTGCTGTTATGTTGTGCTGCTTGTGTGTTGTGGGGGTGGTTGCGAAGACAGTTAGAGGTGGACATGTCGATTATGGTGCCAAGACTGTGCCGGTGATTTAGTTCTCCAATGGTTGATGGGGCAACGGTGAGCTAAAAGCTAGACAGTCCATCGGTGATGTGGCTCGACAAGATCTCCATCACGGTCTTCAAGTTCTTTCCCCTCGGATGTGACATGATCTTCTTCCTGGACCGAGGCCCCCGATATTGGAGTCTGAAGATCGTCTACCTGAAGACCGATCTCACTGAGACCGATCCGAACCCCCTCCGAGCCGAAGATCTTCGGACCTTGACGTGTGATCCCCTTTTCCGAGCCCTATTTTATAAAATGTTATATAAACTTGCTGCATATTAAATTGTTCATGGTTGCACACATGCTTTGGCATTTGGGGGTATTTAGTGATTCACCTAATAAATAAATATGGAGATCATATGTGGGCAAATCTAGTCTTATATTGGCTTCATTTAAATTTGTGTAGCGAACCGATGCCATGTTTTGCCTTGCTAAACCAACATTTAAATTGCGGGGTACCTAAACAACATGAAGATTCTAATTAATTATCGGGATTCCGATTCCGCTTAAATTTTCCTAGATGCATTGCATCTTTGCCATGTCAAGCATCATATCATGAACATGTCGGATCTTCTGCCGTACTATTAAATAGTGCATCCGGTGTGTCCTTTAGTTCTTTGATTCTTCGCGGATTAGACCATTGAGTTGACGCGAGCTTCGAGCCGTTCTCCGGTGTATCTTCGGCTATGTTTCCTAGGCGAGAAATCTCCCCCTTTCTATCTATTTGTCATTTATAGTCTTTACTTCCTCGTTTTGATCTATTGCTATCCATGTTGAGATGCTTTAGTTTTCGTGCTCGGTTTATACTCCTTGCAGCCTCTATATTGCCTTGGGCATATTCTATTATCTGTTGATTGATAGACAGTCGGCCTTGCGAGTTATAGTTTCTTGCTCAGGTGCTGCTTCGCGTCGTTGTTGTTCCATCGTTGTTGGGAGGTTGGCACATAATTAATGGTGGATATGATCATGGTTTTAATTATAACTTGTCAATTAAAATGTTGGAAGTAGATAAATAATGCAAGGGCACATGTGGGTAATAGATGTTATTTGGTTTTTACCCGCCCACTTGTGTCCACCTAGGACCCGAGTTCTTGACACATGTTCCGAGACTGAGCACGCTAACCACATGTGGGGTGTTTGGGCACCCTTATCGTCTTATTACCTGATTTCAAAGTACTGTGCTAGGGGGCCACAAAACTAGTTCGGGCTTTATACGTTACCTACTGTACCTATGCCATGTATTCCATGTTTATTACCTATTGCTTGATGAGCATTTATTACTGTTGCGTAGGATCACGACACTCTGTCATGGGAATATATTATCTATGGCCTCTGCTCGCGTGACAAGTGCACGTAACCTCAGGGTCTGTACGAGGAGGATTAGCTATACCTCGTATGGGTAGATCTTTTGGGTGGCCCCCATGTACTTTCTTTGGGTCTAGGAAAGCGTCATGTCCGAAGCCACGCCGACATACCAATGAAAGTATGTTAATTGATTTGCCAAAAAGGGTGGAAGTGCGTGTGGAAACTTTGGTGCACCCCTGCAGGGTTAAATCTTTTCGAAAAGTCATGTTCGCGGTTATAGACGACTTGGAGCATAGTTTCTCGATCATAGAAAACTATAACTAAAGACTCGATATAATATGACTTGTATATGATATGACTAGTAAGTTGGATAACCACCATGGAAAGAATGAATAAAACTGCCAACAATGTGTGTTTTCCTTGGAATGACTTCCTCATTTGGTCTCGAGGGAGTAATACAAGGATGGGTATGTTTGGTGTTAGTATCAAGTTAGTTTCCGAATAAGTCTTTCTTATCCCTCTCTACTAGCCGACAGTTGTATCGAGTCTCTGTAGGTTGTGTAGTGCATGCTTTGTTGCCGCTTCAGTCCACCATACCTATGTAGGAGAAAGCCACCGAATTCTAGACTCCCCGTGTACTGGCCTCAGTACTGACCACTCCCCGTGTCGGCACCCCTTTTGTTTAACAAGTATAAGTTTGACGTTGTTAGCAGAGTTACCCTTCCGACTTGGCCTGGGCAGGGTTATGGACACCATTGGTTATTCTTTAGGGCTCTTAGCCCAATTTGCATCTTGTCTGTACTCAGATACTGTATCATTTTCAAGGTGATTTGGATATTTGTACGGTATAATATCTGTATTCTTGACTTATGGAGTCGTTGTTGTATATATATGTTCTGTGGGTTCCATCGTGAACTATTATGTAATGATATTACTTCGTTTTCCACCCGCACGCAAGTGCCTGGTGGACATCTTTGAATCATTTCTATGTGGGTTTGGCGGGAATCACTAAAACTTGCATAGGACCGATTCGAGGGTGTTACAAAGTGGTATCAGAGCTCAGCAGTTGCGATAACCCACTGGTCCAACCTGTAGGATAACATAGCTAATGGTCGTTCTAGAGTGTCAAAACTATTTTAGAAAATCGGTTGGATAGATCTGATTAGGTCTGCTTTTACTCCTTACCCCTCTGCTATTCTCCTCTTACCTCCACGTGTTTTGAATCTGCTTCCTTATCTTTCTTTGAATCCAGGATTTCTTGTGGTTGGGTTTTTGTCGTACCTCCAGGGTTTCACTTCCTTCTTCTTACAACAGTGTTTCTACATCCGGTCTTCATGCTATCTGAGGAATTCGTCATCTGTTGCACCTTTCTTTGTTTTAAAATCCACAACAATTTTTATTTGTATCTTCCGGTGTTTTCCAACGCGACGGCATGATCCACATCAGGTCCGATGAAGATCCTACATCACTCCTTTGTTTCTGAACATCGCTTGTCAAGATCTTCAGTCTAATTCCGAGAATGGGTTGCATGCTTTTCTACTGAATGTGCGGAGTAATAGTTTGGGTGCGTGATGGATTGGCCCCCATGCCAACTACTCATTCTATTCGCTCTTGTACATTGAAGTGGATTAGAATGCATCTTTTCTCTCATTCTATCAAAGTTAGAGGTGTCCTTAACTTTTTTGACCTAAACCTTCATCCTTGTTTCTCTGCAGTGTTCCCTCGATGAACGCGAGCAACAACCCTTGTTGGTGGTGTTTCTGAATTCAAAATGGAGCAAGAATCTTTGTTAGTGGTGTCGCGAGGATCTACACTAAGTAAGAAGCATCTGATCATCAGCCTTCTCCCCCGTACCACGAGGCGGATCTTGAGGGCGAGATCCATTGTTAGTGGTGTCGAATTGTAGCACCCGGGAAAACCACTACTAGAAAATCGCATGGTGTTTCAGTTTTGTGCATAATCATGACTGCATGCTCATGTCATCATGCCACACTGCATTTGAGCATCATCATGTCATCATGCATCTTTTGCCAAAAACTATTTTTCTAAAAGCCCACCTTTGTTTTCTAAACACCCCTTCTTTATTTCAATTATAAACCCCAGTCTTCGCGGACCTTTATTTTGCCTAAACATATTTGCAAATGTTTTGTTTTAAAAGTAAGTCCATATATAAACCATAAAAATATTTTACAAACTCGGAGAGCTAGCCATAGGCTAGGCCCAAAGGCCCAGCCCACAGCCACCTACTACCCACCAGCCCTAAACCTAACATGTTTAAACCCTAACCCTAGCTACCATCCCACCCTCCGCCACTCAACCTAGCCCTAGCGATGCACACACACGCGCTACACAACCCACCGCCAGCACCGCGATGCACGCAAGGCCCCAACCCCGCACCACGGGCTACACTACCATGCACACTGAGAGACCGCGTCGCCCACCACCTAGTTGACCCTGCATGTCACTACCGAGAACCACCGATGTGCCCCGTCTTTCCCCGCTTATCCCGCCTCTCTCTCTCTCTCTCTTCTGCCTATTCCTACCACGCTTTGGGACTCGTGCCCCATCGCTCGCCCACTCCTGCACGCAGTGCGTGTCTCCATCTACCGCTGCGCCCTCCTCTTTGCTCGACCCCGCCCTGCCTCTGCCGCAAGCCGCCGCCAGCCAGCGCAGAAGCGGCCGCCGCCACACCATCTCCTCTGCCCGGCCCACAGAGCTCCACCCACCACCGCCTGCGTGGCCACCTCATCACCCTCGAGCCCCATCGCCATCTGCCTGGCTTGCCTCATAGCCCCCACCTTCTTCTCTGCTCATGAACCCCCGCTGCCACCGCTCTCCCTCTCTGGTCTTAGCCGTCGCCACCGCTCGCCATCCCCCGCGGCCTCTGCAACCGGATACATTCCTCGCCGGCTCCGTGCCTCCTTGTCGCCCTCCCTTAGTGCTACCCATCGCTATCGTGCTCCCCCACCAGGAACCGAGTGCCGCCGCCCCTCCTCTCCCGCATCCATGGCAGCAAGTCGCCTAACCCACCACCACAGCTCCGCTGCTGCTTGTGCATCTGCCTCGCTGGAGCTCGACCCCTCCCACGCATCCTTGCCTTGTTCCTCGTCATCTGTCGCTTGCCGCCGCTCGTACCCCTGCAGCCAGCAGTCGCCCCGGCCCCGTCCCTGCAAGCTTCATGCGCCACTGCGCCGCCCCAAGCTCGCCTCAACGCCTAGTGCTCGTCCTTAGCCTAGGCTCTATCGTGGGTCGACACCTTCCTTTTCCTGTTAGAGCTCTGCCTGCGTGTGCTGCTATTATGTTGTGCTGCTTGTGTGTTGTGGGGGTGGTCGCGAAGACAGTTAGAGGTGGACGTGTCAATTATGGTGCCAATATGGTGCCGGTGATTTAGTTCTCCAACGGTATATGGGGCAACGGTGAGCTACAAGCTGGACAGTCCATAGGTGACATGGCTCGACAAGATCTCCATCACGGGCTTCAAGTTCTTCCCCCTCGGATGCGACAAGATCTCCTTCCTGGACCGAGGCCCCCGATATTGGAGTCTAAAGACCGTCTACCTGAAGACCGAGCTCGCTGAGACCGATCCGAACCCCCTCCAAGCCCAAGATCTTCGGACCTTGATGTGTGATCCCCTTTTCTGAGCCCTATTTTTATAAAATGTTATATAAACTTGATGCATATTAAATTGTTCATGGTTGCACACATGCTTTGGCATTTGGGGGTATTTATCGATTCACCTAATAATTAAATATGGAGATCATATGCGGGCAAATATAGTCTTATATTGGCTCCATTTAAATTTGTGTAGCGAACCGATGCCATGTTTTGCCTTGCTAAACCAACATTTAAATTGTGAGGTACCTAAGAAACATGAACATTCGAATTAATCATCGGGATTCCAATTTCTCTTAAATTTTCCTAGTTGCATCACATCTTTGCAATGTCAAGTATCATCTCATGAACATGCCGGATCTTCTACCATAGTATTAAATAGTGCATCTGGTGTTTCATTTAGTGCTTTGCTTCTTTGCGGACTAGGCCGTTGAGTTCACGTGAGCTTCAACCCGTTCTTCGGTGTATCTTCGACTATGTTTCCTAGGCGAGCAATCTCCCCCTTTCAATCTATTTTGCATTTATAGTCTTTACTTCCTCCCGTTGATCTATTGCTATCCATGTTGTGATGCTTTAGTTTTCATGCCCGGTTTATTCTCCTTGCAACCTCTATATTTCCATGGACATTTCCTATTACCTGTTGATTGATACACAGTCAACCTTGTGAGCCATAGTTGCTTGCTCAGGTGCTGCTTCATGTCGTTGTTGTTCCACCATTGTTGGGAGGTTGGCACATAATTTGTCAACACCCGGATTTTTAATCCTAGATGCCTGTTATGTCATTCATCGCAATCCCAGGATTACCATTTTTGCAAGACATAACAAATTGGATATCACAGTACATCATCCATTACAAACCATACGTAAGGTCTTACACAAATAAGGATCTCATGATCCAGTCTTAATACAACAAGCAGCGGAATAAAAGATAAGCGTAGTGGTGGGCTCCATCTTCAGGAGCACAGGCAATGCTGATGAAGGCAGATAGTCCTAGTTATCATAGCCGTCCTGCTGGCCATCATCTTGGTAGTCTTCTTCATAGTCTGGCCATGAGAATAGCTAGGGACAAAAGCCATGAGTACTCTTTAAGTACTCGCAAACTACCACTAACAAATAGTATAATTCTACAAGTAAAGTACTAACTCTAAGTTTAACTATAAGGTTAAGTTTGAAACCTAAGCTGAGTTCAGAAGAAAAGAAAGATAAAATAAAGTTCTAGAATCACTTAAGTTGGGAAGCTAGTGTCATAAACACAACCCTGTTGTGGTCAAGTCAAGATTCATCATTCATTTCATAAGTTCTTTTGAAAACATCTGACAACGAAACAGTATGGCCATTCCAACTGTGCATAACCGCGAACACGGTTATTCGAATAGTTTGACACTCTGCAGAGGTGGTAGACTTTCACCACAAGATTCGATACATCTGTCAGGGATAACCCTGAATCATCATACTTAGTATGCAGATAATCAAACATAACCTTTCCTTTACACACCCTAGTATAAGCACCTCTCCTATGAGCATGGCCTCCCAACATAACCATCTGTCATATTGGGCACTACATAGGTGGACAACATTGAGAGGTAGCCTCAGCTCAAACCTTTCCCGCGAGGGAACTAATACTAATGCATATAAATTTCTGGCTAAGCCTTACAAAATTCAGGTATTGTGGTTGTACGGTAAATTTGGAATGGTATCGCATCTGAATCCAACCATCAGTTTTGTAAAAGGGTCAAGGCTCAAGCCTCAACATTTTCATCATCATAAACCATTTGTGTTTCTCAACACATGTCAAAACATTTCAATAGAATGACTCATCATTCTAAGGTTTTCACAATTCATTTTCACCAAGTGTTCCCATCTAAAGTGACTCAAGTTTTTATTTAACTCTAAACTACTAAGTTAAGATTGTTCACTAAGGTGGAAAGATGGGATCAATCTCATGCCATAGAATGACATCTAAAGTTATCTAAATATGTCAAGTTTTATACTCTTTATGCTACCTTCAAAAACAAGTAAGGGACTTTGGTAAAGTAAAGGAAGTAAAGCTTGGAAAGTAATACTTGGGGTAAGTAATAGTCAAAATGGTGTGACCAAGCATGCCTAAAGCATCTTTGCTCAATCATCTAGCTTAATTCTAGCTTGCTAAGCATTATACTTGCAAGTGTTAGCTTGCCTTGGTTGGTGCGGTGGTTGAAGTTTTCTTCCTCTTCTTGATAGAACTCCTCCTCCTCGAAAGCTTGGTCGGTACTATCGTCTATAAATACATACGGAGTACACAATCACCAAACAATACTTAACTAGTCTAATTAGCACTCTAAGGCACACATATGATGATCTATTATCATCACAAGCATCACAAGTTTTATTAACCAGTTTCATTCTTTTTATTTAAGAAAAGTAATTTCTACTCATTGAAAATTAACTAAGATTTAATATTCACCACTTAAATATGGGATCATGTAGACACATGTCATCACCACATATTCTAACATGTGGGAATGTGATTTAGGGGTTGGATCACAATTACTTTGGTTTAAGTTTATTATTTAATGATTTAAAGTGACTAGAAATGCCTATATAGCATTCTTTTTGTACTAGTCCAAAGTCACTGCATGTAAACCCTAATATTATTAGATATTCAGATAGGTATGGTTAAATGTGATTTTTGAGAGTTGGAATCAACTCAAAATCTATCATGGTTGATTTTATAAAAATGTTTGAATGTGCAAAAGCTTCTGTCTTGTTATTTTTACTAGGTGATATCTCTAACTCTAATTGAATTAAATCCAACGGGCTTGGGTAGATATTTTTAGTAGCTCTCTAACAAAATTGGAATCACTCCATTTGGATTTGTAGATCTCTCTGAATTGATTTCCAAACTAAAGGACAGAACTAGGTTCAAACTAAATAGAAAAATCCTAATTTGAATTAAATGGGTCGTGCGGGCAAGCTAACGGGTCGGCCCAGTGACACTCCGCAGCGCGGAGCACAGCTGACAGGGGGGCCACCGGTTAGTGGCTATTTACACGCGAAGCGGTACGGGGCGATGTGGGCCGTTAGATTAGAACTAGGATCGACGGCTGGGGCTCGTCGTCGATGACGGACAGGTCGCCGGCGAGGACAAACCCTAGCGGCTCGGTGGGGGTGCTCAGGAGGCGTACCAGGGCTCCAACAACGACGGCGATGGGGGCAAACGAACTGGTGGACGACGGTGAGCTCAGGGGTGGTCGAGGCAGCTCCGGGGGTGGTCGCAATCAGCGGGGCCCTTCTCCTCCAGAGGCGGCCAGCTCCGGTCGAATTCTAGCGACTACGAGCTCGAGCGGCTCCGGGGAGAAGTGGGGATTGATCAGTGGCAAGAGGGGAGGTGAGTGGTGTGCAGAATGGGGCTAGGGGTGGCCTCGTTTTATAGGCTCGATGACGGGACATCACGGCGTGGCCATGCGACGGTGGCGACATGGCTACGGGCTGCTAGCAGCATGGCTGCGAGCGGCGATCGATGCACGGTCTCCTGGCGGTGCTCTAGGGCTTAAATGCGGGCTTAAGGGCGGTGGCGTTTGGTTGGGCGGTGCTCATGATCTGAGCGTCAGAGGCGGCGGTCTTCACGGCGGGCGGTGGCTGTGGTGGAAATGGCAGCGAACGGGCATGTCTGGGGGGCTCCCTGGGTCGTTGCGAAGCGGTGAGCACGGGCTGCGGTTGAGGGGCAGCGTGTGCCGCTGCAGGGTGCTGGCTCTGCGCTGGCTGCATGGCAGACACTCTAAGCGGCCTGCAAGTGGTCCATGGCTCGGCTGTGCTCGGGGAGGGGACAGAGGGTGGCGGTGCGGTCTGGGCTAGCTCATAGACATGGCGAGAGAGAGAGGGGCGGTCTGCTACGGCGAGGGCAAGTTAGGCCAACGACATGGTGCTCGGGGTGGCATGGCATTGCTGCTAGGGGGTAGGGGATGGGGTGTTTATGGTTTGGTTGGATCAAGTGGAGACAGAGGGAGTAAATGGAGATCAAATGGGGGCAAAACCCTGTAGAAAACAGTGAGCTAGGATTAGAGTTTGATTCCTACCTGCCAAGTGTCTGTTAAGAATTGAGTACTAAAAATAGCCAAAGTAGGCATGTTGATTAAAATGGCACAAATGACCATTCACTTCTTTTATTCATTTTGATTTGTTTTTCTTTGGGATTTGTTTGGGAATGATCTAGATGATGTTTATTTCACCTAAGAATCATTTTACAATCAATGGATCACTTAATCATGGCAATTCAAAACAACTCCTATTTAAATGCACACACATATGAATGCTTTAATAATTTTAAATTGGAAAGTTTTTGTTAACCCTAATTTTGATGATTTGGATCTTAATAACCTTGGATTAAAGTTTTGGGATGTTACAAACCTTCCCCCCTTAAACAAAATCTCGCCCCGAGATTTACAAAGAAAACTAGGAACTAAAGAGATCTGGGAACTCTGTCCTAATGCAATCTTCTCGCTCCCAAGTGGCTTCCTCTTCGGTATGGTTGCTCCATTGAATCTTGAGAAACTTGATACTCCTGGTCCTGGTGGTTCTGTAAGCTTCTTCTAGGAAATGGAAGGGCACTTCACGATATGTCAGGTCATTGTTGATCTCCATAGCTCGGTGATCGATGTTCTTGAAAACTTCAGTCTTCTCCGGCACTTCCAGACATTTGCGAAGTAACGAGATATGGAACACATTGTGGATGGCTGACATCTCTTTAGGTAGTTCTAGTTGATACGATACTTCTCCTCGACGGTTCAGAATCTTGAAGGGCCCGATATATTTGGGGGCTAACTTTCCTTTCAGACTAAAGCATTGAGTTCCCTTCAATGGCGAAACCTTGAGATATACAAAATCTCTGACATTGAAAGTCAGGTCTCTCCTTCTCCTGTCAGCATAACTCTTCTTTCTGGATTGGGCGGTCTTGAGGTGCTCACGGACTTTGTGAACCTTCTCTTCAGCTTCTCAGAGAATGTCGGGTCCAAAGATCTGACTCTCTCCTACTTGCGACCAATTTAAAAGGCTACGGCACTTTCTTCTGTATAGGAATTCAAATGGTGCCATTTGCAAACTAGCTTGATAACTGTTGTTATATGAGAATTCTGCGACAGGCAGGCAGTCTTCCCATTTTGATCTGTACTCTAACACACAAGCTCTTAACATATCTTCTAGGATCTGGTTGACTCTCTCAGTCTGTCCATCAGTTTGCGGGTGATAAGCGGTGCTGAAGTTCAACTTGGTGCCTAATCCTTCCTGGAATTTCTGCCAAAATCTCGAGGTGAACTAGGTTCCTCGATCTGATACTATGGTCTTGGGGGTTCCATGCAAACTAGCAATGCTAGCAATGTACAACTCTGCTAGCTTCGCACTCTGGTAGGTAGTCTTGATAGGTATGAAGTGAGCTACCTTGGATAGTCTATCAACTATGACCCAGATTGAGTCATTTCCCCTACTGGAAGTAGGCAAACCGGTGATAAAGTCCATTCTGGAATCTGCAATGGTTGCAACAGTCCTGCGGGTCTCTGATGCTCTGCTTTGACTCTCTGATAGATGTCACACTTGGCGATGTAACTTCCGATCTCTCTCTTCATCTTGTGCCACCAAAATTGCTCTTTCAGGTCTTGATACATCTTTGTTCCTCCGGGGTGGATAGAATAAAGAGTATCATGAGCTTCCTTCATGATAACTTGCTTCAGCTCCGAATCTGCTGGCACACAGATAGGTCCTTTGTACCACAACACTCCTTCTTCGTCTTCAGTGAATCCAGGTACCTTCCCTGTACCAATACGATGTTTGATTCCATCGATACTTTCATTTCCCTTCTGGGATTCCTTGATTTGGCTGATTAATGTGGGTTGAAGTCCAATGCTATCTAAGAATCCTTTGCTAACTAGCTCAGTCCTAAACTGCTCCAACTCTTCATACAAACTTGGCTGCTTCTCCTTGATCATGGTGTTAAGCCTACACGGCAATCTGCTAAGAGCATCTGCTACCACATTGGCTTTGCCGGGGTGATAGTGAATGTCAAGGTCATAATCCTTGATTAACTCTATCCATCTCCTTTGCCTCATATTCAGCTCCTTCTGAGTGAAAATATATTTCAAGCTCTTATGATCTGAGTAAATCTCATAGCGATTACACATAAGATAATGACGCCATGTCTTTAATGCCAAAACTACGGTTGCTAATTCAAGATCATGGGTCGAATAGTTCTGCTCATGCTGCTTCAGTTGTCGAGACAAATACGCGATGACTTTGCCTTCTTGCATCAATACACATCCGAAACCAATCTTGGATGCATCACAATATACATCAAACGACTTCTTGATATCTGGCATGATAAATATTGGGGCTGATATCAATCTCTTCTTTAGTTCCTGAAAACTGGCTTCACACTTGTCAGTCCATTCAAACTTCTTGTCCTTCTTCAACAATTGGGTCATGGGTCTGGTGATGTTCGAGAATCCTTCGATGAACTTGCGGTAGTATCCCGCTAATCTGAGGAAGGCACGGACTTGGGTTCGAGTGGTTGGGGCTTCCCATGCTTCGACATCTCTAATCTTGGCGGGATCAACAGAAACTCCTCCGGCAGACACAATATGTCCTAGGAATCCTACCTCCTTCAGCCAAAACTCACACGTGCTGAACTTAGCATACAACCAGTGCTCTCTCAGGGTTTCTAGAATGATTCTCAGATGCTGCTCATGCTCTTCTTCTGACTTGGAGTAGATAAGGATATCGTCGATGAACACAACTACAAACTTATCTAGGAAATTCATAAAGATCTTATTCATGAGGTTCATGAAATAAGCAGGGGCATTGGTTAATCCAAAAGACATAACCGTATACTCGTATAAACCATAGCGAGTAGTGAAGGCGGTCTTTGAAATATCCGTTGCACGAATCTTAAGTTGGTGATAACCAGTCCTAAGATCAATCTTTGAGAATAACTGAGCTCCAGTCAACTGATCAAATAGATCCTCTATCTTTGGCAAGGGGTACTTGTTTTTAATGGTGACATCATTTAGCTTTCTGTAATCTGTGCACAAACGGTTTACTCCATCTTTTTTGTCGACGAATAACACTGGTGATCTCCATGGAGAAGCGCTTGGTTGAATCAAGCCTGTTGCCAACATAGCATCCAACTGCTTCTTCAGTTCCACAAACTCTGAGGGGTTCATGCTATAGGGTCTCTGGGCTATGGGTCCGGTTCCGGGGATTAGTTCGTAATGAACTCAATATCCCTATCCAGGGGCATACCTCGCTGTAGCATCCCAATTGTCTAACAATTGCAATGCTACTAGCCTGGTCTATATAATGCTACCTTCCTACATATAATTGGTGCATCATAATTATATCATGCTCATGTCATCATGCCACCTTGCATTTGAGCATCATATAAAACCTTTTTCATTTGGTTCTTATCTCACATGCATTAGTAATTGTATTTGGCTCTTGATATATTGTATTTGGTTCTTGATAAATGCTTGATGCCCAAGTTGAGTTGGGGGCATATCTTTTATTCAACTCCACCACCTTTCCCTTGTCATCACCTTATAATTCCACCATCCTAATTATCCATGAGCTTTTACATTTTTCCTTTGACACTTAATCTAGCTCATGTGGGTTGGGATGGATCCACTTCTATTTCGACATGCTCCAATATTAGCATCATGTTGTTTTCACATTATTGATATGTGGAGCCACCTTTGCATACTTGTGAGTGGAACCCCTTTATCTAGCTTCTAGATGGATTGTTTTGAGATATTTGCTCAGGTTGGAATATTTTGAGGATATTATGCACCTAGTGGAACATACACACTAGCATGTCCAAATTATATTCAAATTTGAGCGTCTCCATCTAGTCCACATGGAACCTCTTTTTTAATTCCTTTTGCTTGGCCTTTACTCCATATTTTGGAATGCATATGAATAAATGTCATGGGACTTTATTATTGTTTTAACAAAATAGACATGGCATTTAATGCTCATGCATGGGCCATGCAACCATCACCACCATTCTATTCTTTTGGGTTTTACTTGGTTTTTGAGTGGATCTTCTCTTTTGAGCACTCCTTCTCTCTAAACCCTCACCATCTTGGTTGTTCTCTCCTTACCATGTGCTCACAAGATCATCACCCTCACATGTGTATGCTCCCATGCATGATCATGTGAGATCATATCCATAAACCCCATCTCTTTCGCTCACCTCCTCTTTCCATCACCTTGTGCTCAACCAAAAACCCTCACCTCTCCCTCTCACTTCCCCTTCTTGCTTGATCTAGCTTGGATCATGTTAAAACCCTAAGACCCTACCCCTACCCTCTCTCCCTAATCCCTCTCTCAAAACCCTAACCCTAATCACCCCTCCTACCCTAGCCTAGGCTAACACCCTCACCTTACCATCCCTCTCTAACCCGGGCCCCCACCGTACTATTTTAACCACTTTCGCTCATCCAGGCATGCAACTTAGAGCATAGTGTCCGAGGTAGTTACACTGGCAATTCATCTGGGAATACGTCGGGGTATTCACAAACTACTCTTATTTGGTCTATGGTGGGCAGGGCTAGACTCTTGTTGCACTTGAATTGACGAGGTAAGGTTTCAGATATATGCTCTACTATTACTCCAGAGCTACTGGTCATGGTGATGGCTTTCTTAGCACAGTCTATCATTCCTTTATGCCTTGACATCTAGTCCATACCTAGTACTACTTCCAATCCTTTGGTTCCAAGTACTATTAGGTTGGCATAAAAATCTATCCCATGTATCCTGATAGGTACAACTTTGCAAATTTTTCTAGCTTTTGTAGTTGATCCGGGGATTTGAACTATCATGACATGCTTCAGGTTGGTTGGGTGAATCTTACTAGTGCATGCAAATTCTTCGGTGACAAATGAATGCGATGCTCCCGAATCAAACAATACTCTTGCTAAAACTGAGTTGACAGAAAACATACCCAACACTACATCTGGCGCTTCTTGGGCTTCTTCGGCGTTCATGTGGAAGAGACGACCATTGCGGTTGTGAGGGTTCCATGGGGCAAATCTTCTCCCTGGTTGAACACGACGCTGCTGTTGAGCTGGGGCATTCACATTGGCAGTGGCAACAGTCTTCTTGGGACACTCATTAGAATAGTGGCCCTTCACTCCACACTCGAAACAAGTGATCTGGGACTTGTCTTTTGCTGCGACAGGCACAACATTGCTGCCAGTTCTGGGTGCAGTGTTGTTGTTGTTCTTGGGAGGGGGACGGTTGAAATTGTTGGTGTTGCCGGAGTTGTGATTGTTTCCTCCGGACTTCACATTGCCTCCGCTACGGTTGGGGTAGCTTGGGCGAGCCATTGGGGGTCGATTGTTCCTTGGTGCCTATCCTGGTGAGGGGTTGGGACGGTACTTCTGGTGACTGTTGGATCCAGATTGCTGCATCATACGACGTTTGCGGTTGTCGTTTGCCTGATTAATCTTCCCTTCCATCTGAATGATAGAGTCGACTAGCTCTTCGAGATCCTTGAAATGGATGTTGACGAGGACAGTCTGCATCTCATCATGCAGTCCGTTCAGGAATCTCTCTTTCTTCTTTACCTCTGTGTTGATTTCATCAAGCGACAGGAATCTGTCACAGTATTCCACCATAGTCATTCTGCCTTGCTTCAAAACGCGAAACTCATCCCTTAGTCTGGTGACTAGACCTTGCGACACGTGGGTGCGGCTGAACTTGGTTTTGAAGGCTTCCCATGTCATCACTTGACCATGGTTCATGTTACGGATACTAGTCCACCAATCTCTTGCATATCCCGCCAGATAGTGGGTGGCGCAGAGAACTTTCTCGTTGTCATCAACTCCTGCCACTTCTAAGTTGTTTTCCATTGTTTGTAACCAGTCATCAACATCTAGTGGGTTTTCAGCTTGGTTGAAGATTGGGGGATTGGTATTCTGGAAGTTTTTGAGTTTGGATCCATGGTGATCCTAGTTTCCATGCCCTTGGTTGTTGAGAGCCATCTGGGCGATCTGTTGCAGTGTTGCTAGATTAGCTTGGCATTCTGCCCTACTTGCTTCTCTATCTGCGATGAGATTCTGCAAGATCTGCAGCATTGGGTCTTGTGACGAGCTGCTTCCTCCTTGGTTTCCACAAGTCATCTGAAGGTTGAGGTAGATAAAGGGGTAAGAGGGGAGTTTTAAGGTTCATGGTTTTGATTTCAAGATAAAACTTTGAGTTTGACTCAGGTTTTGCAACTAACTTCATCTCATTCATGCAAACAAGCATACGATACAAACACACACCATAGCAATAAAGGAAAACAGATGGTTTGAAGAACCATTCTGTGAGCTACGATACAGTGGGACCGATACATCTCATGCTATGACAGTGCTCTAGTGCATCTACTCATCATCGATGAAGTCGGAGTCCACAGCATCCTCCTCCAGAAAGTCATCATCATTGCTGAGTAAGAATCCATGTCTCCCTAGATGTCTTCACCCTCCTCTTCTTCCTCCTTTGCGGCAAGCTGAGATTCTTGCTCCTTGACGGTCTTCTCGAGGTCGGCCACCTTCTTGCGAAGACGGCGGTAGTGCGATCCTTCTTCTCATGGCTGGGCGAAGAGGCAGCGATCCTTGACTAGCAGTGAGAAAGTCTGGGCTTCTGGGCGGCAATGGCACGGTTGTGGTTCGCGAACTCCCTAGCATTGTCCAATTCCTTCCGACGATCATACAACAGGAAGTCAAGGTTCTCCACTTGACGCTTCAGCTCTGGGTGACTTGGCATCTCCATTGGCATCCCCATGAAGTCACGTCTTGCATAGTGAGCAAAACGGGTTCCCTGGAGTTGGTTGACACTGAGGGCACACAGACGTGCGAGAGCTTCATGCATTGCCCTGGCTAATCCATCTAGCTAGTTGTTCTCTCTCACGGAGAACTGGATTCTCCCGGACGTTGGTGCTTCGATGCTTCCTCTAAGATCAGTGGTGACTAGCCACTGTAAATCTCCTCCTGGGGGTCCTGAAGGTTGAGCTCCAAGAAACTGGATGCGGGCATCCCAATAACTCCGACAGTGAATCCAGATCCCTCTCGAAGATCAGCTGACCTCCGTTTCCCAACTGGTAGAACTTGCTGAACCGAGTCTCCATCTACAAGAATTTAGGATGAGGAAATTAGTGAAGTGATCAAGTGTGTCAAATTTTAAGTAGTAATGTAAGAATTTTGAGGAACATAAATTTTTGAGAAAGAATGAATTCCCAAGGATAAGAGAGAAAATAGTTTTTCATAAATACTCACTTTGGTTTTGAAGCTAAGTTTTTGTTTGGACGCCCATTCTAACTAGGGTCTCCTATGGTCAGGATGGCTCTGATACCAACTTGTCAACACCCGGATTTTTAATCCCAGATGCCTGTTCTGTCATTCATCGCAATCCCAGGATTACCATTTTTGCGAGACATAACAGATTAGATATCACAGTACATCATCCATTACAAACCATACATAAGGTCTTACACAAATAAGGATCTCATGATCCAGTCTTAATACAACAAGCAGCGGAATAAAAGATAAGCGTAGTGGTGGGGTCCATCTTGAGGGCACGTGCAATCTTGTGACGAGATAGTCCTAGTTATCATAGTTGTCCTGCTGGCCATCATCTTGGTAGTCTCCTTCATAGTCTGGACATGATAATAGCTAGGGACAAAAGCCATGAGTACTCTTTAAGTCCTCGCAAACTACCACTAACAAGTAGTATAATTCTACAAGTAAAGTACTAACTCTAAGTTTAACTATAAGTTTAAGTTTGAAACCTAAGCTGAGTTCAGAAGCAAAGAAAGATAAAATAAAGTTCTAGAATCACATAAGTTGGGAAGCTAGTGTCATAAACACAACCCTGTTGTGGTCAAGTCAAGATTCATCATTCATTTCATAAGTTCTTTTGAAAACATCTGACAACGAAACAGTATGGCCATTCCAACTGTGCATAAGCGCGAACGAGGTTATTCGAATAGTTTGACACTCTGCAGAGGTGGTACACTTTCACCACAAGATTCGATACATCTGTCAGGGATAACCCTGAATCATCATACTTAGTATGCAGATAATCAAACATAACCTTTCCTTTACACACCCTAGTATAAGCACCTCTCCTATGAGCATGGCCTCCCAACCATGACCATCTGTCATCTTGGGCACTGCATAGGTGGACAACATTGAGAGGTAGCCTCAGCTCAAACCTCTCCCGTGAGGGAACTAATACTAATGCATATAAATTTCTGGCTAAGCCTTACCCAATTCAGGTATTGTGGTTGTACGGTAAATTTGGAATGATATCACATCCAAATCCAACCATCAGTTTTGTAAAAGGGTCAAGGATCAAGCCTCAACATTTTCATCATCATAAACCATTTGTGTTTCTCAACACATGTCAAAACATTTCAATAGAATGACTCATCATTCTAAGATTTTCACAATTCATTTTCACCAAGTGTTCCCATCTAAAGTGACTCAAGTTTTTATTTAACTCTAAACTACTAAGTTAAGATTGTTCACTAAGGTGGAAAGATGGGATCAATCTCATGCCATAGAATAACATCTAAAGTTATCTAAATATTTCAAGTTTTATACTCTTTATGCTACCTTCAAAAACAAGTAAGGGACTTTGGTAAAGTAAAGGAAGTAAAGCTTGGAAAGTAATACTTGGGGTAAGTAATAGTCAAAATGGTGTGACCAAGCATGCCTAAAGCATCTTTGCTCAATCATCTAGCTTAATTCTATCTTGCTAAGCATTATACTTGCAAGTGTTAGATTGCCTTGGTTGGTGCAGTGGTTGAAGTTTTCTTCCTCTTCTTGATAGAACTCCTCCTCCTCGAAAGCTTGGTCGGTACTATCGTCTATAAATACATACGGAGTACACAATCACCAAACAATACTTAACTAGTCTAATTAGCACTCTAAGGCACACATTTGATGATCTATTATCAGCACAAGCATCACAAGTTTTATTAACTAGTTTCATTCTTTTTATTTAAGAAAAGTAATTTCTACTCATTGAAAATTAACTAAGATTTAATATTCACCACTTAAATATGGGATCATGTGGACACATGTCACACCACATATTCTAACATGTGGGAATGTGATTTAGGGGTTGGATTACAATTACTTTGGTTTAAGTTTATTATTTAATGATTTAAAGTGACTAGAAATTCCTATATAGCATTCTTTTGGTACTAGTCCAAAGTCACTGCATGTAAACCCTAATATTATTACATAATCAGATAGGTATGGTTAAATGTGATTTTTGAGAGTTGGAATCAACTCAAAAGCTATCATGGTTGATTTTATAAAAATGTTTGAATGCGCAAAAGCTTTTGTCTTGTTTTTTTTACTAGGAGAGATCTCTAACTCTAATTGAATTAAATCCAACGGTCTTTGGTAGATCTTTTCAGTATCTTTCTAACAAAATTGGAATCACTCCATTTGGATTTGTAGATCTCTTTGAATTGATTTTCAAACTAAAGGACAGAACTAGGTTCAAACTAAATAGAAAAATCCTAATTTGAATTAAATGGGTCGCGCGGGAAAGCTAACGGGCCGGCCCAGTGACAGTCCGCGACGCGGGGCACAGCTGACAGGGGGTCCACCGGTCAGTGGCTATTTACACGCAAAGCGGTACGGGACGATGTGGGCCGTTAGATTAGAACTAGGATTGACAGCTGGGGCTCGTCGTCGATGACGGACGGGTTGCTAGAGAGAACAAACCCTAGCGGCTCGGTGGGGGTGCTCAGGGGGCGTACCAGGGCTCCAGCGATGATGGCGATGGGGGCAAACGAACTGGTGGACGACGGTGAGCTCAGGGGTGGTCGAGGCAGCTCTGGGGGTGGTCGCAATCAGCGGGGCTCTTCTCCTCCAGAGGCGGCCAGCTCACGGAATTCGGCTCGAAGCCGGGAGAAGTGGGGACTGATCAGTGGCAAGAGGGAAGGTGAGTGGTGTGCATAATGGGGCTGGGGTGGCCTCCTTTTATAGGCTCGACGACGGGACAACGCGGCGTGGCCAGGCGACGTGGCGACATGGTTACGGGCTGCTAGCGGCATGGCTGTGAGCGGCGATCGATGCGCGGTCTCCTGGCGGTGCTCTAGGGCTTAAATGCGGGCTTAGGGGCGGTGGCGTTTGGTTGGGCGGTGCTCACGCTCTGAGCGGCAGAGGCGGCGGTCTTCACGGCAGGCGGTGGCTGTGGTGGAGATGGCGGCGAACGGGCATGTCTAGGGGGCTCCCTGGGTCGTGGCGAAGCGGTGAGCACGGGCTGCGGTTGAGGGGTGGCGTGTGCACGCGTGTCGCAGCCTGGCGCGCGTCTTTCGGCATGAGACACTCTAAGCGGCCTTGCTGCCTGGGTGGTCCATGGCTCCATTACTGCTCGGGGAGGGGATGAGGGTGGCGGTGATGCAGGCTAGCTCATAGACATGGCGAGAGAGAGGGGCGGTCTGCTGCGGCGATGAAAAGTTAGGCCGACGACATGGTGCTCGGGGTGGCGTGGCATTGCTGCTAGGGGGTAGGGGATGGGGTGTTTATGGTTTGGTTGGATCAAGTGGAGACAGAAGGAGTAAATGGAGATCAAATGGGGGCAAAACCCTGTAGAAAACAGTGAGCTAGGATTAGAGTTTGATTCCTGCCTGCCAAGTGTTTGTGAAAATGGCCGCAAGAAATTTAGTTTTGAATTTTGAAAAGATTTTTGGTGGGTGTGTTAGTCATAAGCTTGATCATCTGTGGTTGCTTGGGTTTTGAAAATAAAGCTCATTTGAGTGGTTTTTGAAATAGTGGGATCTTCCCATATGAACTAGATTCAATTTTCAAATGCCATTTAAAATTAGTGTTTGAAAGTTTTTGGCAGATCACAAAGTGGGCCTTGGTACATCATTACATGTGCTAGCAAGGAGTGCAAAGATCCACATTTATTTCTGTTAAGAATTGAGTACTAGGAATAGCCAAAGTAGGCATGTTGATTAAAATGGCACAAATGACCATTCTCTTCTTTCATTCACTTTGATTTGTTTTTCTTTGGGAATGATCTAGATGATGTTTATTTCACCTAAGAATCATTTTACAATCAATGGATCACTTAATCATGGCAATTCAAAACAACTCCTATTTAAATGCACACACATATGAATGCTTTAATAATTTTAAATTGGAAAAGTTTTTGTTAACCCTAATTTTGATGATTTGGATCTTAATAACCTTGGAATAAAGTTTTGGGATGTTACATAATTAATGGTGGATATGATCATGGTTTTAATTATAACTTGTCAATTAAAATGCTGGAAGTAGATAAATAATGCAGAGGCACAGGTGGGTAATAGATGTTATTTGGTTTTTACCCGCCCACTTGTGTCCACCTAGGACCCGAGTTCTTGACACATGTTCCGAGACTGAGCATGCTAACCATATGTGGGGTGTCTGGGCACCCCTATCGGCATATTACCTGATTTCAAAGTATTGTGCTAGGGGGGCACAAAACTAGTTCTTTATACGTTACCTACTGTACCTATGCTATGTATGCCATGTTTATTACCAGTTGCCTGATGAGCATTTATTATTGTTGCGTAGGATCGCGACACTCTGTCACGGGAATATATTGTCTATGGCCTCTACTCGCGTGACAAGTACACATTACCTCAGCGTCCGTATGGGGAGGATTAGCTATACATCGTATGGGCAGCTCTTTGGGGTGGCCCCCATGTACTTGCTTTGGGTTTGGGAAAGCGTCTTGTCTGAAGCCCCTCCGACATACCGATAGAGTTATGTTAATTGATCTGGCAAAAAGGGTGGAAGTGCGTGTGGAAACTTTGTTGCACCCTTACAGGGTTAAATCTTTTCGAAAAGCCATGTTCGCGGTTATGGAGAACTTGGAGCACAGTTTCTCGATCATAGACAACTATAAGTAAAGTTTAATGTTATAAAATGACTTGTATCTGAAATGACTAGTAAGTTGGATAACCACCATGGAAAGAATGAATAAAACTGCCAATCGTGTGTGTTTTCCTTGGAATGACTTCCTCGTTTGGTCTCGAGGGGAAAATATCAGGATGGGTATGTTTGGTGTTAGTATCAGGTTCGTTTCTGAATAGGTCTTTCTTATCCCTCTATAATATCCAATAGTTGTATAGAGTCTCTATAGGTTGTGTAGTGCATGCTTTGTTGCCGCTTCAGTCCACCATACCTATGTAGGTGAGAGCCGCTGAATTCTAGACTTGCCGTGTACTGGCCTCAGTACTGACCGCTCCCTTTTTCCTTTGCCCTTTGTCGACACTCCTTTTGTTTAACACGTATAAATTTGACGTCGTTAGCAGGGTTACCCTTCCAGCTTGGCCTGGGCAGGGTTATGAACGCCATTGGTTATTCTAGAGGGCTCTTAGCCCAATTTGCATATTCTCCGTACATGGATACTGTATCGTTTTCAAGGTGATTTGGATCTTTGTACTGTATAATATCTGTATTCTTGACTCATGGAGTCATTATTGTATATATATGTTTTGTGGGTTCCATCGTGAACTATTGTGTAATGATATTACTTCATTTTTCACCCGCACCAAGTGCCTGGTGGGCATCTTTGAATCATTTCTATGCGGGTTTGGCAAGAATCGCTATAACTTGCATAGGGCTAATTCGAGGATGTTACACCCACCCCTCCAACGACGTACTCCCTTGTTCGGAGGAACTCGGTAAAATATCGTCGTCCCCATGTGCCTCGGTTATCTCTATACTCGGGCTCTTTACTTATGCACTTTACATTGTGATAGCCTTCGTGCTTGAAGTAATCTATCTTGCTATCACATTGTTGCTTGTCTTGGTTAACATTAGTTGTTGGTGCACATACGTGAACCTTAGTATATCTAGGCTTTGGGCTTAACAAAATAAAACACTAGGTTTATTCCGCCATTGTTAAGCCCATCTCGTAAAAATTTTAAACCGCCTATTCACCCCCTCTAGGCGATATCCGTGATCTTTCACTAACCCTTTGTTTTAGTACCCGTCACAATGTTTAACTTTGTAACTCATCAAATCCAACATGAAGCTTTCTTCCTGCCAACTACGCCACCTTACATTAAACACATAACCCAATTGAGACAAAAATTGTTTATTTATGTGAGAAAACTAGTATGAATGTAACATCTTACAATGAACTATTTTATCACTTATGCATACAAAACATATTCTTATTTTTACTAAAGTACATAAGAATATTCTTACTATTTTCCAATGATCATCATATGCACCACTCTACTATATGCTCATAACACATAAGAGCATATGACATATCTGGTTGTGTATATATCATGGTGTGTACAATGCGACAAGAACCCCTCCCAACCTTTCCATATTGGATCTATTCGATATTTCATATATGTACTTCGACTTAACCTTACTAGGCACCTCAATTTATCCCCATGGATCAATGGTGCACAAATTGCGTTTAATTCTAAGTCTTTCACACAAAATACAAGTTTATTGAAAATTTAATTTTGTCAAGAAAACCTACACCATTTGCAATCAAGGATTTTCCATCCACACAAAGTATTAGAAATAGGTCTTAGCGCTCCCACTTCTTTTCCTTTAAGCAAACAAGCATATTCACCATTCATGATGACACTAAAGTCTTTAACTATTTTATCAAAGTGAAGATTCTAACTCGGTGATGCTAACTCCAACCAATGAAGTTTGCACACGTGTCTAGAATCCTTTGAATTAACAAGACCCTTGGAACGTGTCATGCACATCTCATCGGTCACACTTCTTGAAAAATAACATAGTTTTGTTATTCAGCAACTATATTTTTGAAAAATCCCTATAGACTTAAGAATCCCTGCAGAAGATCTAATCTTTCTATAGTTAATTCTTTAAAATTTGTCGTAAACTCCTATTCTTAAAATCAAGCCATTTACGGAGTAAACTGTAACTACCGCGGTGAATTACGCTCCTAGTACAAGCCTGGATGTTCAGAAATGGTTGAAATAGTACGGTGGGGCCCAAATGCCACTCACAGGTAGACCTTTCGGCCGTCCCAACCATTTCCGAACATCGGGACAAGAACGGGCGGCGTAATCGGCAGGCGAAGGGATCAACTACATACACAAGTGAGTATGTATGCAAGCCACCATACAACAGTACATCAGAGCCATTCCATCTAAAAAGAAAGGAAATATAGCAACGCTATACGGCAAGATCCAAATATCCTAGATAGATATAATAGTTTAGGATATCTCCTCATACATCAATCAACAGTATCAAGCGAGCGGAAGACAAAATCCGATACGGATAAGAAGCAAATCGGCATAAGATGCCCCATAAATAAGCACATCCATACAGATCTCACGGATCCCGTTCGAATCTCTACACGAATGATCGTTGCCCATGTCGTCTGTCTCTTCCAACCAGTATCCATCTTGTGGGTGTACTGTTCATCGAACCAAATAATTTATCGTGTGAGACCCTAGAATTTTCGGCAAGTCTTTATGTCGCTAAAGGGACACAACACTGGGTGACGCAATTGCAGCAAAAGATAAACCCTAGCAATTCTATAGAAACTGCTAACCATCCGCCTAACCGAGAGATGAGCGGATGTCCGTGAATAATAACAGCGATTATAACGATTATAAGATAATCTTAGATCCATCCTCCTCCTCGCTTACCGGAGGAAGCGAACAACCCCCAACCGTTGGCAGTTTTATTATCCATTCCGTGAGTGTTACACTATTTACTAGTCGGTACCTAGTCTAGTCAAATTAAAAGCGGTACTTTAGTTATGCTTGTCTATGATCGGCCCGTGCTCCAAGTCGTCCATAACCGCGACACGGCTTTGAAAGTTTTACCTGCGGTGCACAAATAACACACACTCGATATGCCTCGGAAAAACCAAATCAAAACCAACGAGGCGATCCACGACAAAGCGATCACAGATTCATAAATATTTGAGGCCACCCATTGAGCTACCATAGAACGGTTAGCTGACTTGAGACGGCCTCAAGGTTTGCGATGGCTGAACGATCGGAACCGAAAATGTGACTGGGCTTGTCGACATGAAAACACTCCGCTTTCTTAACAGATGCAGTGTGCTCTCGCACAATCTTAAATACAGCGAGAAAGCATGGCATAAGTACAGGATAGTAAATAAAACCTCAAACTAGTTTGTGGCCCCAAGAAATAAGAATGAATCAAGCTCTGGCTCAGGGGGGTCCATAAGCCTCCCGGATGTGGATAGCGCGAATATTCTTGGAACAGGAATCAAGTACTCGGGGTCTTACGGGACACAAGTGAGCCTGAAAAACCAAATAGCGAATATAGCTCACCGATGCCACTTTCTTTAGTTATCCCATTACTACTCAGGTTAAGTTGTTTAGGTACCTTGTTATCCATCAGACACTCACATTTCCTACACATGCTGTTCTACGACTCGCATGGCTCAAACAACTCTTGTAGTAATGGCTCATGGGATGGAGGAACAAGCTTCGGTGGGGTTCAAAAGTAAAGGCTATGCGATACTTGGGATTCAATTTAATGCAATCGCGACTCAATGATGCAAGAATAAGATAGAGGCAATAGGTACTATATGTATGCGAGCATGTGGTAGTGCTTGCCTGGCAGCTCAGTTGAAGCAAGGAAAGGATCTGGGTAGTGCTCCTGGTTCTCTTGATATACCCCCATTTTATACTCATATTAGTTGCTGTACCCATTATATTTATATGATGCATGCTTCAAATCAAAACATGGAATGCATAAACAGAAAGGTCTCGTTGAGCTAATCATTTTAGACATATTATTTGTTAAATTTGGAGTTGTAAAACAAAAGTTATTAATTAATTAAGTCAAAAGGGCAATTTATTGTAATTTTATTATACTTGGAAAATAAAGTGTTCAAAATATATTTTGGATGGAAGATTTGAATTCCTCACATTTTTCTGATTTGAAAACATATATTATTTGTATTATTTGGATTAATATTTTAAAAGTTATATTAAAAACAGATTTAATTCTGAATTTGATTTAATTTGAAAAAGGTTTGAATTTAAACAGATACCGAAAATACTTTTTATACACAAGCTTAGCTAGCCGCAGACAATGACCAGCGGGTCCCGCTGCTGACAGACTGCATAAAAAGCTTATTCACCATGATGAACCTAGCCATTGTGGTATGACAAAGTGGACCGGGGACAACAGCCCTGGCTGCAGTGGCGCACGCCACGTGGGCGATCCTGGGCCGCGGGGAGGGATCGGTCCGTGGTGGTCCGGTTTTCCCGGGGGTCTGCTTGCAAAGAGCACGCCGAGGCTGGCAGGTGGGGACGCAGGGGTTGCGGGTTTAGGCGGGAAAAACGTCAGGGGCCTAAACGGACAACGACACCATTCGCCGCTTTCGGTGACAGTCCGGTGTGGCGGTGGATCGGTCCGACTCCCGGCGACGATGGCGACGCATCTGCTGAGCGAATCGCATCGCGGCAAAAACGAAAGACGACGAGGACAGCAAGGGCTACAACTTTCGTGCTGAGCAACCACGGGGTGAAATTGCGGTATGGCGAGGCGAAGCGAGCAGGCGGTCGGATCTTTGCTGTCTGCCGGGCCGGAGCGCGTGGCGTGCCTTGAGCCTTCGGCGGAGGCGGCGGCGATGCAGCGAGAGGGAAGGAGAGGATGTCCGGGGAGGTTGTGGGATCACTGCGACCCTCGGTGCATGGGTGCTCGGGGTGGCGTGGATCGGTGAGGAGGCAAGAGGCGAGGCGTCCCTGGTGCTCACGGCACGCGCGGCGAGGCTTCTCCGGGTGGTACAGCGGCTCCAGCTGATGGCGGTAGAGGAATCGAGAGGTCCTGGTGCTCCTGGTTCGGCTTGGCGCGCTCCAGAACGTCTAGAGGGAGAGGTGGCCGAGGCTAGGGTTTTGGGGCATGGAGGTGGCCATGGCCATGGCTAGGAGGTTGGGGAGAGGAAGGAGAGGGTCTGGGGCTTCCTGGATCTCGATCTGGTGGTCAAGGTGAGCTGGGGTGGTTGGGGTAGAGAGGGATGGAAGGAGCACATGGGGTGGTTGCTTGAAAAAGGTGAGGAGGGTCTCGGGCTAGGTATCTCCCTCCTTTACTTTTCTCCTTGTCTTGTAGCCAGAGAAAGAGGTGGGGGAGGGCAGAGAGGCTGCAAGGTGGGGCCGGCTGGCAGGTGGGGAAGGAGAGAGGGGAGGTGAGCTCGTGCTAGGGTAGATGGGGCTCGGGTAGATAGATAGGGTTAGGGTTTAGAGATAGAGGGGTAGATGGGGTGGGGTAGATCATGGGCTTGGTCTAGCTATGTTTAGAGAGAGAGGGGTGTAACCACTTGGATATGAGCAAACATGTGGTAGGAGATGGTCAAACTAGGGTTTGGTAGCTAGGCTAGAGAGAGGAGGCCGAGAGAGAGGGGTAGACTTAGGGTTTAGGTATAGATGGGGGGTATGGTAGATTAGGGTTTACTATGGACAAGGTCAAGCCAAGATCAACCAATGATCAGACAAAACAAGACAAGAAAAGAGAGGCAGAGGGATGTGGTTTTTAAAAGCTCTACTCAAAAAGCAAATAAAACCGAAGCTAGAAAAGATGGTCCTTGCATGGGCCATGCAAAAATGACAATTGCCATGATTAAATCCTGTAAAAACAATAATATTAATCATGGCATCATTCTTATGCATTCCCAAAGTTGGAATAGAGCCAAACAAAAGAATTGTAGAATAAGTTCCAAGTGGAGTAGATGGGGATGATCACATTTGATTATAATTGGGACTTGCTAGTGTGTATATTCCACTAGATGTTTAATAGTCCCAAAAATATTCCCACATGAGCATAAATCCATAATAATCCATATGGAAGCTAGGAAAAAGGGTTCCACTCACAAGGCATGCAAAGGTGGCCATGTGGCTCTCATATTTCAATATTGTGAAAACAACATGATGCTAAGATGAGAGCATGTGGAAAAGAATTGGATCCATCCCAACCCACATGAGCTAGAGGTAAAACCAATAAGTGCCAAGCTCATATTTAGTTGGATGGTGGAATTATAAGGTGGTGAAAAGAAAGGGTGGTGGAGTTAATAAGAGATATGCCCCCAACTCAACTTGGGCATTTAAACAATATATCAAGAACCAAATACAATATCAAGAGGCAAATACAATTAATAATGCATATGAGATAAGAACCAAAACAAAAAGGGTTTTATATGATGCTCAAATGCAAGGTGGCATGATGACATGAGCATGATATAATGATGATGCAACAATTATATATTTGAAGTAGCATCTATATATAGACTAGGCTAGTAGCATTGCAATTGTTAGACAATTGGGATGCTACATAAACATTCACGTCTATGTATGGATCCATTTATGTTTGACAAGATCCATGCCTTCCGAAGGGTCTATCAAGCTCCAAACTTGATTTTCGTACATGGATATTATCCTCTATTTTTATAGCGTCAAGCCATTTAATGGAGTCAGGGCCCATCATTTCTTCTTTGTATGTAGTAGGTTCATTATTGTCCAACAATAATGTTACCCAACCTACGCGGTTCAATAATACCTTCGATTTTTGGGACTACAACTTTTGTACGCGCATGAGCCTCAGGCGCCATAGCCGTCTTCGTACCTCTTTTCAATGTCGTGCTACTTTGCACATATTTCTCATATTCAGTAACCCCATTGAGCTTTGTTTTCCTCCCACTTAAATCTTTCACGGGAAACTCGTTGTCAAGAAATAGACATACTTGGCAACAAACACTTTTTCCTTTTATTTTAAGTAGAAGTATTACCTAGATGTTACCCTGGGATAACCTACAAAGATGCACTTATCTGATTTTGGTTTGTAAATAACTTACATATGCCTTTATATACCAAAATTTAAGAAAAGATAACTTGGGTTTTTTCCTATGTCATAACTCATATGGTGTCGTTTCATCATATTATGATGTGCTCTATTTATCGTAAAAGGTCTCTAAAGCATAATTCACAAAAATAGAACAGAAATTTTATTAATTTTATCATCGATCTAACAATGTCTAACAAGATTGGACTACGTCTCTCAGACACTTCATCATACTGTAGTGTTCTGGAATACGCAATTTGTGGACACTTCGGCAACTCTCCATATGCTTACTAAACTCGTAACTCAAATATTCTCCTTTATGATCCAATCATAGACACTTGATTTTCCAGTTATGTTGATTTTCTACTTCATGCTGAAATTGTTTGAACTCTTTTAAATATTCCATACTTCTTTCTCATAAAATAGATATAGCCATATATATCCACTAAAGTCATTGATGAAAGTATATGAAGTAGAATAATCCACCACACACGTCTACACATAATGGACTACACATATCAGCATGTATGATCTCCAATAAGTTAGCCGTCCACTCAATATTCGCCTATGAATGAAGTTTTAGTCATCTTTAGAAAAGTTTCACAAGCGTCAAATGATTCAAAATCAAATGACTCCAAAAGTCTGTCAAATGGATTTTCTTCATGTGTTTCTTTCTAATATGACTTAAATGATAGTGTCACATTTAAGTGATATTCAAACCATTAGCTTTGCGACATTTAGATTCAGTGTTATGATGTGTGTATCACCATCAAAAATTATAACAAATAATCCATAAAACTATGGAGAATAGTTTTAAGTTGAATGACCATTATTATCATAAAATTGGAACTATGTAACAATTACTAAGTTACTAGAGATATGCGAGCTTCTCCTCGCCGCCTGCATTTCGTTTTGACATAGTGTGGTTGTCCGAGTAGAATTGCAGGTTGTGTTCGTCGCACCACTGCCATGAATAACACTATCATGAACTTTATTTTTATATGAATTTGGAAATGTTAAAACAATTAAATAGGAGATCAGTATGTAATGTATGCTCAGATGCACATTAATAAATTTCACGGTACGGGCATCACTTATTTGCATACTTGAAAGTACCAATAATGGATTCAGGACACACATTGTACTATCGACTGTATTTTATTGGAGAATTTATCACAATGCAGTCCAAGTACAGAGACAAAATATTGCCACAAAAATCTTAGTAGGATATACAATGAAACATCAAAGGATGCATATAAGTTCAAATGTGAAATTCATATTCTATTTGACTTCACACCATTTTCACACCTACAATATTAGGATGGTGTGAAAACCACCTTATAGAACTTGTCAACTTATAATTATCTTGAGAAAAATGAGTAAGATTTGAATACGGAGTTTGGAAATACAAACATGTCCATAGAACTGAAAAACAAAAACAAAATATTGTTCACCCAGGCAAGTATAACCCTTTTTACGCCTTCAACACTAAGAGGCATGAGTAATCAGAAACAAAGAATAAGCCCACGGACAATCAACTCTAATGATAACCCAAGGTTCCCATTCACACCAAGGGGTTTGTTTCATAAGAATGACAAAACATCGATACTCGATGTAGTACTCTCAGATATCTTGCTACATGGGGCAACCTATTCTATCCTAACTGAAAGGAATAACACATGCCATGTCTCAAAATGCTAGGATAAGTCCAGTACATGAGTTTCTTTGTTGCATGCCTGAATATGAATGAAAAAGAACCAATGGAAAGTTAAATCCCATGGCATATTTGGTAAACAAAGGGATTCCAAACTAAGGATTAGGAAGAGGCTAATCAAGGAAAAATGAGAGTACAACAAATAGAGTAGAAATAATCTAGGCTTATCTTTGTTGGCACAAAGAATAACTACATGTACATGCATAACCAATAAGTATATAAGTTTGCACAATTCCAACCTTTGATTCTCTAAAAAAGTTGAAGCATGTGTATGAGAGTGTATCATAGTACTAAGGGTCATCCTCTTCGTGTATCTTTATCAGATGTTGATCTTTTCTCAGAAGATTACTGCTTGTCTCCTTAGATCAAAATACTAATGCCAATGAGCTTCAATGTGATTTGAGAACTACAATACGCACTCCTGGCACTACAGGCATTTACGAAGTAACCATACCTTTAGTACATGTGTAAGTTGATCCTGAAATGTTTAGCAATGTCAATCCAAAGATTTTTCGCACAGATTAGGCACACATGGGAACAGTCATTCAAACATCATAGTGAAAAGCCGAAACAATATCAAATCATAGCTACTGCTCACCACTCATGATGTTTCTTAATGAACCATGCATTCTATGCAATCTGTAATGCACCAGCGACCCAACATAACACACGCTTCTTCTTCGAACCATCAATGCATCAAAATATGCTCAAAATTGGTACCCAAAACCTTATATTCTTGTTTTTTACATGCTAACATTGAACATTTTGCAATTCCATTATTTATTTTGATTGTCACATAATCTATAAATCTTTGTCATCAAATGGATTATGAGAATGCCCAAAAACCATTCACTCAGGTGTAAAGTACTGAAATAGCTTATGTGTACCTAAACAAATGCTAAAAAGAGTAACTAATATGGTGTATGTTCATTAGAGAACAAATAAATGTTTCGTGTAACAAGTTGCAAAGCCATATGAGAGAAGACCAAAATATACTAAATTACATCTCCTCTTAAATCCTTCAGATACAGGGCTTTTGTGGATAGTGATAGATGGATACTGAGTCATATGTGCTTTGTTGTAGCTCTTGGAAGCATTCAATTTAGATGTTGTGATGTTTATTTGCTTGAAGGTTTCTTAGATGTGTGGCCAAAATTTTACAGCCTGTGCCCAAAAAATATAATAGCAAGTGGCAACTATCATCGTTTCCTAGAAAAGATAAAAAATATAAGCAATCAGAAAAGAGTTACATGCCACACCAAATTGTGCAAAATCAATTTGGTAAAGCACACTACGCACGCTCTACCGATCAGAAGAAAATATAGTGATGCTGCCATCATAATATGTCTTTAGGTCCATTTTGAAGTAAATTCCTGCAAGTTCATGTGTTTTTCACCACTCTAGCACACACCATGTTTCCTCCAACTATTAAGGTCTAGTTCAAAAATAATAAATCAAACTCATGTTTTATCTTACAGATGATACCGATTGGGTGGTAGTGCACATTACGGGCCTCTAAGGAACTTTTTTTCAGATCCAACTTGCAACTCAGATTAACTATATACAATTCCAAGGCTAATTTATCGCTAACTAATCATGTTCCTATTGCTAAAAATCTAGACCTCTTAATCTTAATAAGCAAAACTTAAATTGAATTTCTAGTCGATACCAGCCTGAATTGCTTAAAGGTTATTTCTTATGGTCCTATATAGGCTAGACTAGGAAAATTTCTCGTGCATTGCTACAGGAGATATGTTGCCTAAATATTCTCATGGCAGCAAAAGCAATAAGGAAGAAAATAGGAAATGATTATGCTACCACCTGATGAGGTAGCAAGGTGTGGCAGCCTTGGGTGATTAACTCAACTAAACTTGCATGTTTTTTGCACCATCATTCAGTGGACGAGCACTGAATATTCGGATATCAGCTCCACCACACTTGGTGTCGACTGTAATTACAAATTGCAGCTGGCAACATTCAAGCTTTCTTCAGAATCCACCATATGGTAGGAATGAATAAGGATCAAATTTCAGTCTTTCATTTCGAAAATAGAAGCTATCAAAAAGTGGCCGGAACCACAATTGAAGACAAAACTATACGGGTCGCTTGCCTAGTTTAGGATTGGTATTCAGATCGACCTAGAAATTTTAGCTTAGCTGAAAGTGACATGACCTTCTTCTAAGATAAGCAACAGCATATGCCGATCCATCTCTATTTGTTTTTTGAAACAATCATCGGGAGAAAGCCATCTCTATAATACAGTAATATTTTGTACCATATAATATTCTCCTCCTCATTTCATTAGGATCCGAAATTTTAACTAGTCTGGATATACATCAACTGAAATGCTAACGCTCGGTCGACCGAAAACGACCTTAGCGCTCGGTCACACGCGGATCCCTCCGATGCTTTTGTGCCTTGTTGTGTTAATCGGGCTGTTGTTTTTTGTTGTGCGGGCTATCGGGTTGTTTTCTTGATTACTGTAGGGCCGTGGTGGGATTTTTGTGTGCATGCGTCTACAGTCTCCCGCGCAGGGGTGTGTGTCGTTTGGGCACGGCTTGGGGTCCCACTAAATAGTGAAATCCGTCGGAGACAGAGAAATCCTCCCATTGTTCCTCGAATTTGTCTTTTCATTTCTCTCGCACGCATTCTCCTCTGGCACTAGCGTTCTCCAGCGGTCGCTGCTGCCGCGCCGCCTCGCCGTCGAGCGGCTTGCTTGCTCTGTCAGAGACGCCCAACATCTTTGTCCATCCAGATCTGAAGGAGAGGTTACGGTGTTGGAGATCTGACGCCCAATATCTTCGTCCATTCAAGTTGGATTAGATCGATTTGAATCAGGTAAACGCATTTCGCCCCTTGTTGTGGCCTCCTCCAATCTGGAGTGGTACCTCCTAGTTGTGTTTTGCGTTGAAGTGGGAACTGTTGTAGGATTTTCTATTTGATTTTTGTATTTTTTGTTCTCTGATGTTATGTAGTTCTATGTTTTTGTAGTTGAATAGTTACGTGAGTTTGACCGGATTCCCAATTTTTCTTCTCTGCATCGTTCAGAAATTAGGGTTTCAGGTAATTGTGCTAGGCTACTGACTTGTATGTCTATGTGAGATGTGTATTTTTTTATGAAGGTGTTGCTGCATTTTTTGATAGGTTTTTGTTGGCTTCAGCAGAGGAGAGTATCTGTTATGTTCCTCAAATAACCAGGTGTGTTAGCTCATAATACATCTCTTTTTCATGTAATTTAGCTTTCTAAAATGTATGTAGGTGGGGGTAACTTTCTCTACTTCTGTATGAATTAAAGGAGCAGAGAATTATAGGGGTTGTGTGTAGTTTTCTGGAGTAGTTATTCTGTACCAGTTGTAGCTAGTCGCATCTAGTGATTTTTTCAGTTCAAAAATTCTGGTTGCAACCTAGTTTGTAATGGGCAAATCCTAGGATGCATCCTTGTTGTAATTGGCAATCTGGTTGCAACTAGTTATTTTTTATGCTCGCCCACTGTCGACTGAGCTCCTTAGCGGTCGGCTTATGAGCTTGATGTATCTACCTTTTTTTTGTCTAGACTATGTTTTTGATCTTGGTGCTCTTTAATGCGGGTTTTTTATATCGTGTGTCCCTATCTTGGCCTGCCAGAATCAGTAAGGTCAGAGAGTTTTCCCCATTTTTATTAATGGAGCTCAGAATCATAGAGGTTGTGTGTAATTTCTATAGTACTTATTCTGAATCATTTGTCTAAATCCATTTCATGCTTCATTAGGTAAATATGGTAAAAGAGTAAGACGATGTTTACACCAGTTACAGGCTAGTTGCATCAAGTAATTTTTCAATTCAAAAAATACCAGTTGCAACCTAGTTGTAATTGGCAAATCCGAGTTGCAGTCTGCTTGCAACTGGTGCCTTTTGCCAGTAATTTTTCAGTTCAAAAATAGTAGTCGACTAAGCTCCTTTGATGCATTTGCGTTGTCATGCACTTCTTGATCTATCTGCTTGTTGTGTAGATCTGATGTTGTTGTTGAATATTTCAGCTTCGATTTCGGCAATTTAAGCACATGTTTGTTCTGCTATTTTTTGCTAGTGTTTTTTGATGTGTCTTTCGTGTTTCATGCTGAGAAATAGGTGGAATCTAGTATTGTGTTTCTGTTCTGTTGTGGCCTAAATTTGATTACTCTAATATGTTAGTTTATGCAACAAATAAGGTTATTATTTGGGGAATAGTATCAGTTTTGAGTTATATTTTTGAAAAGGAGGTTTTGTTATTGAATATTCTAGTTGCAACTAGCTTGTAAGTAGGTAGTTCCCGTATCAAAGCAACTTTATGTTTTAATATATGTTTTTGTTTTCACACAGTACTATGGATACTGAATATGATGGCTGTGTTTCCGATCATCATGATAGAGGAGATGATTTTGAAGATAACAGGGTACATAAACCTATGAATGAAGAATATAATCAACATGTTGACTTGACAGAGACAGAGTTGTCACAAGATATATTCTATGAGACTGTGAATAAGCTTGTGAAAAAGAGTGTACGTCGTAGGGAAAGGCGAGAGACAGTACGGAAACATAAGAGGAAGGCAAGTGTCCTAAAAAAATTTGAAGAATGATTTTTTAGTACAATGGTAGCTGGTTATTTTTCTATGTTAAGTTTGTCCGATTAATGTATTTCTTTTGTTCTCAAAGATCCAAGTCTTCGTCTCAGCCAGCAAATGACCCCAACAACAATGTCGAATCAAAAGCTTACAGCAGATGCAGTTTACCTTATCTATTCACAATAATCAAAAAAAGTACTCAGCTGCGAGCACTACATTGATGTTTTGAAGAACAATGAGTTCGATTTCATACTAGAGCTTGATGATTGCTATGTACCTAGGCATTTTGCGTAGTGGGTAGCTGACCATGTGAACACAGATGAAGAAGCAATAAAGATTGGATCCTGATCTATTCCGACCACCTTGCAGTCAATCAAGGAAACACTTGGAATATGCTCTGGTCACATCCCAGTTGCCAGTGATGAGGAGTTGGGGAAAGCAGCATTTCTATCTCTTTTCGGTTTGGATGATATTCCTTCTATCAAATTCTTTGGTGATAAAATAATGAATGGGCCTCTTGAAGATGCTGTTTTTCTTCAATGTTTTGTGGATGTTTCTCTTGGATGCTTTCTATGTCCTAATTCAAACACTAAACTGAGTACTAAATATATGGGAGCACTAGTTAATGCAGACCTGATAAAGGATTTTGACTGGCCAAAGTTTATCCATCATTGGTTGATCGTGTACATAAAGAAGTACTTGACAGAGAAGCGATTAACTACAACCCTTGGTGGTTGTATATATCATCTAGCAGTAAGTATCATGATTTCATTTCCTTCTCCATATTTCTCCATATATAGCAGATGCAAGTGTTGTTGAACTGTACGTCAGTTAATTTCAATGGACTTATGTTTGTATTTTTAATATTTTATGGGTTAGGTTCGGTGCCTAGATTTTGTGTATTTCGGGCCAATTAAACTGCCATCAACAATACCCAGGACAAAAGTGTGGAAAGAGAATCTTATCAAATGCTTTAGTGATATGTTCATGGATAGAGATGGGAATTTTGGTGCTCTCCCTGTAAGTAACATAACAAATTATGGAATCTGTTATTTGCTACAATATCAAAGTATTCTATATTATGTCATTTTTGGTTAGTTAATTTTAATTGTTCTTGTTGTGTGTTTATCAATTATAGTTGAAAGATATTGAGGACACTTGCTACAGGCAGGGTGAAAGTTATGATGTTGCAATTTCCAAGGAGTTACTTAGCTCATTTCTCGGTACACTTATTAACAACAAAGTAATGTTTTTACAATCCACATTGTTCTTTCACTATTAATTTATTCCTTTTTTGGTTTTGAGTACTTTGTCATTCTGATACTCTATTTTTTCTGCATTTATATAGGCAAAAGAATGTATTGCTGCTTCATTCAAAATCCATATGAAAGACCAAGATAGAGATGTTTGTTTGAGAGCTCAATGTTTGGTTCGAAGTATAGTTGAAGCTATTGTATCTGCTAATGATGGATCACAGGACACTTTAAAGATTGAGAGCTCCGAAGGAAAGCAAAATTCCAATGACTATGCAATTAATTTTGTTACCACCGAGAAGATACAGACATATGATGATAACAACGAAGTCGAAGATGAAGATCAAGGTAAACAATACTTTCCTTCTATTTTTTGATTGTTTTTATTTTGTTTTTCTTTTAATTTTTTATCAAAACATGAAGTTATGTTTACTGGTAGCTTCAAATCCAAGGAAGAGAACAAGAAACGAGGTGCAAAGCTACTCTAAATATGATGCTCATGAACCATCTTGTACTACAAATAATGTTATCAATAAAAATTTAAGTAAATATTTTGCTAATCTGAATTTTCAGGAAGTTGTCCCTGTTATTTTCACAGCCAACTTTGAGATCTTTTGATTACTGTATTTCTGATAACTGATCTTTCTTTTTTACTATAATTATTGTGTTTGCTTTTTGTAGTCTCATGCAATGCAAGAAGATGGTAAAATGGAAGGAGTAGAATCAGAGAGGAACTTTACAGTACCAATGAAGACAACAAGTTTAGATCATATGCTACCAGAAGATGATAACGAAGTCGCTAAGTCAGGAGACTTAAACATTGTTTGTTCAAAGTTTAAACCTAATGTACATGAATGCAATTCAAACAATGGTACTGATATTTTGTTGTTTCCTTTTTATTATACATATGATTCTTTTTTATCTTTTTTCTCTTCCACTTGAAAGTATGATTGTTTTTTAATTTTAGGAATTGAGCAAGTACAGGTACTGACAACTCATGCAGTAGATAGCAACTCAATATTCACTTGTTTCAGAAATATCGGATACAATGAAATGGTATTTTCTAGTATAATATTTTTTTGCAGCATAAAAATGTCTATGTTTTATTATCTGTTAAATAATAAATACTGTTTCTTTGTTTATATGCAGGAGAAGAGGAGTATAGATCAATGAAATAATGGAATAAAAGAAAACAACAATGTTGTTTTGAAACCAAGTCACAAAGATATAGATATAAATTTACCAAACATAACAAATATCGGTAAATGACTTCCGAAACACACGTCATGAACCTTAAATACATCTATTTTAGAACTTTTTTTTCTGATTTGATTTTGTTTCCTTGCATTTCATTATCACAATAGATCACTATCCAAAACTTCAGATGAAACAAGAGAATAAAAAAAGGAGTGAAGTTATTGAGGAAGCAAGAAAGAAATATTTCTTTTATGAAGGTGGAACACCAACTTTTCGTATAATGGAAGAGTATGATGATAGAGGCAATCCAATAGAAGAACCTGAACTGTGGAGACCAGTTGGGATGGATATTAATGCATATAACAGAAGCATTGAGGTAATGAAATATATATTATACCACTTTTTAATTCACATTGTTTTTGATTATTTTACAGTTAATAGAGTTAATACAAAGCTGTGCGTAACATTATATGTTTTAGCTTTTTCACACAAATCATACATTTAGTTGACTTGACATTTTTGTAGGAAGCAAAATCACGGGCTGATCAACTTGAAGTTAACAATATCATAGATGAACCTTCTCTTAAAACAACATCAAAAGAGACCACCAAGCACAATGACAAAAACGAGGAATCTTTCTAACCAACTATACTTTTATTTTCCTTTTGTAAAATAATTTTATATTAACATTTTTTATGTATCCGGGAATTCATTAATGCAATGGATTGTTGTCTCTGAGCACATTGTACACTGCTCCAGTAATCACTTTGGCATACTCCCTTCTCAAAAAGTATATCAGAAACACCTATCAAACAAACACAAAACAAAGAAAAGGATGTAGTTGTAGACTTAGTAAGTTTTCTCATGTTGTTTTCTCTATTTTTCCTTGTTCTGTTTTCAAAGACTGTTGTTGTGTGAATAATCATTATAATTTGTTTTTTTTCTATCTTAGTCATAAACTAGGTAACACCCGAAACATCAACGAAAACCTTTACAACTAGAGGAAGTTGTAGTGCAGATAAATCACAAGTAAGCAATGAATATGGATGTACTTTTGTTTCTCTTATATTCAATAGCACATAATAATGTCAATAATACCATTTCTAATTTTCATGAAACAGAACTACCACAAAAAATTGTAGTAGGTCGGAAAATTTTCTTAAATGATGAGAATGACGATGACGAAGATGAAGTTCAAATCTTACAATCCTCAACGAACAATTTCTTGCAAAGAAACCATGTAACCTAGTCTCAACCTTTTTTGCAATGCACTTGTAACAATGATTGACTGATGAGACCTTTTTATTTTGATTTTTATCAAACTACTGGCTACTGTGGTTTTAACAACTTGCATTCTATTTGCAAGTGTAGGATTTTAACCACTTGCATATTAGCTTCAATAGGAGTATTTTTACCAATTGCATCCTAGTTGCAAGTTGGTTTGTTACCAACATACCTTTTTTGCAACTGTGGTTTTAACCACTTGCATCTTAATTGCAAGTGGGGATTGTACCAGTTCTAGACTAGTTAGTATTGTGTTTTAATGAAGTTCGATCAACTTACTTGCAAGTGGGGTTCTTTTAACAATTTTTAACCATTGACAAGGTACTTGTAAGGATTTAAAGTAGTTTCGAAGATTGCATACTATTTTGGATTTGGCCACTTGCATACCACTCGCAACATTGTTGTTTTTAAACAATTGCATCCTAGATGGAACTGTGGTTTAGACCACTTGCATCCTACTTGCAAGTGGGGTTTTGACCACTTGCATCCTAGTTGCAAGTGGGGATGTTATCACCATAGTACTTTGATCGACCAAATTTTTCAACCTTTTATCAAAATTATGCCACTTGCAACATACTAGCAAGTATGGGGTTTAACAACTCACACCCATTTTGGTTGCAACATATTTGCAAGTAAGCTTTTTAACCAGGTAGAGGATTTTAACCGTTTTAACCACTTGCATCCTAGTTGCAACTCGAGGATTTTAACCAATTGCATCCTAATTGCAAGTGGTGTTTTGACCACTTGCATCCTAGTTGCAAGTGGGGTTTTGACATTTGTCGGAACTGTGCCACTTGCAACACACTTTGCAAGTATGGGATTGTGTTGCATCCTAGTTGCAAGCAGGGGTTGCATACTACTTGCCACTCGAGGATTTTAACCAATTGCATCCTAGTTGCAACTATGGTTTGACCACTTGCATCCTAGTTGCAAGTGGGGTTTTGACATTTGTAGGAATTGTGGCACCTACTTGCAACCCACTTGCAAGTATGGGTTTTTGTTGCAACCTACTTGAAATTAAGCTAACCACTTGCATCCTAGTTGCAAGTGTGGGTTACATCAGAGTTGCAACTGTGGTTTTGACCACTTGCATCCTAGTTGCAAGTGGGGTTTTGACATTTGTCGGAATTGTGCCACTTGCAACACACTTGTAAGTAAGCTTAGCACTAAGGGTTTTAACCACTTGCATCCTAGTTGCAAGTGGGGGTTGCATACTAGCTTCAACTATTTTAACCAATTGCATCCTAGTTGCAAGTGGGGTTTTGACATTTGTCGGAACTGTGCCACTTGAAACACACTTGCATGTATGGGTTTTTGTTGCATCCTAGTTGCAAGCGGGGGGGTTGCATACTACCTGCAACTCGAGGATATTGCATCTTAGTTGCAACTATGGTTTGACAACTTGCAACCTACTTGCAAGTAAGCTAACCACTTGCATCCTAGTTGCAAGTGTGGGTTGCATACTACCTGAAACTCAAGGATTTTAACCAAATGAATCATAGTTGCAACTATGGTTTGACCACTTGCATCCTAGTGGTTTGACCAAATGAATCTAGTGGGTTTTTGATATTTTGTAGGAATTGTGGCACCTACTTGCAACCTACTTGCAAGTATTGGTTTTTGTTGGCACCTACTTGCAAGTAAGCTAACCACTTGCATCCTAGTTGCAAGTGTGGGTTGTATACTACCTGAAACTATGTTCTGATTTTTTATGAATATCTATGTTCTGATTTTTCCTCTCTTTCTTTATACAACAGATGAACTCAGAGGTGCAAGTTCTTGGTGAAAGAAATTTTAAAGAAATATGTTACAATATGTGCAATGAAGCTGATAACTTGTACAATACAGAACTCTATCTTGGGAGTGTAACTTCAGCATCAACAAAAGAAAATTTTGTGCCAAAGAGAACTTTAAATCCAAGCAAGTGGTTAATCTCACCCTATAGCCTTAACCAAACATCTATAAAACCAACTGAAATCAAATATTATGAAGCAATTACAAGTATCTGCTATATTGATGAATTCATGTAGTAAGTACTTTTCACTTTTGTGTTTTTCCATTGGACTTGTCTTATTTGTTAATTGCTTTTTTTGTAAATTATAGTTGATTCATTACTTCCTTTTAATTCTGTAACAGCAAATGGGCAATCAAATTTGACAATTGCAAAGTTTCAGTGCTTCAATTGGGAACATCGATGAAGTTGTATGTTATAAATGTTTTCTGTCAGAAATTGTTCAGAGACAATCATCCAAGAAAATCAAACAAGCACTATTTCTTTAGCACTACATCTTTAAGATGTCTTCTTCTCTTTTATATACATGCATGAATGTTATTGAGTTATGAGTTTATAATATTTTTCATATATTGAACCACTTTTGTTGTGTGTTTTCTACTCAATTTTTAATCGTAGGATTATTTACTCAAAAAATGGAAAAATGAGGAGACAAGGGTACGGTGGAAGGAGAATGTAATAAATGGATTAGTAGCAGCTAATGGAGCTCGAGCACTTCATTTGTCTAAACGAGTAAGAACTTTTAAATTCTTCCCGTTATAGCATAGTGCAGTTAACTACCATTTACAACTTCTTTTTACAACTTTTGTTTATGCTTTTTAGTTGTATTTTCTCTCGGTCTATAGCAGACATTGGTTTGTCTTTGCTATCGACTTGAAAGCTCGCAATTTTCTATTCCTTGATTCAATCAATGGGAAGGAATGTAACTATTCAAAGAAAACTTCAAATTTACTACTAATGCTAATTTGTTATGTTCCTTCTTTTACAATATGATACTTCTATGAATTTCTCAAATGCAACAATAGTTGTTTCTAACCGTGTTTTTGCATATCATGTTTGTTGCCAGATCAAAAATTTCAAGCAAGTATGGTTTTAGGCTGGCCTAAAGAATATGCGTTCCGATAATTTTGAAACTGTTTATCCAGTTGTTCCAAAGCAAGATAATGGGTAAGACATTTAGTGACGAATTTTCGTGTACATCTATTGCATATCTCAAACATGAACTCTATATTTGATTATTTTTTATGTATGTTTGTTTCATCATAAGGATGACCGTGGAATTTTCACTATCAAGTAGATGGAGTATTGTCCAAGGGATCCAACAACATGCAGATTCACATGGAAGGACATCCCACAAATACACATCAAGCTTGCAAATGAACTACAATTCACCAAATACAATGAAGAGCATGAATCTATGTTAAGGGTTCAAAATTTCGATCCAAAGGTTTGTAATACGATATAGTTGTACTATATCTGTTTTGACCTTGAAAATATTTTAGATATTATACAGTTGATTATTATTCATCAGACATTCCTCTTTGTCTTTTTTGTAGTTAGATTGTACTAATTGAGCCTAGAAGAGTTGTTGTTTTCAAAGAAGCAAAAGGAAGTGAAGTGAAGTTTGACATATGAGTAAAGATACCAAAATTACTGCGAGAAGAGGACAAGTAGTGTTCATATTACTAGAATTTAACTGAATATTAGTATTGTGTCAAAGTGGTTGTGAAACACTTGTTTCCTGAATGTGCAAGAATAATGCGTTATTTTTTGGTTGTTTCTCATTTAATATTCTTGTTTCTCTTATCTGAAAGATTTATAGGTTCTGTCTTTAAATAGCTTTAATTATTCCATTTTTTCAGTTTTTGTGTATGTGTTTTAAAAATTACTGCAGGGGGTACACTGCTAACTAAATCAAAGTGCAACTACAGAAATAAGCATACGAAGATACAACATTCAAGGACAGAGAGGTATGATGATCATCCATTAACTCACTATAATAAATTATGTTTTCACTCCTTTCTTACAATCATCACTATAGATGTACGCATAATCTTTTTTGTCTCATCATCATGAACTGCCATATATTTGAGAATTTATTGCTTGACTTCAGCATCACTTCTTTTTAGCTTTGGTTATTCTCGGCTTCTTAGCAGACTGCTTATTGTCTGTCCCTTGCTGTTTAATATCTTTCGTTGGACCTGCACAAAATAAAACACAATATAAAATGAGTTTTCTTTTCATAAGTAAATAACAGTGTATAGCTACTAGGTTGTGTGTAAACATATTACCTGCCACTTTTCTGTTGGCTAGTTTTTTCTTCTGAAACTTAGATTGAGGAATATGCGACTTCCAACAAGTCGCAATATTGTTGTCATGATCTCCACAGTGGCTGCAAGTGATAGTTTGCTTAGAGAATAGTGTTTCCATAAAAGTTTTTTGTCTGCCTGGCCCTGTAGGAAGTCCTTTTGGAACAACAATATCAGGATTAGGAAGCTGTACCCATCATCAATGGTAGCAGCTGGTTGCTTGCCTTTACGCTTTTCTTGTAGTTCTTTTAGTTCATCCTCTTCAGCCATCTTATCCAACTTCTCTCTATCATTTCAGCATCTGCAAGTACCATCAAATATCTAGCATCTGTTTTTGATCCATTTGAAGCAATGTCATTTAACCTTTTTGACAAAACACTATACCTTAGATGCTTATTGTCCTGAGTGAGTTGTGGAACATTGAATTGAATGTTCCTTATTTCTTTCCTGTCTTTTGGCATCCATCTTGCCTTATAGTATTTTTCAGGCAATTCTAAAATGTTGAGATGCACAAGAACTCTAAGAACATGACCACATAAAAGACCATCTTTCTGAAACTTGCCGCATATGCAAGTAAAATCTTGCATCATCATATTGACAAGACAACATATCGCCTGCTTCTGAAATCTTTAATTGCTAACATAATAGATTTGTACACATCATATCTAATATTTTTCTCAACTTCTTCAACATGCAACTTTGTGTTGAATTTCATTTGATTCTGAAATTTATAAAATATTTTCCTGTTGTACTTGCAGCCTGCTTGATATTCCAGCTCAGTGTGCAACAAGTACTTAGGTTCACTATTTCTTGTAACCAAAATTTGCTCTCTTTCATTTTCTTCAATATCCTCTGATATTTTCTCATATTGAGTCAAGAAGCTGATGACACTAGAGGTTGATCCTACATTATCCTTGAAAATAGCATTTGTTCCTTCACTTCTTGCAGTTGAGTGGATAAATGGGAAGAAGGTTGTCTTGAAATATACAGGAACAAATTTTGCCCTATATTTCCACATGTCTTGAAAGTACTTGATGTGTCCGACATTATACTTAACTAGCATATGTTGCCATAGAGCTTCAAATTCTGATACTGTCAATGAATTTTGAAGTATGTCACAGAAATCTGCATGTAGATATGGAATTGTTGCAAAACACCTGCCACACTTTTCTTGGCACTTCTTTTTTATGTGGAAGAAACAATTTCTGTGCACTGAGTTTGGGAAACAGGCCGGTATAGACTGTGCCATAGCTACATCTTGATCTATTATGATTGTGAGTGGATGTTTGTTTCCCATACACTTTAAAAATGTCTTAAATAGCCAGTTGAAACTGTCTTTTGATTCATTGTGCAGTATGGCACAAACAAATAGACAGTTGTGTCCATGCCCAATAACACCAACAAACGGAGCAAAAGGCAAATTATATTTATTTGTCTTGTACGTGGTGTCAAAACTGATGCAGTCACCATACAGATCAATCATTTTCTTGAAAAACCATCTGCCCAGAAAATGCTCTCCACTTTGTTCCCATCAACAAGCTTGAAATCATAGAAAAATGTCGGATCATCTGCCTTTCTTTTCCTAAAGTACTCAAGCACTTGCATCATGTCATTTGTCTTGTTCTCATTCCTTATTGATGTCCTTACATTACTGACACACTTCTTGCTATAGGGGACATCTCGTTTCTTTCCACCTCTCAAATATGTGAGAATAGCCATTATATTCCCCGTAGGTAGATTGAAAGAATCGAAGGTATGGATGTAAAGCTTTTCTTGATCTCTCATGTGTTTGTGTGATCTCATATATTTGACTTCATCATGTGGGCTTAACTCATGGTTATGCTGTAACTCTAGATTTGTAACAATCCATTTGCAATCTTTTAAAGTTATGATCATCTTTGCTTCATAGCCTGTTATCTCAATCCTGTTTGTTCTCCTTTGCCTAGATACTTTAGGTTTCACACAACCAGTTCGTTCTTGCTTCCTAAGCTGCTTCTTCCTCCTCCTCTCTTCATCAACTTCTCTGTCTAAAACTGGACCAGACTTGTTACATTTATATGTCCGCCTAGTTGTTGTATTGGTTCCACCTCTTTTTGTATTGTAATTTGAGGCTTTTTATCGAAAACCCATGTATGGAAGCATACTCATTATAGAAACCATAAGCTTGATCATCCGTGTCAAATATCATGTTTATAGTTGGAACATGATTGCTCAAAGCTTCTTGACGACCTCTTTCTGCAGCAACAACACTCTCAGATGCAAGATATAACTTTATATCCTCTTGTGTCAGGTTTTCAGTGCCATCATCTTCATCTTCAACATCTTCAACATCAACAATATTACTTCCTGCAGTTCCAGAACCAAGTGCTGAATTGGACTCTATCACAACAACATTCTGATCATCAACTGACTGTACTTCAGTTTGAACATTTGGTTCAGTTTCTTCTTCTGAAAACATGCCTCCTATATCCTCACCAGGTTGGTCAGAATCATATTCTTTGAACCCACAATACTCAGGACCCATTTGTTCTTCATCATCACTGTAATTGTTTTCTAGTTCTTGTTGTTCTTGATGTGTTTCTATGTTTGGATTTGCAATGTTCTGATCTGAATATCGTTCTATGATCATAAAAGTCTTGTTCTGTAGGAGAAAATATAATGAATTTTTAGTTATTTTTCTCAAATATAGTATCAGGTGGATTTTAGTAGTTAAGAATCATATCTCTAGACCCATAGGCTCCTCAAACAGACGGTCAAATCCATCATTTGAAACCTGCAATAAGAAAATATTATATTTTTCAATTTGGTTTTTGTGAACATACTAGAATTAACTAATACAATTTTTATATATGAATTTACCTGCTTCTGTGAGTTACTTTCTGCAGCAAGCATTAGTTCAATGTAGCTCATACCCAAACCTTGAGATTGTAGCATCTGTATATGAGAAAATAATCTACTTGTTATATATGTTTTACGACCACATACTGAAATAATCCGTACCTGCATTGCATAAGTAGATGGAGGCAGTGGTTCTGTTCTTTCAGCTAGCTGGTATACTCCTGTAGGTGGAATCTGCAGGAACAAACAGCAAATTCAGTTTTTAAGTTTTTTCCTAATTGTATTCATCTGTACTACAATTTTTGGTTTTGAATTCACTTGTGTTCCAAATAAGTAGTCTCCATACATGTCTATGATTCCTGTTGAACAAGATACAACAATGAGACCAAAGGGAAGTATCTTAATTTTGAATTTTTGACTGCTATAACTAGGGTGGTTCAGAGAACTGTAAGAAATTACATCAGAGGGACATAAATATATGAATACAAATTGTGAAGATAAGAAAGATCTGTTTTCATACCCTGGTGAGTGTTCCATATCCTTCCCTCGGCCCTGTTGAGTTCATCAGTAAGGTTGCTACTGCTAGATATTCCTCCGTCCATGTTCTTCTATATAGTCCTCCTTTTACGTGCTGTGAACATGTTGATCTACTTGGGATAGATGTTGTAGAAGATTTGAAGTGGAGAGGAATACTTTCTAGATCTGGCTATGTAGCCAGATCATGTTCAATTTCCATGGGAGACATGGATATGATTCATGTTGGTGTTATGTGAGAGACGAGAAGGGTGCGGCGGACAAGGAGGGGGCAGGTGAGATCGGGGGGAGCAGGTGAGATCGGGGGCAGGAAGAAGGTTCTGGAATATCCATGAAGACACAGCCCAACCCAGCCCAATTTACAATCTCACCCAAACCCACAAATCCATCTACAGAAAACAACACAACAACCCAACAGCAGCGCACAAAAATTCTAACAACATAAGACGGGAGGGGTGGGCTCGGCAGAAAGGAAGTGACCTAAGTTGACCGAGCGCTAACCAAGTTCTCGGTCGAGCGAGCGCTAGAGACTCCCATACATCAAAGATCGATACATTACATTGTATTTTTTTTCTTTTTTCTCGTTCCGTGGGGTACCGGGGTCAACGCACCTATATCCATTATAGTCGACGAGCAGGTTGGCCGGAGCATGCCGCTGCCTCCATGGGTTCTGGGAACAACACCTTCCCCCTCATCGTGGTCCCCCCATACTATCCTCTGTTGCCTCCCTTGCCAGCCTTGGCACCGGGCGCCGGAGCTGCAGGTGGCGCTCATGTAGCCAACTATGGAGTCAGAAGTTGCTGCTTTGTCTACATGTCGGAGTCTACACTTAGTTTGGTGGCGACACTACTGTCGACGTGGGTCAGCTCCCGATGCCGTGCTGCATATACCTAACGGCCGCAGATCGTCGTAGCTTGCTCTGCCAGAGAAGACAAATGTGTTCTCTCTGTTGGCGCGTGGATGTACATGCCGTCGAGCACCGTCAAGTTGAGCCTTGATTGGAAGTGACGAGCGATGGCTGATCGGGTCGTCGCCTCGGCAGATGCTTGTAGGTAGCTCAATCACATACCACCAGGCTGATGTTACCTATGCTTTCCCTAGAAACCGATGTCTGCCTTCAAGTTCAAGAGGTTTGCTTCTAGCCTCCCACGTCAATGTTTATTGTGGTGCCTCCTGCTCCTGCTCTGCATGCGACCTGTCGCTAACCACCGGCCCTCCACGGGCGCCGCTGGAAAGGCCCTGGTCCACGCTCATGTCCAACTTTTCAGCCCCAATCTCCGGACAGGGCAACTCCGATGACGGCTGCGACAGCCTCTACTCTGACCCGGTCTCGAAGCGCTCGCCATTCGAGCTGAACAAACCCACGATCTCGTCAACTTTTCCCTTGGCTGTCGTGGTTGTGCCATGATTTCGATCCCCTGTTAGAATATCGTCGACTTTTCCCCCGTGTGCCATGGTTCGTCATGATTTCGATCCCAATGTTAGATCGACTAGTTAAAGTGCGTTGCCACGGTCTCACATCTGTCGCCAGTCTCAACATAATGCACATGAACATAACATGTATAAACGATCACATAGAGTTCATTGTCATATTGAAACACTTTTTATTCCCATTTGTTTGAAGTGCAATTCCATAAAAAACTATGATTCAACATCGTCTAATACCGACTAATTACTATCTCTAATTATATCCACTAAATAATTCTAGTAGGATAGACGCACTAATTGGTGCAGCATGACATTGGTATTCATATATGTGATCTCGAAGACTTTTAAGCTATTATATCTTTTGCGCAGATAAAACAAATTATGTTGATTATTAGAAATGTTTAAAATCTACAACAGAACGAACATCGCCAAAAGATCCTTCCCTTACAGAACATGTAACTCAAAACTGATAAGGCCATGTACAATGCTAGATGTTAACTTGGACACTTAAGTGAAAAAAATAAATAGAACAAAATCGGATTTATCTTTTAAGTGTCCTACCTTGGAACGCTAGATGCTTATCCAGATCGGTAGCCCAAAACGGAAGCGGCCGCCTCTCCAACGCTAGGATCTCAAGCGCCCATACCAGAACAGATAAAAACAAGCCGTGATAGAGCTAGGAATGAGCACCCATCAATCTTCGGACGTCAATAGAAATCAAGCGGAGAAAAAGGAATTTACTAAGCGCCGGACAGCCAAAACTGCCAGTAAAAAGATCCTAGCGTCCCTCCTAAGCGTCCACGTTATACATGCCCTAAGGATGGACCAATTATACATAAGAATGCACCTCTAGTAATTAGTTGCTATCAGTTAAAGCCATGTCCAATATATCGCAAGAGTAACTCTTGCTCGAAGTTTGATTTCGCAGCATCAAACCTTAAAATTCTTACAGTAAAAGAAACTTTAAATTTCTTGGGCAACTTATAAAAATCGGTGAAGATTCAAGTGGGTCAGGCTTTGTCTCCACAGATCAAAGAAAATAGTAGAGATAGATGAATCTGAAATGTTAACCGGTTATGTCCAACTCAGGCCGTCTAGCCGGAGTGCAGCAACCTCCTAACGCTACAGGTCGCTATCAGTCACGGGGCATAGGGTGCGGACAGCAACATTTGGCTTTTGACTGAGATCTCACGACAACCACACCATATCATCATACGCATCCTAGGGTGAAAGAAAAGCATCTGAGCGTACCAGATACCAGATCAGGATCATTGCTTGCAAAAGATGATCGATCATCGGCAGCATCATCAGATGATAAAATTCGTGAACCATAAACCACATAAATCTGGAATGGAAAATAAGTATCAATCTTGAGCTGAGAATTTAGATTAGCATTGTAGAGCTCAAATGCCATAAGCACATCAACTAAAACAAGTACGCGTACATAAATCTAGTACAATGCAGAAATCAGCACATACATAAGACCTGAATTAGTCTTGAAGCAACGATGGTGCATACAAAAGCAAGCATGTAAATGTTTAACAACTGCATAAGTCGACAAGGAAAAATCGATATCACCTTACAACCACAAGAAAAACTGCTAGTGTTGGACGCCATGAGTTGGTACCACGGTAGACCTGGATCTGCATATTTTGCTGGCTCGGACTGGTTATATCACTTGATGCATTCTTTGAGTTACCTGTTAAAGTCTAAGAAAAAACAATTTAGCATTGTATAACTTCAAGAGAATTTTACTTTTCTTTGCAAAAGAAAATAATTTAAAGTCATATTTCTGCATAACGTTTTAGTGCTAGAAATTTCAATAAGCATCAAGGGAGAAGGGACATATCTAATCTTCAGTGTCTCAGTGACCGAGGCTGGATGGCGGTTCGTGGGCTGAAGGAGGGATGCGTGAACGGACGAATGCCCTACTGCACGGGTCGGCGGCGGCCTGGGGTAATGGAGGATGATGGCAGACGGCAACCTAGTCCTCCAGGTTGAGGACGGCGGTCGGGGTGCTGGAAGACGATGACGGACAGCGCCGGCCTCAGTGCAGACCCCACCCCTGAATGCACCTATGCCTCCACGCGCCCTGCCTGCTGTAGTCCTCCTCTGATCACCACCGACCCGCCGCCTCCGCATGTACGAGCAACAGAGCGCCTTTGACTCACCGCATTCTGCCGTCGCCCGCTGCAGCCGATCTGGTCGCCATCGGCCCGCCGCCTTCGCACGTACGAGCAGCATAGCGCCTCTGACTCACCACCTTCTGCCGTCGCTCGCCACCGCTGATCGGAGCCCCCTCTCCCGGCGGCTCTTGATTCACTGCCACCATGGACACGCCCTCGACGCTGCCCAAGACCGCGGGACGAGCTCGTCCACCTGGAGTGGTGGGGTGGCCGTTTTCTCTCTGCGTCCCACCGGCCGATCCACGCCTCTTTGAGGTCTATCGCCGTCCACCTCATTGCAGGAGAGAGGGGGTAGGTAGCGACGTCGGTGGGGATAGAAAGGGATAACATAAGGTGAGCGAGACAGACGATCGCGGGTTGTTTTTTACTTGGCGGTTGCAGTGACCGTAATACCTCCAAACGTTTAGGGGCAAAATCGTCTAAAACAGACAGATAGAAAATCAGAAAATCAGCCAGGTAACGAACATCGTGAATCTTTTTAATAGTACCGCCTATCTGTCACTGCAAATTGGCATGTCATTGCCCTGCTACAACAAATATTGATCATACATACACAGGCGCAAAAGATGGTTGTATTTATTCTCTGCTTTAGTGTCGTATTACTCCTAACCCATGCATCGTGTACCTGTCGTGTTACTCCTATGCTCCTACATGACAATATCGCCACTTGGTAAGTCACCACTTGTCTTGGACTCCTTAGTCCGTACCGGCGCACTCCGTTTCACCTTCGACGTGTCACTGTGTTATGTAATAGCATGAGTTTTGCTCTATTTTCATGTTTTTAACTAATTATTTACAAATTCATAAAAGGATACTCTCAATTTCTCATTTATGCATGGTCCGTGGTCTGTTTTTGAAACTGCACCGATCGGCCTAATGACGATTTGAAGTTTTATTGTAAGTTAAAATAATTGTAATGGAGAATGAACAAATAAAAGTAAAATACTCCCTCCGTCTTAAAATAGATGTAGTAGTCAAAATTTGCATGAATCTATATACTAAATAGTGTGTATATTCATTAAATTTTGACAAATTTACAATATCTATTTTAAGATAGAGGGATTACATAATATAGTCCAATTTTGTCAATACCTCTATGTAATATGTATGTAATATGATACTTACTGATTGATTCAGGGACAAGGGCCCACATTGGCAATAATCTAAGGTTCTCTTTTGAACTTGCTTGGTTATAACAGGAGGGTTTCTTTGAGATGGTGCGTGCTGAATGGGATACAGTTTCGAGAGGTAATACACCTATTGGGAAATGACAATATAAGATTAGGCATTTAAAACGTTTCCTCCATGGCTAGGCGAAAAATCAGAGTGGGAAATACAAAAAAGAGAAAGAGAAGCTTCTGGAGATTATTGATGAGCTGGATATAAAAGCTGAGATGCAAACCTTGTCGGCTGCCGAAAGGCAAAGGTTGTCTAAAGCTAATGAACAAGTGACAAAATTAAGGAGAGAAGAAGAGACCAAATGGGCACAAAGGGCTAAAGTAAAATATATTCAGGAAGGGGGGAACAACACTAAATATTTTCAGATTATTGCTAATGGTAAACATAGGAAGAAGAAGATCTTCCAGTTAGAACAAGATGAGGGGACTATTGTCGGGGATGAGAACTTGAGAACTTATATTTCGGAATATTATAATAAGTTATTTGGAGAACCCGAACAAAACAGTTTTGCTCTTATGGAAGAGAGAATTGATGATGTTCCACAGGTGTCTCCTATTGAGAATAGTATTTTAACTTCGATGTTTTCTAAGAAGGAAGTATTTGAAGCCATTACTTCTATGAAGCATAATAAAGCGCCAGGGCCAGATGGATTCCCTGTGAAATTCTATTAGACTTTCTGGGAGGTGGTTAAAGGAGATTTAATGGCCCTTTTTGCACAGTTGCATTCAGAGGAACTACCTTTATTCAAGCTCAACTTTGTGGTAATTACGCTCTTACCCAAGAAAGAAAATACGGTTTAGATTCAGCACTACAGACCAATTTGTCTCCTGAATGTGAGCTTTAAAATCTTTACTAAGGTGGCGATGAATTGTATCTCTGTGATTGCTCGCCAGATCATTCGTCCTACACAAACTGCTTTCATGCCTGGTAGACATATCTTAGAGGGGGTGGTTACTTTACATGAGACTATTTGATACGTCCATTTTGCATCACTATTCTATGTCATAATTTACTGTTATTCATTGATATATTTCATATTAAGAGATGATACTTATGTTATTTCATCTGTTTTTGCATGGTTGATGACTTTTGGAGCATGGACCGCTGCAGTCAGGATTCTGATGGAAAAGATGCTGTTTGGAGGCAAAAATTTGCAAAGATAAGAAAATCCGGGAAAATATACAGAAATTCCTATTTTTCCAGAAGACGAAGGCTGCCAGAAGAGGGAGTGGAGATGGGCCACAGGAGGCCCACACCACCCCCTGGCGCGGGCCACCCTAGGCCGGGCCACCAGGTGGTGTGGCTGCCCTGGCCCACCTCTGGCTCTCCCCTCTGGCGTATATATTCCTCCTGAAACCCTAAGATTCGGGGAGCGACCACAAAAAGATTCCGCCACCTCTGCGGGGAGGAAAACACCGAGAGAGAAAGATCTCTCCAGCAGATAGATTTCTCCCGAGGGAATTCCTTCCCGGAGAGGGGAGATCGTCGCCATCAACACCACCATCAAGCTGGACTTCATCGGGATCATCATCATCATCATCACCCTCATCACCATCTCCATATTGTTGTAACAATTGAGTTGAATCTTGCATAGTTCATAGGGGAAACTTTCCCGGTGTTGATTACTCTTTGTAGTTGATGCTATTGAGTGAACCATTGAATAATTGTTTATGTTCAGATTGTTATACATCATTATTCCATCTCTGATCATGATCCATATGATGTCTTGTGAGTAGTTCGTTTTGTTCTTGAGGACATGGGAGAAGTCATGTTGTTAGTAGTGGAATTGTGTTGAGAAAGATTCAATAGTTTGATATTTAAGTTGTGGTGTACTTCTTCTAGTGTTGTCATGTGAATGTCGACTACATGAAACTTCACCTATATGGGCCTAGGGGAATGCATTGTGTATTTGGATACTAATCGTAGGGGTTGCCGGGGTGACAGAAACCTGAACCCCCGTTAGGAAACCATTGCACAAGGGACGTAAGGGTTTTAGAGTTTAAAGCTGTGGTTAGGTTTCTACCTTAATTACTTTCTTGTACTTACGGATAATTCTCAAGGGGTATAATCACAGGTATGTATTAGTCCTAGGAAGGTCGGTACATTAGCACAGGTTCACCCACACAACACTTAGCAAGCTAAAGAAGAATAATCAACTATATGAAGCGAAAGCACTTGCAGTCTTCCCATGTGTCCTCAAGAACTTTTGGTCATCTTATATAATACAACCGGCTTGTCCTTTGATGCATAAAGGATTGGGCCACTTGCTGCATTTATTCCTACTATCTTTTATTTACTCGTACTTTGTTTACTTGCTTTATCGAAAACCCCTAAAAATCTGTTTGCTAAGTATTTGCAGAGAATTCCTGATCCATACCACTAGCCAGCACCTTCTGCTCCTCGTTGGGTTCGACACTCTTACTTATCAAAAATATTACGATACACCCCCTATACTTGTGGGTCATCAAGACTATTTTCTGGCACCGTTGTCAGGGAGTGAAGCGCTATTGGAGAGTGGAACTGGTAAAGGAAACCTCTACTGTGAGTATTGTTTACTTCTGCTAGTTGCTTTATTTTTGTTATGGATAATTCGCTGAGTTTCTTATTGGTAATGCTACTACCACTGCTAAGGTAGTAGATGAACCACCACCTACTGAGAATGATGCTTTTAAAATACCTACAAGAATTATTGATCGTGGTATGAATAACTACTATGTTGGGGATAGAACTGTCCATCCTGGTGATCATTTACTCTTTATACATGAATTATGCGGGTTGTTTAAGTGTGCAGGTATTACTACAGATCAAGTTAAGAAGAAGTTATTCTCATTATCACTTAAAGGAAGAGCTGAAGAATGGTATAAGCTGCTGAAGAATGGTCAAGCTCTAGAATGGGAGGAAATAGTGCCTCTCTTTTATTCAAAGTTTTATCCTCCTAGTGAGATTTATAAAGATCAAGCTTGGGGGAGATTGAAGTTACTAATGCTCCAATGTCCCATTCATGAGCTCCCCAACAATATTATTATCAATAACTTTTATGCAAGGTTTCTCTACATGATAAGGATTTATTGGATGCTTCTTGTGCTGGATCATTCACTCGCAGGAAGAAGAAGCTAAATGGAATCTTCTGGATCGTATTCAAGACAATGCTGAAGCTTGGGAGAATGACAAAGGTAGAAAGTCAGGTAGAAATTATGATTATGAATGCATTAAATCTTTTATGGGAACTGATGACTTTCAAAATATAAAAAATGCTTATGGTCTAGACTCTCAAGCTATTGCTTCTTGTTTTAAGGCTTTTGCTTCCTATATTGAAGTGCCTAAAAAGAAGTGGAATAAGTATCATGAACCTTATAAATATGTTGCTAAGAGTGTTCCAGCAAAAAATACTGAAGTTTATACTGCTAATCATGTTTTACCTGAACCTTATATTGAGAAAATGCCTTTCCCAGTTAAGATAAAGGAACATTCTATGATAGCTAGTATGGTTAATGAAAGTATAAGCAAAGCTGTTGAACTTGATAAACAAATGGATGATGAACCTATAATAGCAAATGTGAAAGACTTTGTTACTAAATATGAAGAAGAGGGACACACTATCCTTTGTAAGGATACCTCTAATATTGTTTCACAAAGTAGAGTTATGAGAACTAGTATTCCTGTGTTTTCTGTTAGAATAAGTGACCAGTGTTATGATGGCCCTTGTGATAGTTATATTGTTAAGTTTATGCATGATACTGAAAGTTATTATAAGAGAGGGAAAAGTGTACTTATGTATCTCAATAATATCAACTTTCCTCGTTTTATGCTGAAAGTTTTTATGTTGCACTTCTTTTGCCTTCCTATGCAAGTAGCCTCTGGTTTCAACAACTTGTTTGTTTACAAAATTCCCTTGCATAGGAAGTGGGTTAGACTTAAATGTGTGTATTTTTTTTGCTTCTTAATGCTCTCTTTCACTTCAATTCATATTCCTATGTGCGCATCTTCAAAATTATCATGCCCATCTTAATGGCTATAAAGAAAGAGCTTTTTGGGAGACAACCCAATTTATTTTTGCTTTCAATTTGTTTTTGTTTCTTTGAGTCTTGGAAGTTATTACTTCAGTAATAACCGCTCCTTATCCTTTTTGTTTGGTTTTTGTGTCAAGATCAACCTCTAATGAGAGAGAAGTAAGATTTGGGGAAGTTGCTGTCCCGAAACAGATTTTTGTGCTTCACCATAAAAATTCGTGAGAGACCCCTGTATGTTGGATTGGGCTGTAATTTTTTTTGCTTCTACCCCAGGTTGTTATTTAACTTTTGTTAGTTTTGCACTTTTTGATTTGAGAAACATAAGATTTTCGAAAAAATTGATCTTTATCTGCTGGTCTATTTTGACAGATTTTGCCACTCTTGCATTTGCTTCTTTATTCGATTTTCTTTTTGAATTCTTTTTGGGTTTTCGGAAGGAGTTGCTTCAGTATCTTGTGTTTTGATGGTTTTCAGTTGACTCTTCACTTATACTAATGTTGCTAATGAGAACTGTGTGAAGTTTTGTGTGAAAGAAATTTCCAGGTAGTGGAGATAATGGTGTAATAAGGAAGAGAAGGGTTTTATGACTCAAGTAATAAGTGTATAAAGATGAAGATATTGATGTTATTCAAGTGGTGACTCCAGAAGAATCTACTAGATACCAAATTCAGAAACCTGTAGAGTCCGTTTTCAAATAGGTAACAGTCCTGGTAAGAAAAGTTCCATGAAAATACTATTCAACTATATTTTTGCAGTTTTTACACAATAAGAAAAGTTACGAAGCGAAAAAGGGACGGAAACGGAGCCAGGGTGGCTCACACCACTCTGTGGCGCGGGCCCACCCCTGGTCGCGCCACCAGGTGGTGTGGCCACTCCGGACTCTGCCTCCGACTCGTTTTCTCCCAGTACCTTCCTTTTGTTGTGAAACTTCGTAATATATAACCCCCCCGGATCTCCCGAGGTCCGTAATCGTGTTTTCGTCGTGTTTTTGTTTTGATCTGTTTCTGCCAGGAACTATCTTTGAAATCTTAGGAGCACAATGGTGTCCGCCAAGGATAAAGGGAAGGAGCCTATGGAGGAAGATCTCCAAGACCCGAAGCAGGGGATGGTACCTTTAGTCACTTGCCCTGCATCAACGGAAGCCCTACGAGTCACTAAGGAGTTCTGCGATAAGTACCGAGACTTGAGGAGGAAGGTGGACATGCTTCAATGGGAGAATAATAGGCTTCGCAAGATGCTGGAAGATTTCCTCACGTCAACTAAGAAAATATTACCACCACCACCGAAGGAGTAATTTGTCATCAGGTTTGGCATCCCCTTGGTTTGTTCCAAGCTTGGGGGAGTGCCGCGGTATCACATCACTATCTTCTATCTTTTTACCTTTTTATGTAGAGTCATATCATGCATAGAGAAGTTATCATGTAGGATGGTTTGCATTATAGAAGTGTCCCCTCTCTCGTTAGATATGTATCCCTTGGTGTGAGTTGCCATTATGGATTATTAATGAGAAGTTCTATCATTTACTCTTTTGCATAGCTTATATTAGTTTTCAATTCATGGTTATATGATTGATCTTGTTGTTAGTATTGGTATCACTTTGGTATCATTGAGTTAATTTAGTTGGTTTTGGCAAACCTGGCTTGGTCCGTAGCAACACTATTTTTGGGAGTTGAATGAAAAGATAAAAGTACTCTAAAAAATATAATTTCATCATCTTTCTTTCTTGATTTGCTCATAAGTCTAGTATTCTCTAGTTAAGATCTTTTGTGCTTCCAAGGAAGATTGCATGTTTGTCTTTATCACTTGTATGTTTGTTTCCTTCCTTCAACTCTTATACTTGCTACCCAGCCTTTCTAGCCAAAAACCTGTACTGAGAGGGAATTCTTCTCATGCATCCAATCCTTAAACCAAACCCATGCCATTTGTGTCCACCATACCTACCTATTAACATTATTGCTATTTCAAGTAAATTCTTGTTTTTATCTACCTTCCAAATTAAACTTGTTATGTGAAAATTAGTGATTAAAGCTCTCACGAACTTGATGGCACACTTTACTTTCTTGCATTTAATAAACTTGAACCATTGTGCTCATCTATGTTGCGTATATGCTTGCGCTTTGTAAGTTGTGAATTAGCAGAACCATGCTGTCATGGAGAATGCTTTCAACATTGCACTGGTACTTTGTACCTGGTTGATATCATGTTCTTTTGTCTACGGATGTCGTCGGTGTGAAATGAAAGGGGAGCTTGTAAGTCCATGGAGTTATGCATGTGGGTTAGAGAAACGCCTGGGCCGCTGGTCTAATCCATGCTGACATGGTCGAAACCTGCAGCGTAACCATAATGAGTATCTATGAAGTATTCTTCTTAGAAAAAAAAGAGAGTCCGATTTTGAGAAAAAAGAGAAAAAGAAAAAAGAGATATTATGAAAAGAGGAAGAGAGAAAAAAGCACCATATTTCCATGGTAAATAAGAAGATTGCTGAGATACTTGTTGTCTGCTTGCCTTGTCATTTTGATATGGGGATTCTTCCGTATCATCGGGCAAGGGGTACCCTTTGGCGGTTCTCTATGATACACATGTGCTTACAATGACAAGAACTTACCGGTGACTAAACTTGAGTAGCATGAGGAGCGACCCTCGTATTCAAGGGACATGAGAGTCTCAATTTACAACTTGTCAACCATATCCTCATATTTTATCACTTTAACCTTAACCACCTAAAGATGCCTATGATAGGGGCAATGAGAGCTAAAAGCTAGTAAGTATCATAATTTTTGGGAGCTCTTTATGAAACTTGAAATCCCTGCTTCCCTCTTCGAAGGGCCTTTCTTTTACTTTTTAGTTGAGTCAGTAAACCTATTCCCATCTATCTCAGCAAGTATTTTGAGTTGTTGTGTTTCATTCATTCATATGATGATTTATTCAATCATGTTTCTTATGTTCCTTGTTTTGCACATTGCTCTTATCTTGGTGATTACTACTTTGAAAGCTATCATGGAAAAACCAGTTATTTGTGAACCTCAGCAAATTATCAACTATTCTTCGACCAAGAGCTAAGTTTGCCATTACCAATTATGATTTACTTTATGTATCTTTATTGTGTTTCCTTTACTTATTGCAAGTAAGTTATATAATAGTGAGTTGTCTTATATTATGATCTATGTATTGATGAATGTGATGCTTCTTGTCCGTATTCTTTTATCGACTCTTCACTCCATAAACCTGAGGCCATGTTTATTGAGCTCGCTTTGGGGACAAGCGAAGTCTAAGCTTGGGGGAGTTGATACGTCCATTTTGCATCACTATTCTATGTCATAATTCTTGTTATTCATTGATATATTTCATATTAAGAGATGATACTTATGTTATTTCATCTTTTTGCATGGTTGATGACTTTTGGAGCATGGACCGCTGCAATCGAGATTCGATGGAAAAGGTGTTGTTTGGAGGCAAAATTTGAAGATCAGAAAATCCGGGAAAATATACGAAAATCCTATTTTTCGTAAGACGAAGCTGCGAAGAGGGAGTGGAGATGGGCCATGGGGCCCACACCACCTCGGCGCTGGCCAGCCTAGGCCGCGCCACTGTGTGGTGTGGCCGCCTGCCCACCTCCTCTCTCCCTGGCGTATATATTCCACCCAAAACCCTAAGACTCGGGGAGCAACCACAGAAAGATTTCGCTGCCTCTACGGGGCGGAAAACACCAAGAGAGAAAGATCTCTCCGGCAGACAGATTTCTGCCGGGGGAATTCCTTCCCGGAGAGGGGAGATCGTCGCCATCAACACCACCATCAAGCTGGACTTCATCGGAATCATCATCATCATCCCCACCACCATCATCATCATCATCACCCTCAGCACCATCTCCATATTGCTGTAACAATTAAGTTGAATCTTGCATAGTTCATAGGGGAAACTTTCCCGGTGTTGATTACTCTTTGTAGTTGATGCTATTGAGTGAACCATTGAATTATTGTTTATGTTCAGATTGTTATACATCATTATTCCATCTCTGATCATGATCCATATGATGTCTTGTGAGTAGTTCGTTTTGTTCTTGAGGACATGGGAGAAGTCATGTTGTTAGTAGTGGAATTGTGTTGAGAAAGATTCAATAGTTTGATATTTAAGTTGTGGTGTACTTCTTCTAGTGGTGTCATGTGAACGTCGACTACATGACACTTCACCTATATGGGCCTAGGGGAATGCATTGTGTATTTGGATACTAATCGTAGGGGTTGCCGGGGTGACAGAAACCTGAACCCCCGTTAGGAAACCATTGCACAAGGGACGTAAGGGTTTTAGAGTTTAAAGCTGTGGTTAGGTTTCTACCTTAATTACTTTCTTGTACTTACGGATAATTCTCAAGGGGTATAATCACAGGTATGTATTAGTCCTAGGAAGGTCGGTACATTAGCACAGGTTCACCCACACAACACTTAGCAAGCTAAAGAAGATTAATAAACGATATGAAGTGAAAGCACTTGACAGTCTTCCCATGTGTCCTCAAGAACGTTTGGTCATCTTAAGTAATAAAACCGGCTTGTCCTTTGCTGCATAAAGGATTGGGCCACTTGCTGCATTTATTCCTACTGTCTTTTATTTACTCGTACTTTGTTTACTTGCTTTACCAAAAACCCCTAAAAATCCGTTTGCTAAGTATTTGCCGAGAATTCCTGATCCATACCACTAGCCAGCACCTTCTGCTCCTCGTTGGGATCGACACTCTTACTTATCGAAAATACTGCAATACACCCCTATACTTGTGGGTCATCACTATTCATGAGTTCCACACGAAAAATTTAGATGGTGTGATTTCCAAAATTTATTTTGAAAAGGCTTATGATTAAGTCAAGTGGGATTTTTTTAATGCAGGCCCTTCGGTTGAAACGTTTTGATCCCTTATGATGTAGATGGATTACCAGTTTTATCTAGGGAGGAAGTGTAGGGATTAAAGTAAATGATGATATTGGAGATTTTTTTCCAGACAAAGAAGGGAGTTCGTCAGGGGGATCCACTGTCACCATTGCTTTTTAACATAGTGGTGGATGTATTGCCTATCTTAATAGCTCGAGCTAAGGAGGAAAGCCATGTAGGTGGTATAATCCCTCATCTTGTAGAAGGGGGTTTATCTATTCTACAATACGCTGATGATACAATTTTGTTTATGGAGCATGACACGAGTAAGGCGGTGAATATTACACTTATCTTATGCATTTTTGAGCAGTTATCGGGCCTTAAGATAAACTTTCACTAAAGTGAGATTTATTGTATTGGGAAGGCAAATGAACATGAGCAGGAATATCGGGATATTTTTGGGTGTGAATCGGGATCCTTGCCATTTAGGTACCTTGGGGTACCCATGCATCATAGAAAGCTCAGGAATTCCGAATGGAATCCAGTTGAGAATCGGTTTGAAGGAAAACTTGGGTGTTGGTAAGGTAAACTACTGTCATATGGGGATAGATTAGTGCTAATAAATTCGGGTTTAACAAGTATGCCTATGTTTATGTTGTCTTTCCTTGAAATACCGAAGGGTGTTAGGAAAAGACTAGACTTCTATCGTTCAAGATTCTTTTGGCAAAGTGATGAACATAAGAAGAAATATAGACTAACCAAGTGGAATATGGTTTGTAGACCCAAAGATCAGGGTGGTTTGGGGATTGAGGTCTTAGAACTTAAAAACAAGTGCCTTCTTAGAAAATGGTTATATAAATTTTTGACCAAACAAGGGGTTTGGCAAGAATTACTCCATAAAAAATAAATTAAGAATAAAACTTTGGCACAGGTCCAAGCTAAGCTAATTGATTCTCCTTTTTGGAAAGGCCTAATGCAGGTAAAAGATAGTTTCTTTAACCGAGGTTTTTTTTCCAGATTGGGGATGGGGTTTCGACTAGGTTTTGGGAGGATGTTTGGTTAGGGGAAATACCACTAGCCCAACAATATCCTAATTTATATAATTTGGTACATAGAAAGCATGTCTCTATTAATGAGGTTTTATCTCACAATCCTCTTAATATTGGTTTTAGGAGGAATTTGATTGGAAACAATTGGGATGTATGGTTACATCTTTGCCAGAGGTTAATGCAAGTATCTTTATCTAATGAACTTGACACTTTTAAATGGAAATTAACAGTGGATAGGTTTTTCACGGTTAAATCTATGTATGAGGATATGATGAATGATCATCAGAGACTCCCAACACATATCTTTGGAAGCTTAAAATACCACTTAAGATTAATATCTTTATGTGGTTTTTAAATAACAAGTTTTGTTAACTATAGATAATCTTTCCATGAGAAATTGGTATGGTTGCAAGAAATGTTGTTTTTTGTGATGAGGACGAAATAGTTGAGCATCTATTTTTTAACTTGCCCATTTGCTAAGATTATTTGGCGCATTGTTTTATTTACATATAATCTCCCACCTCTAGCTAATATCATTAATATGTTTGGGAATTGGTTTAATGTGATGGATAAGACTGACAAATATAGAATACGTATAGGGGTATCAACTTTATGTTGGTATAATCTAGAAGTGTCGAAATGATATTGTTTTTAACAAGGTTCGAGTTCAATCTTTTTTGCAGGTTATTATTACGGCGGCTCACTGGATCCAACTATGGGCTTGTTTACTCCCAAAGTCTCAACGGGATATGATGGTCTCTGGGTACAACCGTCTGGTGATGGTTACTCGGGATATCTACTACCTACTTATGTGGCGTCATACTAGTAGATTGAGAGATGAATAGCTCTCTGTTAGGCTTTTCGTTGTCAGTTTTTTAGTGATTTTCCAATGGTTGGTATATGTATCAACCATATTTGTCCTAGATGATCTTTGATCAGTAACTACTGTACTTTCGATTCCTTTTTAATAAATAAGGTTGTGTGCATATGAAGATGCAGAGGCCGGGGTAATCCCCATTTTGAAAAAAATGTAATATGATACTTGTAAAAAACTGTCAATTTTGTCCCCTTTATTAGTGAGTAGTAGTAATATCACGCTCCTAGACAGGGCTACCGTGTCTTCATCTAAAATAAAGAGTTACATGCGCCCTTCATCAAGGATGTTTAGAAGGAAAAATAAAGTAGTAAAGTCATAAGATCAAAATGCATATTCAACAAAGAGATAAGGTTTCTTATCCAATCGCTTTGTGTGTGAGGATAAGAAATCTTCCACAACTTATCCGCGCGGTGCCGATAGGATGTTCACCGCATTGCAGGGATCCCCACCGTGGAATGTGGTGCCAATGGAGGAGAAGGAGAGGGAGGTAGGCTCCGCCCGTCCGCCGTATCGATTTGTGGTGCTTCCTGGATGAGGAGCGTGTTGCTAGAGTGAAATGGATCGTATGGGCACCTAGAGGGGGGGGGGGGGGGGTGAATAGGTGCTACTTCAAATTTTAATGCTTTTTCAATTTTAGGCTTGACACAAAAGGTAAATTCTCTAGAAAGCTATTAAATAGAATTTCCCTATATGCAAACCTAACTACTAGCGAGTAAAGGCGAGTGAGAAAGAGGAACGAGTAAACCAAAGTGGAGCACGCGGAGACACAGGATTTGTTTTACCGCAGTTCCTTCCTTGTTAAGGGAAGTACATCTGCGTTGGAGGGGTGGGCGGTACTAAGACCACCACGCCAGAATATGCCTCACCCTGTTCTCCGATGGATCCCGCCACCAAAGGCCTGATCCACCTTTCCACTATAGGAACCCTTCGAGGCGGGAACCGGCGCCTTTACACAACTAGCAGGGCACAACTCCACAACCAAATTAGAGGCTCCCGTAATGACAACAAGCTGCCACAAGAACAAGTTATCAATAACAAAACATAAGATCTAGATATTAACAAGAATACTAGATCAGGGATTTCTCCAAGTGAATGGAGAGGACTTGATGCGCTTGATTCGTGATGATGATGTAGGTTGTCTCCTCCTTCAATTCCCCCAAAGATCGAAGCCTTCGGGTGGTTGAAGTGGGAGATCTAGAGAGAGAGAGCACTTGCAACAAGTCTGGCAATTTTCGAGTGAATCAAGAAGTCTGAATGGAGGGGATGAGGGGGCTTTTATACCCCCTGCACCCATTGAGCCGTTGGAGCCATTTGGGGCCGGATTATCCGGCCCAAGTGAGGGCCGGATTATCCGTCCTGGGGAAAACTCTGCCCCAGACTCGGATAATCCGACAAATAAACCGCCCCCACTCAGAGTGACACGCCGAGCTTGGCCTTGAGCATCTCCTGGGGGCCGGATTATCTAGCCCCATGCAAGGGCCGGATTATCTGGCCAGGGAAGGAAAAACCGCCCCTGTTCGGATTTTCCGGGAGATAATCCGAACCCACTCAGAGCGTCGCGCCTTGGCTTCCTTTGATTGTCTACTGGGGGCCGGATTATCCGGCCCCATGCGAGGGCCGGATTATCCGGCCAGGAAAGAAAAACCGCCCCTGTTCGGAGTTTCCGGGAGAAAATCCGAACCCACTCAGAGAGTCGCGCCTTGGCTGCCTTTGTCAAATGAGTTTGGCCGGATTATACGGCCCATGGTAGGGGCGGATAATCCGGCCCCCCAAAAACAAAAACATTCTCTACACACTTAGCACACATGAGAAAACTTCACGGTATTGTTATCTAACACTCAAAACATAGGGAACCATGAATTGTTCTTTCACAGAGGACATCGGCAACACCACTGGCTGGCCCATTGTAGGGCGCCATCGTATCAGCCGCGGACTGCTATTTCGACGAGTATATTGTGTGGTAGTGCTGCTGGGAATCGTGGTAGCCGGCAAGCAAACCGACTTCTTCGAAGGAGCAACGCCAGGTGTCGTGGTGGACTTCGTCTTAGGTGGCCGCGCCGCTTGGAGCAACGCCCAGGTCACAGCCGCAGGCACCGCCATTGGTCATCATTTATGCCACGAGTGTTGCATCAGTTTCTTCCACGCTTGCCACTGGGCATGGCGCTTCCATCGCGCTTGTATTGTTGTTGTTGTTGTTGGATTTGGCCCTCAACTGTCGTCATCGATTTTCTATTCAATTTTGCCTTGATTGTTCTTTGATCTGTTCTTCGATTTTTTCCAAAGAACCTTGACATATATATACAAACCTGTTCTTCGTGCGCGCACGTCGCCCTCGACCTTGCGGAGCAAGCGCACCCCTCCACGATGTTGTCACGCTCGGGCCAGGATCCATGGCGCCCTACTCGCGCGTCTTCGACACCCTGCGTGTCCTTGATCTCCTTCCATTACACATGTTCCTGGTCGCCTCCAACCTCCGGTTGTTGCTTGTCCACCGTTGTACATGCTCTGAAAGCCACGGTCGGGGCTTCTTCTCATGGTCGAGCTTGATTCCGTAGTTTCTTGTCTGATTCCACCATGTGCTGGACCACGAGGAGGATGGGGTCGATGGTGTTGGGATCCAGGTATGGGCGCCGGTGGTGGGGCTACCGGGCTGCGGTACCAAAGTTCGAGGGCGAGTGCACCGCGGTACCTAAGTTGCCTAAAATTTCCGCGTTTCGAAATGTTGGGCCGCCAACTACCGAGAGGGGCCATTTCGATGCAAACTCGTCTCACCCCTACCAAATCCAAACATGTCGTGAAACTGCCCTGTGAAGTAGACGGTCGGGACCCTCATGTCAGTAATATTTCCATGACGCGAGCGCCAACGTGGCAACCACATAGGCGAAACGAGATACTAAAGGAGCCTGGTGCGTTGACCAAATTCACAAATCCACTCCCTCCCTCCTTTCGCATGAACCCTAGCACCGGCGGCGTTGAAATCCCCTCTCCAACCAGAATGATATCTTCGGGCATTTGACTTCCAGTGCCAAGTTGCTATGCCTACTCGCTGCTACCGAGCTCTAATGCCGAATGCCGTGCCAGCCGTTGCGACGATCTAGCCCGCCTCTACCGCCGACGAGCTGAGCAACGCGAAGGATGGCAGATCCATTTGCCGAGGAAGAAGTACTTCTGGCTAATTTCAGGTGAGCTACTCTTCTCTTTGCTATTTGCACTACCTATAACTGCTAGCTGGATATTGGCATTACAGAGATATATCGAACATAGAATTGTTTGCTAGCACGACACTGACAAACAATTCTTATCTTTTGTCTCCAATTTTCTGTCAACTAGGATCTCCGATGAACCCAAATACATGGTTCTGGTGGCCATCTGCGGCTACCTCATTAAATTAGCACATGGGAAGAGCACGTGGAAACAAGCTCATAATCTGAAGATGGAAGTAGTGCCTGTGCAGTTATGCACTATCCCTGGTTTGGTTGCTACTGTGCGTGAACTTGCTGAAATGAGGCCAGAGCAGACTGCACGGTTCAGCATCGTTGATGAACGAGGCTTCAAGGTTCCTATAGTGTGTGACAGTCAGCTAATTGGGTTGATGAAACGGCATGTTAGGCTTCGCGTGGTCATGCTGGTGTGTAACATACTGGATGAGGAAGCTCCCTCCTATTGGGAGTCGCCCATCTATTATTGGACAGGGAGGTCTAACTCGAACCCCTACTGTTGTTGAGCAAAATGTGGTTCCTCGTCCTCGACATGCTTCTGTCAAGCAACCTCCTCGTAGGAGTCCCCGTATTGCCGTTGTGGAAAACTCTGCTCTGGAATCTGCTGGTACTGGTCGTCCCCGTCCCCGTGCCCGTGTTGTTGCGGCTGCTGCTCACCCAATCCATGCCGCTGTTGAGCAAACTAAGGCTTCCGGAGGTTTCCCCGCTGTTGTTGCCAAGACCGTCGCCTTGTGTGCTGCTCCTCCTTGAAACCATCCTCAAGTTGTGCGAACCCGTGCTCTGGAATCTGCTGGTACTGGTCGTCCTCGTGTTGTTGTTGATCTGGATGATGTTGACCCAATCCCTGTCGCTGTTGAGCAAACTAAGGCTTCCGGAGGCTGTCCCACTGTTGTTGCAAAGATTGATGCCTTGTCTCCTCCTCGAACCCGTGCTCGGGTTCAGCGAGCTGCTGGTCTAGAGCCAGCTCCTGGTTTGGACTCTGCTAACACTCGAAACACTGCTATTGTGGGAACTGCTCCTGATCGTCGATGTGGCGTGGCAGCAGCTGATCCTATTGTGGCTGCCGTTAGAAGGGGCCCTGCCTGTCCACCATGTAATGTAGCTCCCGCTGCTAAGGGCCCTCGCCTTGCTCCTGGTCCTGGTACTTCCACCGAGGTTGATCCAGCTAACGATGACGTTGGTGATGGCGGCGGTGGCATTGGGGCTAGGTCTGATGGTGCCACTCCATCTCTCGAACCTTTCGGAGGTTTCTATCATGAAGAACCTGATGATGGCAAAGCAATCGTTCGTATCGGTGTCGTGGATTATACTACAAAATTAGATGATGGCACAGAAAAAATTCTATGACGAGTTTGATGTAATCCTTGGCAGATACGACCCTGAAGTGGTAGAGTTATCTGACCTGATGGCATCGTTACGTGTGAAGGTGCTGTGGGGGTCCTCCCAAGAAGCACGTTTGTTATATTATGGTTACAGGAGCAAAAAGGCTATCGAAGTGAAAGATGCCAGGGATTTAGTCGTACCGTTTACAAGGAAACATTATAGAGGTGAAGTTTACTTCCACTTGGTAGTGCTCACGGTTGGAGAGGAATTGGAACTCGACAATAGAGATGGTGGACTTTTAGAAGGCATGCGTGACCTGATCCATGGCATCACTGGGGCTGGTGCGACTGAGGGTAGCTTCGAACAGAGGAGAGTCTTACAGAGGAGCGTCATAAAGAGGAGCAGGAAGAGCATCCCCAAAAAGGGTACCCCGAAGAAGAACGTCACCAAGGAGACCACGCCAGAGAAGAGGACGCCCAAGATTCGCACGACAAAAGGCACCACGCCACAGAGTACACCCCTGAGGTCCAGTCAAAATGCCACACCGAATGGTAGCAGCAAAAATGCTAAGAGGGCTAGCACGGTGGTGAACACTCCCAGGAGTGGTAGCAAAGAGGCTAAGATGGCCAGCACGGAGGCTACCACACCCAGTGGGAGCAGAAAAAAAATACTAATTTGGAGTGGAACACGCCGCTGTCAGGGAATTATGCTAGCACGAAGGAGAACACGCCCAATAGTAGCAGCAAAAGGGCTAATTTGGAGTGGAACATGCCGCTGAGGTCAGGCAATAATGCCAGCACGAAGGAGAAGATGCCCAATATTAGCAGCAAAAGGGCTAATTTGGAGCAGAACACGCCGCTGGGGTCAGGCAATAATGTCAGCACGAAGGAGAACACACCCAATAGTAGCAGCAAAAGGGCTAATTCAAAGAAGAACACGCCGCAGAGGTCAGGCAATAATTCCAGCACCCTGGAGCCAACACCCGTGAGGGGAGGCAGTAAGGAGATCACACCCAAGAGCGGCAGCAAAAAGCCTAGTTTGATGGGGAATGGAACGCGGATGTCTAGCCCTACTGATACCATTTGGAAAGATTACATCAGGAAGGAGGATGTACACAGGAAGAGCAAGAGGGTTCTGTACACTCAAGATGAAATTGATTCTGACTGTTGTTTGTCCAATGAAGTACCTGGGATGCATGCAAACGCAAGACCACCCCATGTGGTTGCAGCAGAACCAACCGAGTGTCTTGGAGAAAATAGAGTTGCCAGTAAGGTGGATTGGGGCAATGTTCCTGTCCATCCGAGTGGATACGATGGTGCAGCCCCACCCATGGGAGTCAATATGATGTGTGCAGTACTTGGCATTAGAGACGATGGCGAAGATTCTGAATCAGATGAAGAAGAAGGCACTGTAGAGGATCAAGAATCTGGAGATGATGAAATATACGAGGAACTTAACGATGAGGCTGGTATTCCAGTTGATGATTTGGGTGTTGAAGTAGAAGAAATGAAACATGACCACGAGTATCCTACAATTTCGGTCGGCACCGAGTTCAGGAGCATGAATGAGTTCAGGATGTCGTTCCAGCATTTTTGTATCAAGGGGGAGTTCGACGTTTATCGACTGAAGAACTCTGCTGAGAGGTATGAGGCCGTTTGCAAGTTAACGTGGATGAATGGACGGGCCGAGGTACATTGTCCATGGAGGATCACAGCAAGAGCCTTACCTGCGTCGACTGCAATTAGGGTACTGGGGCAATGAGTGCAGCAAACCATTAGAACTCTCTCTCTTTTCACTCTATAACTACAATTCATGTGCGATATCTTTCTGGCAACTAGTCGACTCCGCTTATCTTTTAAATGAATCTGTGTTGCAGGTGAACAAAATGGGCCCTCCACACATGTGTCCGACAGGCAGCAAACTGAAATCCTCAATGGTTGATACGGAGTGGGTGGCTATGTAATCTATGTACATACGAAAGGATAACCCTAAGGAGACTGCGAAGAATATTCAGACTAGCCTCGATTCTAAATACAACATTGTCCTTCCATATTACACGGTTTGGAAAGGTAAAGAGAAAGCTCTGGGGGTCTTGCACGGGGATTGGACCAATAGCTTCAGGATGTTGTACAACTTCAAGGCGGAGGTACAAGCTAGGTGTCCAGGGAGTGTTGTGGAGGTTGACACCGAATCAGAAGGTGGTAAAATATATTTCAAAAGATTTTTCATGGCGCTTAAACCTTGCATCCAGGGATTCAAGGACGGCTGTAGGCCGTATCTGAGTGTAGACAACACTGTCCTAACTGGCAAATGGAAAGGCTGCCTGCCATCTGCCATAGCACTTGATGGTCACAACTAGATGTTCCAAGTGGCATTCGGGCTATTTGAAACAGAAACGGAGAAAAACTGGGTCTGGTTTATGAGGCAGCTCAGGAGATCAATAGGACACATGGATCCATTGGCTATATCCACGGATGCATGCAAAGGGCTGACGAATGCAGTGAAGGAGGTGTTCTCGCAAGCTGAAGGTAGAGAATGCCATGCCCATATGATGCTCAACTTGTACTCACACTATGCAGGAAGCGTATTTCGTTACATGTTTCCTGCTGCTAGAGTTTACAAACCTAGTAGCAGCGAATATTTCATGAGCAAGATTTTTGCCGAAGCCCCTGAACTTCCAGAGTACTTAGTCATCCATCATTCGCAGCTATGGAAGAGGAGTCAATTCAACCCTGACATCAAAGTTGATTACATAAACAACAACCTTGCAGAATGCCTGAATAACTAGGTGAAGGACATAAAAGTGCGTCATGTTCATATCTTGATGGACATCATACGTTGTATGATCATGAAGATGTTAAATATAAGGAGAGAGATCAGTAGGAGACTTAGAGGACATATGCTACTACCAGTTGTACAACAACTGCACAAGAGAAGTCGGGGACTTGCTCATCTTAAGGTTCTCCCGTCAACCAGCAGAAGCTGTGAGGTGGTCGATACGTTCAAGAGTGGCAAAAGGGATGTTGTGAACATCCAGCTGCGAGAATGCACCTACTTAGAGTGGCAGCATACCGGGAAACCTTGCGACCACGCCTTGGCCTTCTTGGTGAAGAAAAGAACTCTACCACATTTGGATCAGTATTTGTCAGACTACTACTCTATGAAAAAGTTCAGAGCTGCGTATGCTGGATCTGTCGAGCCATGTACAGACCCATCTCAGTGGCCTCAAGTCCAACTGTCTTTCGAGCTTTGCCAGCCAGTTACAAAAAGGGGCAGAGGAAGACCCCAGATGAATAGGTTTAAGAATTTTCTCGAGAAGAAGGGTTCGGCTTTCTGTGCTACAAAGAAGGGCAAAAACAGATGCAAGACCTGCCATCTTATAAGCCATAGAGCAGCTGGATGTCCCCTTAATGCTCCCAAACCTAGGTATTAGATGGTACATGCACACAAAAAATTGTTTATAGTTTGTAGATATAAGGTAGTAATCCATGTACTGTTTTTTTTACAGGAAGCGCAAGGTAAGAAACAAGACATCCGGCTCAGTGATTTTGCTGTGGGAAGAAAACCAAAACGAGTGGAGTGATGATGCCAAACAAGATTCTGGTGCTGATTGGCCTGACTTCCCTCGGCCCGAAGATGCAGGGTACGTGAAGGTAAGAAAATTGGCACCCAGGAAGAGGAAGAAGGCAGGAGATGAAGAAGCTAGTGGACATGAAGGAAAGAGGAAGAAAGTTGGCACCCAAGCAGAAAGAGGGCTAGCGATTAGCGACCTAATGATGTATTGAACTTGAACCTATATATGTAGTTCTTAAACTACGAGCTGTGCGTGGAACTTGTTAGGCGAAACAAACTGCCTCCCGTACTCGGAGTAAAATGTATCGCGACTTTAGGATTTGATACGGCCGAGGCCACTAGTTGAATCCAAAACTGTGATTGTGCCACTACTATCTGAACAATCGCGATAGCTGAGCGGTTAAATCCTCTCCAAAATCGATGGGTGTTAGTGGCACATACATGATTTATTTATAGGCGCTTAATAAATCCCTGATGTTGGCATTACACTTATGATAAGTTTCTGGGCTGAAAAACAATTTCTTAAGCTGGATGCTACACTCCACAAAGCAGCAACTTATTTCAGCTACTGGACAACGACATGGGAACATAAACTGCAAATGCAACAGATAATGCCCAGATAATGAGGAAATCGATTCCACTATCTGGCCTAATCTTGAGCCCGTCTGTCTCACCACCTCCCTACCCCTGCCTCCCCTGCACCTGGCGAAGCTCCCGGATCTCTCGCTCCATCGCACGAATCTCCACTTTCTTGTCCCACACAGCATCACGCAGATCCTGAACAAGCTCTCTGTGAAAACCTGTCAGTGGCTTTTCGATCCACACAAACTTATCACAGCCAGTCCCCCTCCCTTCCTGCGTAGTAGATCGAAGGAAACAAAAAAAAATTACATTACGCTTTCCGGATCCGTGTTACGATTGTACCTACAGTAGGAACTTACCGCTCTGATGCTGCAGTTGCTGAATTTTCCTGCAGTATTTTCGTCGGTCCATGAAATCCATCTCGGCATCTTCTCACCGCACAAACACAACATATCGGGGTAGTAATCATAGGGCACCCTCCGGTACCTGATGGGGGCACCCGCCTGACGGCGTTGAGCTGACCCTGTTTCCGCCCGAGACGAACTGCACGAGCTACGAACCATGAGCGAGGGGAGCAAGGTTAGAGGAAAGAGGAGCCGTTGGATGTCAGGGTAGTGGTGAAACGTGATTTATCCCTACTTAATAACTCGGGCAGTATCCTACCGTCCACATTTGGCTGACAGGTGGGGGCCTAGTGTGTGGACTTGTCAACCAAACCTCGCGCCTTCGTGGTTCAAAAGCCCTCTTGCGCGCATTGGACGAAATTTTTTGGCACCTTGCCCGCGTACATATCACTAGGAGGCCTTGCTCAGGAACCAGACACGCCTGACCCACAATCTTACTCCCTCCTAGGAACTTGTCATGGCTCGCGCCGGCAGATCCGTCCGCTCCAGCGCTTCCGGTAGGGCTCGCCCCAGCGGATCCACCCCAAGATCCTACCATAGCAGTATCAAATGGCCATGGTTTCTTGAGAGGAGCGACGATGCTATGTATGCGAGCTCGGCCCCTCCTACCTGTAGAAGGACTGATGCGGCGTCGAGCTCGAGCAGGAGCCGCCAGGCGCGATGGTGCTCGGTCCATGCCAACCCCGTCACCTTCATCATTATCGATTCCGATGTGGAGGTTGACAGGGACGAAGCTGTGCAGAACGCCATTGTTGCCTCCTTAGCGAAGGGCAAGCCACGGGCGGGAGTGGATGTCGCTGGGAAGGGCACGGCGGTGTCACCAATCGAGGTGGACTCCGACGACAGCGGTGTGATGTGGGTTTAGATGTTGTTTAGGATGGTTGCAATTTCGGTTGTGTTTAATGCGAGTACAATTATTGTAATGGGTTTGTCGAGCTATATTGAGAAATATGTGCAATAGCAGCGTGTGAGTGCTTCCACTTTAGAAATTGTGTCTGTGCCATTTGCATGTTGCATTATCAATGTAGATTACTTGTAAACAATCCAACGAAAATCAGATTACAACCATCGGACGAGAGTGGCAGGATAGAAGAGAAGTTGGGACAGTGGCTTCGAGGGGAAGGAAGAGGAGGGGGGCGTGACACTAGCAGGTGGGCCCTCGGAACACGTGCCACTGCCATGCGGGAGCGGGAGCAGGAGCACACAGTATTGTCGGTCTGTCCAGAGCAAGCGGACTTTGCAACGTGACAACAACAAGCTGATTGGACCAATATAATAACTCGTCGAATTATTAAGGAGTACTGAAAACTACAACTGGGGTACATTCGCACAACATGTATTCTCTAAGCACCTGAGAAGCATCACTTAAGTCTAACAGTAACGACAGCACAAGTACTACATTTCCCTGTCGGTCTTCTCGATACAAATGTAGAAATGCATCTGCCTGTTCGGTCCAGCACCTACAAGGTACTGAGATGGCATGCATAGGATCGACCTTAGGTCCACATACTCCACCTCCCGCGGCGTCGGGCAACTCGGCGCCTCGGCTAGCACAAGAATGCTATCCGACAATGGCGGCTAGGCGTTCGCCCACATGCGCACCGTGTATACGGGCCAGGCGCACGAGACCGACCTGACGCATATGGCAGACACGACGGTGGGCCCGGCTCTGGTTCCCGGAACACCAACGGTGATGGTCAGGACGAAAACAGAGCCATCCCCCCTGGAAAATTAGTCGGCAGCGTGCCGAGCCAGTGAACGGCACCTGCTGTTGGAGAAGTTGGGCTTGCCCGTACGAGATCCTAATCACTTCGATCAAGTGCCCCTCTGCAAGGTGGATGACGAGCTCTGCCGGCAGGCTGGTGTAGTTGTAGCCCGGCTCCGTGCAGGAGCACGCGCCGTGCGGGCACGCGAGCTTGTGGAGCGGGAGCTCGTGGTAGGAGTAACGGCGAAAGCATCCTGGGTGGGAGCACACGAGTGGGAACACTGCTGCGAAGTTGCGCGCGAGGATCTCCAGATTCTTGGGCTGCAGCATCTGCCACATCTGAAGTTCGTCGAGAAATCGGAAAAAATATCAGCAGTTAGATTGGCGAAGCAGGAATATGTAGGATAAGTTCAAAAGGTTGTAAAATGATTTCTTAGCATGAAGGTAGCGACCCGAGAATTGGCGGATGTCATCGGCTTGCGGCTACGGCAGGATGGAATTGAAGTGGGGAAAGTGGCTTCGAGGGGAAGAAAGAGAAGTACGGAGAGGAAGAGAAGTAACGGGGACGTGACACTGGGATATGGCCCACTGAACTCGTGAGTCGTGACACTCGCAACATGCCAGTTTGCCCAGAGCAAGCGTGGCCAATCATGCCGCAGAATAGCCTACTCGAGGATCGCTCTCACGAAGACTATCCCAATCGTCCAAGCGCCCCAATCGAACAGTATGTAACAATCATCAAGAAGAACAACTGTGTTATGGCGTGCCTTCTAGAAGACTCGGTCTAACGGTGGATCCATTGGCGGGGCAGTGAACACTGGTGGATCCATATGTTATTTGTCAAAAGAACACGCATGGAATGACTCTAGTGCTGGTTTTAGTATAAGAACACACATGCAATGCCATTGGTTGATCCATGTGTGGTTTGTGGAAATAACACACATGCAATGACTAATGGATCCATATGTGGTTTGTGGAAAAGAACACACATGCAATGAACACTGGTGGATCCATGTGTGGTTTGTGGAAAGAACACACATACAATGACACTGGTTGATCCATGTGTGGTTTGTGGAAAGAACACACATGCAATGACACTGGTTGATCCATATGTGGTTTGCGGAAAGAACACACGTGCAATGACACCGGTTGATCCATGTGTGGTTTGCGGATAGAACACACATACAATGACTCTAGTCGGTCCATATGTGGTTCATGTCAGGAACACACATGCAATGCCACTGGTGGATCCATGTGTGGTTTGTGGAAATAACACACATGCAATGACTCTAGTGGGTCCATATGTGCTTTGTGAAAAGAACACACATGCAATGACCACTGGTTGATCCATATGTGGTTTGTGGAAAAGAACACACATGCAATGAACACTACTGGATCCATATGTGGTTTGTGGAAATAACACACATGCAATGACTCTAATGGATCCATATGTGGTTTGTGGAAAATAACACACATGCAATGAACACAGGTTGATCCATAAGTGGTTTGTGGAAAGAACACACATGCAATGATAGTGGTGGATCCATGTGTGGTTTGTAAAAAGAACACACATGCAATGAGTCTAGTGGGTCCACATGTGGTTTTTGGAAAAGAACACACATGCAATGACTCTAGTGCTAGTTTTAGTATAAGAACACACAAGAAATGACTCTAGTGGGTCCATATGTGATTTGTGGAAAGAACACACATGCAATGACCACTGGTTGATCCATGTGTGGTTTGTGAAAATAACAAACATGCAATGACTCTAATGGATCCACATGTGGTTTGATCCATGTGTGGTTTGTGGAAATAACACACATGCAATGACTCTAATAGATCCATATGTGGTTTGTGGAAAAACACACATGCAATGAACACTGGTTTATCCATAAGTGGTTTGTGGAAAAGAACACACATGCAATGAACATTGGTGGATCCATAAGTGGTTTGTGGAAAGAACACACATGCAATGACCACTGGTTGATCCATAAGTGGTTTGTGCAAAAGAACACACATGCAATGACCGCTGGTTGATCCATATGTGGTTTGTGGAAAGAACACACATGCAGTGAACACTGGTTGATCCATGTGTGGTTTGTGAAAAGAACACACATGAAATGACACTAGTTGATCCATGTGTGGCTTGTGGAAAGAACACACATGCAATGCCATTGGTTGATCCATGTGTGGTTTGTGGAAATAACACACATGCAATGACTCTAATGCTGGTTTTAGTATAAGAACACACATGCAATGACCACTGGTTGATCCATAAGTGGTTTGTGGAAAAGAACACACATGCAATGAACACTGGTGGATCCACGTGTGGTTTGTGGAAAGAACACACATGCAATGACACTAGTTGATCCATGTGTGGTTTGTGGAAAGAAAACACATGCAATGACACTTGTTGATCCATATGTGGTTTGTGGAAAGAACACACGTGCAATGACACCAGTTGATCCATGTGTGGTTTGTGGATAGAACACACATGCAATGACTCTAGTGGGTCCATATGTGGTTCATGTCAGGAACACACATGCAATCTCACTGGTGAATCCATGTGTGGTTTGTGGAAAGAACACACATGCAATGACCACTAGTTGATCCATGTGTGATTTGTGGAAAAGAACACACAGGCAGTGAACACTGGTTGATCCATATGTGGTTTGTGAAAAGAACACACATGCAATGCCACTGGTTGATCCATGTGTGGTTTGTGGAAACAACAGACATTCAATGACCACTGGTTGATCCATAAGTGGTTTGTGGAAATAACACACATGCAATGAGTCTAGTGCTGGTTTTAGTATGAGAACACACATGCAATGACTCTAGTGGGTCCACATGTGGTTTGTGAAAAGAACACACATGCAATGACCACTAGTTGATCCATATGTGGTTTGTGGAAAACAACACACATGCAATGAACACTAGTGGATCCATAAGTGGTTTGTGGAAAGAACACACATGCAATGATCACTGGTTGATCGATAAGTGGTTTGTGGAAAAGAACACACGTGCAATGACCACTTGTTGATCCATATGTGGGTTGTGGAAAGAACACACATGCAATGAGTCTAGTGCTGGATTTACACATCCAATGACTCTAGTGGGTCCACATGTGGTTTTAGAAAAGAACACACATGCAATGACCACTGGTTGATCCATATGTGGTTTGTGGAAAGGAACACACATGCAATGAACACTGGTGGACCCATAAGTGGTTTGTGGAAATAACACACATGCAATGACCACTGGTTGATACATAAGTGGTTTGTGGAAAAGAACACACATGCAATGACCAGTGGTTGATCCATATGTGGTTCGTGGAAAGAACACACATGTAGTGAACACTGGTTGATCCATGTGTGGTTTGAAAAGAACACACATGCAATTCCACTGGTTGATCCATGTGTGGTTTGTGGAAAGAACACACATGCAATGACCACTGGTTGATCCATAAGTGGTTTGTGGAAATAACACACATGCAATGAGTCTAGTGGTAGTTTTAGTATAAGAACGCATATGCAATGACTCTAGTGGGTCCACATGTGGTTTGTGAAAAGAACACACATGCAATGACCACTGGTTGATCCATATGTGGTTTGTGGAAAAGAACACACATGCAATGAACACTGGTGGATCCATAAGTGGTTTGTGGAAAGAACACACATGCAATGACCACTGGTTGATCCATAAGTGGTTTGTGGAAAAGAACACACATGCAATGACCACTGGTTGATCCATATGTGGTTTGTTGAAAGAACACACATGCAGTGAACACTGGTTGATCCATGTGTGGTTTGTGAAAAGAACACACATGCAATGACACTGGTTGATCCATGTGTGGTTTGTGGAAAGAACACACATGCAATGCCATTGGTTGATCCATGTGTGGTTTGTGGAAATAACACACATGCAATGACTCTAATGGATCCATATGTGGTTTGTGGCAAAGAACATACATGTAATGACCACTGGTTGATCCATGTGTGGTTTGTTGAAAGAACATACATGCAATGACAGTGGTGGATCCATTTGTGGTTTGTGAAAAGAACACACATGCAATGAGTCTAGTGGGTCCACATGTGGTTTGTGGAAAAGAACACACATGCAATGACTCTAGTGCTAGTTTTAGTATAAGAACACACAAGTAATGACTCTAGTGGGTCCATATGTAATTTGTGGAAACAACACACGTCAATGACCACTGGTTGATCCATGTGTGGTTTGTGAAAATAACACACATGCAATGACTCTAATGGATCCACATGTGGTTTGATCCATGTGTGGTTTGTGGAAATAACACACATGCAATGACTCTAATGGATCCATATGTGGTTTGTGGAAAAACACACATGCAATGAACACTGGTTGATCCATAAGTGGTTTGTGGAAAAGAACACACATGCAATGAACATTGGTGGATCCATAAGTGGTTTGTGGAAAGAACACACATGCCATGACCACTGGTTGATCCATAAGTGGTTTGTGGAAAAGAACACACATGCAATAACCGCTGGTTGATCCATATGTGGTTTGTGGAGACAACACACATGCAGTGAACACTGGTTGATCCATGTGTGGTTTGTGAAAAGAACACACATGAAATGACACTGGTTGATCCATGTGTGGTTTGTGGAAAGAACACACATGCAATGCCATTGGTTAATCCATGTGTGGTTTGTGGAAATAACACACATGCAATGACTCTAATATTGGTTTTAGTATAAGAACACACATGCAATGACCACTGGTTGATCCATAAGTGGTTTGTGGAAAAATACACACATGCAATGAACACTGGTGGATCCACGTGTGGTTTGTGGAAAGTACACACATGGAATGACACTAGTTGATCCATGTGTGGTTTGTGGAAAAAAAACACATGCAATGACACTTGTTGATCCATATGTGGTCTGTGGAAAGAACACACGTGCAATGACACCAGTTGATCCATGTGTGGTTTGTGGATAGAACACACATGCAATGACTCTAGTGGGTCCATATGTGGTTCATGTCAGGAACACACATGCAGTCTCACTGGTGAATCCATGTGTGGTTTGTGGAAAGAACACACATGCAATGACCACTAGTTGATCCATGTGTGATTTGTGGAAAAGAACACACAGGCAGTGAACACTGGTTGATCCATGTGTGGTTTGTGAAAAGAACACACATGCAATGCCACTGGTTGATCCATGTGTGGTTTGTGGAAACAACAGACATTCAGTGACCACTGGTTGATCCATAAGTGGTTTGTGGAAATAACACACATGCAATGAGTCTAGTGCTGGTTTTAGTAAGAGAACACACATGCAATGACTCTAGTGGGTCCACATGTGGTTTGTGAAAAGAACACACATGCAATGCCCACTAGTTGATCCATATGTGGTTTGTGGAAAACAACACACATGCAATGAACACTAGTGGATCCATAAGTGGTTTGTGGAAAGAACACACATGCAATGATCACTGGTTGATCCATAAGTGGTTTGTGGAAAAGAACACACATGCAATGACCACTTGTTGATCCATATGTGGGTTGTGGAAAGAACACACATGCAATGAGTCTAGTGCTGGACTTACACATCCAATGACTCTAGTGGGTCCACATGTGGTTTTAGAAAAGAACACACATGCAATGACCACTAGTTGATCCATATGTGGTTTGTGGAAAGGAACACACATGCAATGAACACTGGTGGATCCATAAGTGGTTTGTGGAAAGAACACACATGAAATGACCACTGGTTGATCCATAAGTGGTTTGTGGAAAAGAACACACATGCAATGAACAGTGGTTGATCCTTATGTGGTTCGTGGAAAGAACACACGTGTAGTGAACACTGGTTGATCCATGTGTGGTTTGTGAAAAGAACACACATGCAATTCCACTGGTTGATCCATGTGTGGTTTGTGGAAAGAACACACATGCAATGACCACTGGTTGATCCATAAGTGGTTTGTGGAAATAACACACATGCAATGAGTCTAGTGGTAGTTTTAGTATAAGAACACACGTGCAATGACTCTAGTGGGTCCAAATGTGGTTTGTGAAAAGAACACACATGCAATGACCACTGGTTGATCCATATGTGGTTTGTGGAAAAGAACACACATGCAATGAACACTGGTGGATCCATAAGTGGTTTGTGGAAAGAACACACATGCAATGACCACTGGGTGAATCCATAAGTGGTTTGTGGAAAAGAACACACATGCAATGACCACTAGTTGATCCTCATGTGGTTTGTGGAAAGAACACACATGCAATGAGTGTTGTGCTGGTTTTAGTATAAGAACGCATATGCAATGACTCTAGTGGGTCCACATGTGGTTTGTGAAAAGAACAAACATGCAATGACCACTGGTTGATCCATATGTGGTTTGTGGAAAAGAACACACATGCAATGAACACTGGTGGATCCATAAGTGGTTTGTGGAAAGAACACACATGCAATGACCACTGGTTGATCCATAAGTGGTTTGTGGAAAAGAACACACATGCAATGACCACTGGTTGATCCATATGTGGTTTGTGGAAAGAACACACATGTAGTGAACACTGGTTGATCCATGTGTGGTTTGTGAAAAGAACACACATGCAATGACACTGGTTGATCCATGTGTGGTTTGTGGAAAGAACACACATGCAATGCCATTGGTTGATCCATGTGTGGTTTGTGGAAATAACACACATGCAATGACTCTAATGGATCCATATGTGGTTTGTGGCAAAGAACATACATGTAATGACCACTGGTTGATCCATGTGTGGTTTGTGGAAAGAACATACATGCAATGACAGTGGTGGATCCATTTGTGGTTTGTGAAAAGAACACACATGCAATGAGTCTAGTGGGTCCACATGTGGTTTGTGGAAAAGAACACACATGCAATGACCACTAGTTGATCCTCATGTGGTTTGTGGAAAGAACACACATGCAATGAGTGTTGTGCTGGTTTTAGTATAAGAACGCATATGCAATGACTCTAGTGGGTCCACATGTGGTTTGTGAAAAGAACAAACATGCAATGACCACTGGTTGATCCATATGTGGTTTGTGGAAAAGAACACACATGCAATGAACACTGGTGGATCCATAAGTGGTTTGTGGAAAGAACACACATGCAATGACCACTGGTTGATCCATAAGTGGTTTGTGGAAAAGAACACACATGCAATGAACACTGGTGGATACACGTGTGGTTTGTGGAAAGTACGCACATGCAATGACACTAGTTGATCCATGTGTGGTTTGTGGAAAGAAAACACATGCAATGACACTTGTTGATCCATATGTGGTTTGTGGAAAGAACACACGTGCAATGACACTGGTTGATCCATGTGTGGTTTGTGGATAGAACACACATGCAATGACTCTAGTGGGTCCATATGTGGTTCGTGTCAGGAACACACATGCAATGCCACTGGTGGATCCATGCGTGGTTTGTGGAAAGAACGCACATGCAATGACCACTGGTTGATCCATGTGTGGTTTGTGGAAAAGAACACACATGCAGTGAACACTGGTTGATCCATGTGTGGTTTGTGAAAAGAACACACATGCAATTCCACTGGTTGATCCATGTGTGGTTTGTGGAAAGAACAAACATTCAATGACCACTGGTTGATCCATAAGTGGTTTGTGGAAAGAACACACATGCAATGAGTCTAGTGCTGGTTTTAGTATGAGAACACACATGCAATGACTCTAGTGGATCCGCATGTGGTTTGTGAAAAGAACACACATGCAATGACCACTAGTTGATCCATATGTGGTTTGTGGAAAAGAACACACATGCAATGAACACTAGTGGATCCATAAGTGGTTTGTGGAAAGAACACACATGCAATGATCACTGGTTGATCCATAAGTGGTTTCTGGAAAAGAACACACATGCAATGACCACTTGTTGATCCATATGTGGGTTGTGGAAAGAACACACATGCAATGAGTCTAGTGCTGGATTTACACATCCAATGACTCTAGTGGGTCCACATGTGGTTTTAGAAAAGAACACACATGCAATGACCACTGGTTGATCCATATGTGGTTTGTGGAAAGGAACACACATGCAATGAACACTGGTGGATCCATAAGTGGTTTGTGGAAAGAACACACATGCAATCACCACTTGTTGATCCATTAGTGGTTTGTGGAAAAGAACACACATGCAATGACCAGTGGTTGATCTATATGTGGTTCGTGGAAAGAACACACATGTAGTGAACACTGGTTGATCCATGTGTGGTTTGTGAAAAGAACACACATGCGATTCCACTAGTTGATCCATGTGTGGTTTGTGGAAAGAACACACATGCAATGACCACTGGTTGATCCATAAGTGCTTTGTGGAAATAACACACATGCCATGAGTCTAGTGCTAGTTATAGTATAAGAACACACGTGCAATGACTCTAGTGGGTCCAAATGTGGTTTGTGAAAACAACACACATGCAATGACCACTAGTTGATCCATATGTGGTTTGTGGAAAAGAACACACATGAAATGAACACTGGTGGATCCATAAGTGGTTTGTGGAAAGAACACACATGCAATGACCACTGGTTGATCCATAAGTGGTTTGTGGAAAAGAACACACATGCAATGACCACTGGTTGATCCATATGTGGTTTTTCGAAAGAACACACATGCAATGAGTGTTGTGCTGGTTTTAGTATAAGAACGCACATGCAATGACTCTAGTGGGTCCACATGTGGTTTGTGATAAGAACACACATGCAATGACCACTGGTTGATCCATATGTGGTTTGTGGAAAACAACACACATGCAATGAACACTGGTGGATCCATAAGTGGTTTGTGGAAAGAACACACATGCAATGACCACTGGTTGATCCATAAGTGGTTTGTGGAAAAGAACACACATGCAATGACCACTGGTTGATCCATATGTGGTTTGTGGAAGGAACACACATGCAATGCCATTGGTTAATCCATATGTGGTTTGTGGAAAAGAACACACATGCAATGACTCTAGTGGATCCATATGTGGTTTGTGGAAGGAACACACATGCAGTGAACACTGGTTGATTAATGTGTGGTTTGTGAAAAGAACACACATGCAATGACACTGGTTGATCCATGTGTGGTTTGTGGAAAGAACACACATGCATTGCAATTGGTTTATCCGTGTGTGGTTTGTGGAAATAACACACATGCAATGACTCTAATGGATCCATATGTGGTTTGTGGCAAAGAACATACATGTAATGACCACTGGTTGATCCATGTGTGGTTTGTGGAAAGAACATACATGCAATGACAGTGGTGGATCCATGTGTGGTTTGTGAAAAGAACACACATGCAATGAGTCTAGTGGGTCCACATGTGGTTTGTGGAAAAGAACACACATGCAATGACTCTAGTGCTAGTTTTAGTATAAGAACACACAAGCAATGACTCTAGTGGGTCCATATGTAATTTGTGGAAACAACAGACATCAATGACCACTGGTTGATCCATGTGTGGTTTGTGAAAATAACACACATGCAATGACTCTAATGGATCCACATGTGGTTTGATCCATGTGTGGTTTGTGGAAATAACACACATGCAATGACTCTAATAGATCCATATGTGGTTTGTGGAAAAACACACATGCAATGAACACTGGTTTATGCATAAGTGGTTTGTGGAAAAGAACACACATGCAATGAACATTGGTGGATCCATAAGTGGTTTGTGGAAAGAACACACATGCAATGACCAGTGGTTGATCCATAAGTGGTTTGTGGAAAAGAACACACATGCAATGACCGCTGGTTGATCCATATGTGGTTTGTGGAAAGAACACACATGCAGTGAACACAGGTTGATCCATGTGTGGTTTGTGAAAAGAACACACATGAATGACACTGGTTGATCCATGTGTGGTTTGTGGAAAGAACATACATGCAATGACAGTGGTGGATCCATGTGTGGTTTGTGAAAAGAACACACATGCAATGAGTCTAGTGGGTCCACATGTGGTTTGTGGAAAAGAACACACATGCAATGACTCTAGTGCTAGTTTTAGTATAAGAACACACAAGCAATGACTCTAGTGGGTCCATATGTAATTTGTGGAAACAACAGACATCAATGACCACTGGTTGATCCATGTGTGGTTTGTGAAAATAACACACATGCAATGACTCTAATGGATCCACATGTGGTTTGATCCATGTGTGGTTTGTGGAAATAACACACATGCAATGACTCTAATAGATCCATATGTGGTTTGTGGAAAAACACACATGCAATGAACACTGGTTTATCCATAAGTGGTTTGTGGAAAAGAACACACATGCAATGAACATTGGTGGATCCATAAGTGGTTTGTGGAAAGAACACACATGCAATGACCAGTGGTTGATCCATAAGTGGTTTGTGGAAAAGAACACACATGCAATGACCGCTGGTTGATCCATATGTGGTTTGTGGAAAGAACACACATGCAGTGAACACAGGTTGATCCATGTGTGGTTTGTGAAAAGAACACACATGAAATGACACTGGTTGATCCATGTGTGGTTTGTGGAAAGAACATACATGCAATGACAGTGGTGGATCCATGTGTGGTTTGTGAAAAGAACACACATGCAATGAGTCTAGTGGGTCCACATGTGGTTTGTGGAAAAGAACACACATGCAATGACTCTAGTGCTAGTTTTAGTATAAGAACACACAAGCAATGACTCTAGTGGGTCCATATGTAATTTGTGGAAACAACAGACATCAATGACCACTGGTTGATCCATGTGTGGTTTGTGAAAATAACACACATGCAATGACTCTAATGGATCCACATGTGGTTTGATCCATGTGTGGTTTGTGGAAATAACACACATGCAATGACTCTAATAGATCCATATGTGGTTTGTGGAAAAACACACATGCAATGAACACTGGTTTATCCATAAGTGGTTTGTGGAAAAGAACACACATGCAATGAACATTGGTGGATCCATAAATGGTTTGTGGAAAGAACACACATGCAATGACCAGTGGTTGATCCATAAGTGGTTTGTGGAAAAGAACACACATGCAATGACCGCTGGTTGATCCATATGTGGTTTGTGGAAAGAACACACATGCAGTGAACACAGGTTGATCCATGTGTGGTTTGTGAAAAGAACACACATGAAATGACACTGGTTGATCCATGTGTGGTTTGTGGAAAGAACACACATGCAATGCCATTGGTTGATCCATGTGTGGTTTGTGGAAATAACACACATGCAATGACTCTAATGCTGGTTTTAGTATAAGAACACACATGCAATGACCACTGGTTGATCCATAAGTGGTTTGTGGAAAAGAACACACATGCAATGAACACTGGTGGATCCACGTGTGGTTTGTGGAAAGAACACACATGCAATGACACTAGTTGATCCATGTGTGGTTTGTGGAAAGAAAACACATGCTATGACACTTGTTGCTCCATATGTGGTTTGTGGAAAGAACACACGTGCAATGACACCAGTTGATCCATGTGTGGTTTGTGGATAGAACACACATGCAATGACTCTAGTGGGTCCATATGTGGTTCATGTCAGGAACACACATGCAATGCCACTGGTGAATCCATGTGTGGTTTGTGGAAAGAACACACATGCAATGACCACTGGTTGATCCATGTGTTGTTTGTGGAATAGAACACACATGCAGTGAACACTGGTTGATCCATGTGTGGTTTGTGAAAAGAACACACATGCAATGCCACTGGTAGATACATGTGTGGTTTGTGGAAAGAACAAACATTCAATGACCACTGGTTGATCCATAAGTGGTTTGTGGAAATAACACACATGCAATGAGTCTAGTGCTAGTTTTAGTATGAGAACACACATGCAATGACTCTAGTGGGTCCACATGTGGTTTGTGAAAAGAACACACATGCAATGACCACTAGTTGATCCATATGTGGTTTGTGGAAAAGAACACACATGCAATGAACACTAGTGGATCCATAAGTGGTTTGTGGAAAGAACACACATGCAATGATCACTGGTTGATCCATAAGTGGTTTGTGGAAAAGAACACACATGCAATGACAACTTGTTGATCCATATGTGGTTTGTGGAAAGAACACACATGCAATGAGTCTAGTGCTGGATTTTGTATAAGAACACACATCGAATGACTCTAGTGGGTCCACATGTGGTTTATGAAAAGAACACACATGCAATGACCACTGGTTGATCCATATGTGGTTTGTGGAAAAGAACACACATGCAATGAACACTGGTGGATCCATAAGTGGTTTGTGGAAAGAACACACATGCAATGACCACAGGGTGAATCCATAAGTGGTTTGTGGAAAAGAACACACATGCAATGACCACTGGTTGATCCATATGTGGTTTGTGGAAAGAACACACATGCAGTGAACACTGGTTGATCCATGTGTGGTTTTTGAAAAGAACACACATGAAATGACACTGGTTGATCCATGTGTGGTTTGTGGAAAGAACACACATGCAATGCCATCGGTTGATCCATGTGTGGTTTGTGGAAATAACACACATGCAATGACTCTAATGCTGGTTTTAGTATAAGAACACACATGCAATGACCACTGGTTGATCCATAAGTGGTTTGTGGAAAAGAACACACATGCAATGACCAGTGGTTGATCCATATGTGGTTCGTGGAAAGAACACACATGTAGTGAACACTGGTTGATCCACGTGTGGTTTGTGAAAAGAACACACATGCAATTCCACTGGTTGATCCATGTGTGGTTTGTGGAAAGAACACACATGCAATGACCACTGGTTGATCCATAAGTGCTTTATGGAAATAACACACATGCCATGAGTCTAGTGCTAGTTATATTATAAGAACACACGTGCAATGACTCTAGTGGGTCCAAATGTGGTTTGTGAAAACAACACACATGCAATGACCACTAGTTGATCCATATGTGGTTTGTGGAAAAGAACACACATGCAATGAACACTGGTGGATCCATAAGTGGTTTGTGGAAATAACACACATGCAATGACCACTGGTTGAGCCATAAGTGGTTTGTGGAAAAGAACACACATGCAATGACCACTGGTTGATCCATATGTGGTTTGTCAAAAGAACACACATGCAATGAGTGTTGTGCTGGTTTTAGTATAAGAACGTACATGCAATGACTCTAGTGGGTCCACATGTGGTTTGTGATAAGAACACACATGCAATGACCACTGGTTGATCCATATGTGGTTTGTGGAAAAGAACACACATGCAATGAACACTGGTGGATCCATAAGTGGTTTGTGGAAAGAACACACATGCAATGACCACTGGTTGATCCATAAGTGGTTTGTGGAAAAGAACACACATGCAATGACCACTGGTTGATCCATATGTGGTTTGTGGAAGGAACACACATGCAGTGAACACTGGTTGATCCATGTGTGATTTGTGAAAAGAACACACATGCAATGACACTGGTTGATCCATGTGTGGTTTGTGGAAAGAACACACATGCAATGCCATTGGTTGATCCATGTGTGGTTTGTGGAAATAACACACATGCAATGACTCTAATGGATCCATATGTGGTTTGTGGCAAAGAACATACATGTAATGACCACTGGTTGATCCATGTGTGGTTTGTGGAAAGAACATACATGCAATGACAATGGTGGATCCATGTGTGGTTTGTGAAAAGAACACACATGCAATGAGTCTAGTGGGTCCACATGTGGTTTGTGGAAAAGAACACACATGCAGTGACTCTAGTGCTAGTTTTAGTATAAGAACACACAAGCAATGACTCTAGTGGGTCCATATGTAATTTGTGGAAACAACACACATAAATGACCACTGGTTGATCCATGTGTGGTTTGTGAAAATAACACACATGCAATGACTCTAATGGATCCACATGTGGTTTGATCCATGTGTGGTTTGTGGAAATAACACACATGCAATGACTCTAATAGATCCATATGTGGTTTGTGGAAAAAAACACATGCAATGAACACTGGTTTATCCATAAGTGGTTTGTGGAAAAGAACACACATGCAATGAACATTGGTGGATCCATAAGTGGTTTGTGGAAAGAACACACATGCAATGACCACTGGTTGATCCATAAGTGGTTTGTGGAAAAGAACACACATGCAATGACCGCTGGTTGATCCATATGTGGTTTGTGGAAAGAACACACATGAAGTGAACACTGGTTGATCCATGTGTGGTTTGTGAAAAGAACACACATGAAATGACACTAGTTGATCCATGTGTGGTTTGTGGAAAGAACACACATGCAATGCCATTGGTTGATCCATGTGTGGTTTGTGGAAATAACACACATGCAATGACTCTAATGCTGGTTTTAGTATAAGAACACACATGCAATGACCACTGGTTGATCCATAAGTGGTTTGTGGAAAAGAACACACATGCAATGAACACTGGTGGATCCACGTGTGGTTTGTGGAAAGAACACACATGCAATGACACTAGTTGATCCATGTGTGGTTTGTGGAAAGAAAACACATGCAATGACACTTGTTGATCCATATGTGGTTTGTGGAAAGAACACACGTGCAATGACACCAGTTGATCCATGTGTGGTTTGTGGATAGAACACACATGCAATGACTCTAGTGGGTCCATATGTGGTTCATGTCAGGAACACACATGCAATGCCACTGGTGAATCCATGTGTGGTTTGTGGAAAGAACACACATGCAATGACCACTGGTTGATCCATGTGTTGTTTGTGGAATAGAACACACATGCAGTGAACACTGGTTGATCCATGTGTGGTTTGTGAAAAGAACACACATGCAATGCCACTGGTAGATACATGTGTGGTTTGTGGAAAGAACAAACATTCAATGACCACTGGTTGATCCATAAGTGGTTTGTGGAAATAACACACATGCAATGAGTCTAGTGCTAGTTTTAGTATGAGAACACACATGCAATGACTCTAGTGGGTCCACATGTGGTTTGTGAAAAGAACACACATGCAATGACCACTAGTTGATACATATGTGGTTTGTGGAAAAGAACACACATGCAATGAACACTGGTGGATCCATAAGTGGTTTGTGGAAAGAACACACATGCATAGATCACTGGTTGATCCATAAGTGGTTTGTGGAAAAGAACACACATGCAATGACAACTTGTTGATCCATATGTGGTTTGTGGAAAGAACACACATGCAATGAGTCTAGTGCTATATTTAGTATAAGAACACACATCGAATGACTCTAGTGGGTCCACATGTGGTTCATGAAAAGAACACACATGCAATGACCACTGGTTGATCCATATGTGGTTTGTGGAAAAGAACACACATGCAATGAACACTGGTGGATCCATAAGTGGTTTGTGGAAAGAACACACATGCAATGACCACTGGTTGATCCATAAGTGGTTTGTGGAAAAGAACACACATGCAATGACCACTGGTTGATCCATATGTGGTTTGTGGAAAGAACACACATGTAGTGAACACTGGTTGATCCATGTGTGGTTTGTGGAAATAACACACACGCAATGACTCTAATGGATCCATATGTGGTTTGTGGAAAAGAACACACATGTAATGACCACTAGTTGATCCATGTGTGGTTTGTGGAAAGAACACACATGCAATGACAGTGGTGGATCCATGTGTGGTTTGTGAAAAGAACACACATGCATTGTGTCTAGTGGGTCCACATGTGGTTTGTGGAAAAGAACACACATGCAATGACTCTAGTGCTAGGTTTAGTATAAGAACACACAAGCAAGGACTCTAGTGGGTCCATATGTGATTTGTGGAAACAACACACATGCAATGACCACTGGTTGATCCATGTGTGGTTTGTGAAAATAACACACCTGCAATGACTCTAATGGATCCACATGTGGTTTGATCCATGTGGTTTGTGGAAATAACACACATGCAATGACTCTAATGGATCCACATGTGGTTTGATCCATGTGGTTTGTGGAAACAACACACATGCAATGACTCTAATGGATCCACATGTGGTTTGATCCATGTGGTTTGTGGAAAAGAACACACATGCAATGAACATTGGTGGATCCATAAGTGGTTTGTGGAAAGAACACACATGCAATGACCACTGGTTGATCCATAAGTGGTTTGTGGAAAAGAACACACATGCAATGACCGCTGGTTGATCCATATGTGGTTTGTGGAAAGAACACACATGCAGTGAACACTGGTTGATCCATGTGTGGTTTGTGAAAAGAACACACATGAAATGACACTAGTTGATCCATGTGTGGTTTGTGGAAAGAACACACATGCAATGCCATTGGTTGATCCATGTGTGGTTTGTGGAAATAACACACATGCAATGACTCTAATGCTGGTTTTAGTATAAGAACACACATGCAATGACCACTGGTTGATCCATAAGTGGTTTGTGGAAAAGAACACACATGCAATGAACACTGGTGGATCCACGTGTGGTTTGTGGAAAGAACACACATGCAATGACACTAGTTGATCCATGTGTGGTTTGTGGAAAGAAAACACATGCAATGACACTTGTTGATCCATATGTGGTTTGTGGAAAGAACACACATGCAATGACACCAGTTGATCCATGTGTGGTTTGTGGATAGAACACACATGCAATGACTCTAGTGGGTCCATATGTGGTTCATGTCAGGAAAACACATGCAATGCCACTGGTGAATCCATGTGTGGTTTGTGGAAAGAACACACATGCAATGACCACTGGTTGATCCATGTGTTGTTTGTGGAATAGAACACACATGCAGTGAACACTGGTTGATCCATGTGTGGTTTGTGAAAAGAACACACATGCAATGCCACTGTTAGATACATGTGTGGTTTGTGGAAAGAACAAACATTCAATGACCACTGGTTGATCCATAAGTGGTTTGTGGAAATAACACACATGCAATGAGTCTAGTGCTAGTTTTAGTATGAGAACACACATGCAATGACTCTAGTGGGTCCACATGTGGTTTGTGAAAAGAACACACATGCAATGACCACTAGTTGATCCATATGTGGTTTGTGGAAAAGAACACACATGCAATGAACACTAGTGGATCCATAAGTGGTTTGTGGAAAGAACACACATGCAATGATCACTGGTTGATCCATAAGTGGTTTGTGGAAAAGAACACACATGCAATGACAACTTGTTGATCCATATGTGGTTTGTGGAAAGAACACACATGCAATGAGTCTAGTGCTGTATTTAGTATAAGAACACACATCGAATGACTCTAGTGGGTCCACATGTGGTTTATGAAAAGAACACACATGCAATGACCACTGGTTGATCCATATGTGGTTTGTGGAAAAGAACACACATGCAATGAACACTAGTGGATCCATAAGTGGTTTGTGGAAAGAACACACATGCAATGACTCTAGTGCTAGTTTTAGTATAAGAACACACAAGCAATGACTCTAGTGGGTCCATATGTAATTTGTGGAAACAACAGACATCAATGACCACTGGTTGATCCATGTGTGGTTTGTGAAAATAACACACATGCAATGACTCTAATGGATCCACATGTGGTTTGATCCATGTGTGGTTTGTGGAAATAACACACATGCAATGACTCTAATAGATCCATATGTGGTTTGTGGAAAAACACACATGCAATGAACACTGGTTTATCCATAAGTGGTTTGTGGAAAAGAACACACATGCAATGAACATTGGTGGATCCATAAGTGGTTTGTGGAAAGAACACACATGCAATGACCACTGGTTGATCCATAAGTGGTTTGTGGAAAAGAACACACATGCAATGACCGCTGGTTGATCCATATGTGGTTTGTGGAAAGAACACACATGCAGTGAACACTGGTTGATCCATGTGTGGTTTCTGAAAAGAACACACATGAAATGACACTGGTTGATCCATGTGTGGTTTGTGGAAAGAACACACATGCAATGCCATTGGTTGATCCATGTGTGGTTTGTGGAAATAACACACATGCAATGACTCTAATGCTGGTTTTAGTATAAGAACACACATGCAATGACCACTGGTTGATCCATAAGTGGTTTGTGGAAAAGAACACACATGCAATGAACACTGGTGGATCCACGTGTGGTTTGTGGAAAGAACACACATGCAATGACACTAGTTGATCCATGTGTGGTTTGTGGAAAGAAAACACATGCAATGACACTTGTTGATCCATATGTGGTTTGTGGAAAGAACACACGTGCAATGACACCAGTTGATCCATGTGTGGTTTGTGGATAGAACACACATGCAATGACTCTAGTGGGTCCATATGTGGTTCATGTCAGGAACACACATGCAATGCCACTGGTGAATCCATGTGTGGTTTGTGGAAAGAACAAACATGCAATGACCACTGGTTGATCCATGTGTTGTTTGTGGAATAGAACACACATGCAGTGAACACTAGTTGATCCATGTGTGGTTTGTGAAAAGAACACACATGCAATGCCATTGGTAGATACATGTGTGTATTGTGGAAAGAACAAACATTGAATGACCACTGGTTGATCCATAAGTGGTTTGTGGAAATAACACACATGCAATGAGTCTAGTGCTAGTTTTAGTATGAGAACACACATGCAATGACTCTAGTGGGTCCACATGTGGTTTGTGAAAAGAACACACATGCAATGACCACTAGTTGATCCATATGTGGTTTGTGGAAAAGAACACACATGCAATGAACACTAGTGGATCCATAAGTGGTTTGTGGAAAGAACACACATGCAATGATCACTGGTTGATCCATAAGTGGTTTGTGGAAAAGAACACACATGCAATGACCACTGGTTGATCCATAAGTGGTTTGTGGAAATAACACACATGCAATGAGTCTAGTGCTAGTTTTAGTATGAGAACACACATGCAATGACTCTAGTGGGTCCACATGTGGTTTGTGAAAAGAACACACATGCAATGACCACTAGTTGATACATATGTGGTTTGTGGAAAAGAACACACATGCAATGAACACTGGTGGATCCATAAGTGGTTTGTGGAAAGAACACACATGCATAGATCACTGGTTGATCCATAAGTGGTTTGTGGAAAAGAACACACATGCAATGACAACTTGTTGATCCATATGTGGTTTGTGGAAAGAACACACATGCAATGAGTCTAGTGCTACATTTAGTATAAGAACACACATCGAATGACTCTAGTGGGTCCACATGTGGTTCATGAAAAGAACACACATGCAATGACCACTGGTTGATCCATATGTGGTTTGTGGAAAAGAACACACATGCAATGAACACTGGTGGATCCATAAGTGGTTTGTGGAAAGAACACACATGCAATGACCACTGGTTGATCCATAAGTGGTTTGTGGAAAAGAACACACATGCAATGACCACTGGTTGATCCATATGTGGTTTGTGGAAAGAACACACATGTAGTGAACACTGGTTGATCCATGTGTGGTTTGTGGAAATAACACGCAATGACTCTAATGGATCCATATGTGGTTTGTGGAAAAGAACACACATGTAATGACCACTAGTTGATCCATGTGTGGTTTGTGGAAAGAACACACATGCAATGACAGTGGTGGATCCATGTGTGGTTTGTGAAAAGAGAACACATGCAATGTGTCTAGTGGGTCCACATGTGGTTTGTGGAAAAGAACGCACATGCAATGACTCTAGTGCTAGGTTTAGTATAAGAACACACAAGCAATGACTCTAGTGGGTCCATATGTGATTTGTGGAAACAACACACATGCAATGACCACTGGTTGATCCATGTGTGGTTTGTGAAAATAACACACCTGCAATGACTCTAATGGATCCACATGTGGTTTGAGCCATGTGGTTTGTGGAAATAACACACATGCAATGACTCTAATGGATCCACATGTGGTTTGATCCATGTGGTTTGTGGAAACAACACACATGCAATGACTCTAATGGATCCACATGTGGTTTGATCCATGTGGTTTGTGGAAAAGAACACACATGCAATGAACATTGGTGGATCCATAAGTGGTTTGTGGAAAGAACACACATGCAATGACCGCAGGTTGATCCATATGTGGTTTGTGGAAAGAACACACATGCAGTGAACACTGGTTGATCCATGTGTGGTTTGTGAAAAGAACACACATGAAATGACACTAGTTGATCCATGTGTGGTTTGTGGAAAGAACACACATGCAATGCCATTGGTTGATCCATGTGTGGTTTGTGGAAATAACACACATGCAATGACTCTAATGCTGGTTTTAGTATAAGAACACACATGCAATGACCACTGGTTGATCCATAAGTGGTTTGTGGAAAAGAACACACATGCAATGAACACTGGTGGATCCACGTGTGGTTTGTGGAAAGAACACACATGCAATGACACTAGTTGATCCATGTGTGGTTTGTGGAAAGAAAACACATGCAATGACACTTGTTGATCCATATGTGGTTTGTGGAAAGAACACACATGCAATGACACCAGTTGATCCATGTGTGGTTTGTGGATAGAACACACATGCAATGACTCTAGTGGGTCCATATGTGGTTCATGTCAGGAAAACACATGCAATGCCACTGGTGAATCCATGTGTGGTTTGTGGAAAGAACACACATGCAATGACCACTAGTTGATCCATGTGTTGTTTGTGGAATAGAACACACATGCAGTGAACACTGGTTGATCCATGTGTGGTTTGTGAAAAGAACACACATGCAATGCCACTGTTAGATACATGTGTGGTTTGTGGAAAGAACAAACATTCAATGACCACTGGTTGATCCATAAGTGGTTTGTGGAAATAACACATGCAATGAGTCTAGTGCTAGTTTTAGTATGAGAACACACATGCAATGACTCTAGTGGGTCCACATGTGGTTTGTGAAAAGAACACACATGCAATGACCACTAGTTGATCCATATGTGGTTTGTGGAAAAGAACACACATGCAATGAACACTAGTGGATCCATAAGTGGTTTGTGGAAAGAACACACATGCAATGATCACTGGTTGATCCATAAGTGGTTTGTGGAAAAGAACACACATGCAATGACAACTTGTTGATCCATATGTGGTTTGTGGAAAGAACACACATGCAATGAGTCTAGTGCTGTATTTAGTATAAGAACACACATCGAATGACTCTAGTGGGTCCACATGTGGTTTATGAAAAGAACACACATGCAATGACCACTGGTTGATCCATATGTGGTTTGTGGAAAAGAACACACATGCAATGAACACTAGTGGATCCATAAGTGGTTTGTGGAAAGAACACACATGCAATGACTCTAGTGCTAGTTTTAGTATAAGAACACACAAGCAATGACTCTAGTGGGTCCATATGTAATTTGTGGAAACAACAGACATCAATGACCACTGGTTGATCCATGTGTGGTTTGTGAAAATAACACACATGCAATGACTCTAATGGATCCACATGTGGTTTGATCCATGTGTGGTTTGTGGAAAAACACACATGCAATGAACACTGGTTTATCCATAAGTGGTTTGTGGAAAAGAACACACATGCAATGAACATTGGTGGATCCATAAGTGGTTTGTGGAAAGAACACACATGCAATGACCACTGGTTGATCCATAAGTGGTTTGTGGAAAAGAACACACATGCAATGACCGCTGGTTGATCCATATGTGGTTTGTGGAAAGAACACACATGCAGTGAACACTGGTTGATCCATGTGTGGTTTCTGAAAAGAACACACATGAAATGACACTGGTTGATCCATGTGTGGTTTGTGGAAAGAACACACATGCAATGCCATTGGTTGATCCATGTGTGGTTTGTGGAAATAACACACATGCAATGACTCTAATGCTGGTTTTAGTATAAGAACACACATGCAATGACCACTGGTTGATCCATAAGTGGTTTGTGGAGAAGAACACATATGCAATGAACACTGGTGGATCCACGTGTGGTTTGTGGAAAGAACACACATGCAATGACACTAGTTGATCCATGTGTGGTTTGTGGAAAGAAAACACATGCAATGACACTTGTTGATCCATATGTGGTTTGTGGAAAGAACACACGTGCAATGACACCAGTTGATCCATGTGTGGTTTGTGGATAGAACACACATGCAATGACTCTAGTGGGTCCATATGTGGTTCATGTCAGGAACACACATGCAATTCCACTGGTGAATCCATGTGTGGTTTGTGGAAAGAACAAACATGCAATGACCACTGGTTGATCCATGTGTTGTTTGTGGAATAGAACACACATGCAGTGAACACTAGTTGATCCATGTGTGGTTTGTGAAAAGAACACACATGCAATGACACTGGTAGATACATGTGTGTATTGTGGAAAGAACAAACATTGAATGACCACTGGTTGATCCATAAGTGGTTTGTGGAAATAACACACATGCAATGAGTCTAGTGCTAGTTTTAGTATGAGAACACACATGCAATGACTCTAGTGGGTCCACATGTGGTTTGTGAAAAGAACACACATGCAATGACCACTAGTTGATCCATATGTGGTTTGTGGAAAAGAACACACATGCAATGAACACTAGTGGATCCATAAGTGGTTTGTGGAAAGAATACACATGCAATGATCACTGGTTGATCCATAAGTGGTTTGTGGAAAAGAACACACATGCAATGACAACTTGTTGATCCATATGTGGTTTGTGGAAAGAACACACATGCAATGAGTCTAGTGCTGGATTTAGTATAAGAACACACATCGAATGACTCTAGTGGGTCCACATGTGGTTTATGAAAAGAACACACATGCAATGACCACTGGTTGATCCATATGTGGTTTGTGGAAAAGAACACACATGCAATGAACACTGGTGGATCCATAAGTGGTTTGTGGAAAGAACACACATGCAATGACCACTGGGTGAATCCATAAGTGGTTTGTGGAAAAGAACACACATGCAATGACCACTAGTTGATCCTCATGTGGTTTGTGGAAATAACACACATGCAATGAGTGTTGTGCTGGTTTTAGTATAAGAACGCATATGCAATGACTCTAGTGGGTCCACATGTGGTTTGTGAAAAGAACAAACATGCAATGACCACTGGTTGATCCATATGTGGTTTGTGGAAAAGAACACACATGCAATGAACACTGGTGGATCCATAAGTGGTTTGTGGAAAGAACACACATGCAATGACCACTGGTTGATCCATAAGTGGTTTGTGGAAAAGAACACACATGCAATGACCACTGGTTGATCCATATGTGGTTTGTGGAAAGAACACACATGTAGTGAACACTGGTTGATCTATGTGTGGTTTGTGGAAATAACACACATGCAATGACTCTAATGGATCCATATGTGGTTTGTGGAAAAGAACACACATGTAATGACCACTAGTTGATCCATGTGTGGTTTGTGGAAAGAACACACATGCAATGACAGTGGTGGATCCATGTGTGGTTTGTGAAAAGAACACACATGCAATGAGTCTAGTGGGTCCACATGTGGTTTGTGGAAAAGAACACACATGCAATGACTCTAGTGCTAGGTTTAGTATAAGAACACACAAGCAATGACTCTAGTGGGTCCATATGTGATTTGTGGAAACAACACACATGCAATGACCACTGGTTGATCCATGTGTGGTTTGTGAAAATAACACACATGCAATGACTCTAATGGATCCACATGTGGTTTGATCCATGTGGTTTGTGGAAATAACACACATGCGATGACTCTAATGGATCCATATGTGGTTTGTGGAAATGAACACACATGCAATGAACACTGGTTGATCCATAAGTGGTTTGTGGAAAGAACACACATGCAGTGACTCTAATGCTGGTTTTAGTATAAGAACACATATGCAATGACTCTAATGGATCCATATGTGGTTTGGGGAAAAGAACACACACGCAATGACCACTGGTTGATCCATTTGTGGTTTGTGGAAAGAACACACATGCAATGACAGTGGTGGATCCATGTGTGGTTTGTGAAAAGAACACACATGCAATGAGTCTAGTGCTGGTTTTAGTATAAGAACACACATGCAATGACTCTAGTGGGTCCACATGTGGTTTGTGAAAAGAACACACATGCAATGACCACTGGTTGATCCATATGTGGTTTGTGGAAAAGAACACACATGCAATGAACACTGGTGGATCCATAAGTGGTTTGCGGAAAGAACACACATGCAATGACCACTGGTTGATCCATAAGTGGTTTGTGGAAAAGAACACACATGCAATGACCAGTGGTTGATCTATATGTGGTTTGTGGAAAGAACACACATGCAGTGAATGTTGGGGTTATACTTTCCGGGTATCCTCACTGTTCCTCACTGACCAGGGTGGCCCACTTCAGGTTAGAGCTTTGCTTCACGGGCGGCATAGTCAGGGAAAAGAAATGGAGTCCAATTCGGCTACGGGAAGGTCCAGAAGACTTACCAACTTAGGCCCATAGTGTTACTTGTAGTTCAAGATGTACTCTATAACCGACTCTTAGTCGTAGCCAGATAGATATCTCCTGTAAACCCTAGGCCGGATATCTATATAAGTCATCCTAGGGAGAGCCTTTAGGGCACCCTCAATAGTCTACAATCTCAACTTGCACAGGCGAACCCTTGTAACCCATATTTCGGCTCTGCCGTATTACTGGATTGCTAGCAGAAGTAGGATCCGTCCAAAGCCGGCGGATTCGAACCTAGGTAAACTTGTGTGCTCACCGTCCTGGAACACCGTACGTCTCACACCCCTCTCTTCCGCATGCCTCGAGGACCCCCTCATGGCATACTTGTCATCAATCAGACGATAGTTGGCGCCCACCGTGGGGCAAGTGAGCTTCGGATCTGCGTTCCAAGCGGAATCTACAAGAATCGGAATCAGCAATACTATCGCCGTCGGTCGCATCCTCTACGCCAGCGACGTGCCTCTCATCTTTCTCGACGAAACCTGGATTCCGGCTAGGGAGGCTATGACTACTTACACCATCATGTCTTTCGACGAGTTCGATGTTTACATCGGCTTTGCTGAACCTGTCCCACCGACCCAACGGTGATGATAGAGGCAGAGGAAATTTCTGGATCCCCTTTATCCGCGGAGGCGGCAGAGTTCTGGATCTCAGAAAACCCTAATCCCACCCAGCCCGCACCAATTGCGGAGATAGTGGAGAAATCCAAGCCTAAAGCAGACCTAGCGGTCCAAGTCGAATCTGGAGTGGATCTCCTTGGTGAGACTGAATCCCAGATCGACCCACCCGCTGAAGTCGAAATCCAGGAGGAACATATCAACAACACTGATTCCGGCTCAGATGACGCCAGGACAGATAGGCCTTTCCTGAGGTACACGCTGCGACGTCTGATAATGCAAAACTCATTCGTAGATGCAATTCTCGAGACCATCAAAAGTTTCGACGAAGCCGATCGCGAGAGCCACAGGTACCTCAGGAAGCACGCGTCGCACTTCGTCGGATATGTGGGATCCGGATCCGGCTCTGCCAATGCTGGAGACAACACCGACTCTGTGCTGGAGGCGATTGGAACAAACGCAGACGTACCCGCATCCTCAGATGAATCGATGACGTCGGCAGATTTCCGAAAGTTCTCCGCGGAATATGAAGAGGAGTATAACTCCAAAGCTGTAGAGGAAGGAGAAGCCATGGATGAAGGATCCGGGGAACACTCTCCCAAAGCGCAGGATGACATGGAAATCAGAGATAATCCTGAGATCCAAAGGTCCGAAAGTACTGATCAGAGCTTGACTCCAGGAAACGGACCCAAAGCCGTCTTTTCTACCGGCGCTGCCAAGAAGGCAAAGAAGAAGAACAAGACCCCAGCAAAAGACTCTCCAGCTGAGGGGGTGATTGCCGAGGAATATGAGGAAGACTCGGATGGAGCGCTTATCCCAGACAAGCCCAAAAAAGAACCGGTGGATGGACACGTGATCACTGAAGGTGCACGTAAATTCATCGATGCTGCATTAACCACACCTATTACTATAGCTGCAGAACTTACTGCTGAAGAACTGGACGAGAGGGCACATGCCCTAGAAGCGCGTCGTCAAGTACTCCTCGATGAAGCCAAAAACATTGAGGTGGAAAAGAAACGCATAGCATCTGCGGAGAAGTACAACTCCAGGCAGTACTAGAAGACCAGGAAGCGTCATACTAATGACAACCAATTCCCGCAGATTCACGCCGTCCTTTTCAGGGAAGAGATGGGGAAGCCTCGGAAAGATAGCAAAGGGGATTGGGTGTATCTAACCCCAGTACAGATTACCGTGGAGGCCCGAGAAATCCTATCGGCTAATCCAGGCCTGGAGGAGATCTGGTTGGGCATCAAATTACTCAACAAGGGACTGGAGCAGCAAAAGGTCGCCATGTTCGGAAGTCAAAAGCTGGTCTCTGATTCCGACCAGTGTCGTATAGACCCGACATGGGCTAACGTAAGACCCCAGCGCGTTTCAGAGCAGCACCACCATTCCGATTGCCGGGAGGACAATTACTCAAGAACCAGATCTTCGGGACATCACCACAAAGCTGCATGTGACTGGCGTAACGTTAACCCAGTTGCGGAGCAAGAGGCAATTGCTGCACTAAATCCGAGGAACCCGCCTCGGCGAGAGTCGAAAGATTGCAGGGACGATGATAAAGAGAAACGTTGGGAGGAGGATTGACAAAGAATGCCACCTCCTAGACATGAAAGCCATCCGAACGACGGACGAAGGAACGACGGACACCTTGCCGAGACAAGCCGGCAGGGGGCTCGCCACAATGAAGACCCTCCCCAGAACCGGAATAATGACGTTTCGGATGGAGGCCGGCGATCAGCCGGAAATAACCTAGCTGCTCCACCCTCTCCGCCAAGTAGCCATCACAATGTCCCCTAGGGAGGCAATGGAGGGCATCGTGGTGGAGGAGGTGGTGGCAGAAGCCGAAGTCCGGCTCCAAGGCACCGCAGCCACAGCCGACACTCGGGACGATCTCTATCCCCGAATGACGCAAGGCACAGGATCAACTCCAACATAGAGGCGCGGCGCTACGAAAATGATGATATCTACGTGGGCCCGAAGTGCTTCAGACCATGCATCATAGCTACAAGAGTCCCGGAAGGATTTGCTATCTCACGACATATCCAAGCCTACGACGGCATTGCTCGGCCAGATACCTGGTTACAGGATTTCTTCCAAGCTTGTTGCATTGCCAAAGGCGGAAATAGCCTGGTCGCAACCCGATATCTCCCACTCATGTTGCGGAAGACGGCAAGATCATGGCTGAATGAACTTCCAGAGAACACCATCCATAACTGGTGTGCCATGCAAAGTGCTTTCTTTCGGAATTTCGAAGGCACATACCGGAGGCCTACAACGGTCGAGACCTAGCGTTACAGCCGGAGAAACTTGCCGGGACTACCTCAGACGATGGATCGACACCAAGAACTCCTGTGAAGGAGTAAACGACCAAGCTGCGATTGAAGCTTTCATTGCAGGTCTCCCAATTGGTTTACTACGTCATCGCTTGAAGTGTGACAAAGTTACTGACTTGGGAGAGATGATAGAAACAGCGAGCAAGTATGCAGACGCTGATGACGACACAGAGGGACTACTCAACGCCCTAGCTGTGCCACAGTCGGCAAAACAACCAAATCAACAACTCAGAAGCGTAAAAATACCTTGGAAGAGAAACCTAACGCGGAAACGGCAGTGGTGACTGCTACTTTCGGGTCTGGAGGACGAGGAGGACGTGGCGGAGGCCACGGGCGTGGCCATGGGACTTCGTGAGTTCAAGGTAGAGGAGACCAGCAACCAGACAAAACCTACACTTGGGCCGACATTGCCAATAACCCATGTGTGCATCACTTAGACGCCAACGGGGGCTCGTCCCACACCAACACCGAGTGTCGTTTCAATGGCGACATTAAAAGAGATGATACCGCTGGCTAAAAAGCTAAGCGGAAGAAGGGAAAGAAGAACCCCGAAAAAGATAAAGACACCAAGGAAGATTCCGACATGGAGGAAGCCGATGCTTCAAATCCCAAGCCAGAAGGGAAGAAAAAATTTCCGACCAAGAAACACACTTATGTCACCTTCCTCGGATCTCAACCAGCAAAGGTCAAGAAAGCAGTTCTACATGAGCTCAATGCAACAGTTCCGGCTGTCCCCCAATACCTGGACCAGTCGGAAGTGGCAATCACATTTGACCGCGTTGATCATCCACCTAAGTTGCACAGGCGAGGAAAATACACTTTAATCGTCAACCCACTTATTGACGGTTATGGTTTCTCCAAGACTCTCATGGACGGTGGTAGTAGTATCAATATTCTTTATGTCGAAACGCTACGCCAGATGAAGATCTCAGAGACCCAGCTGAACCATAGCTTTGTGATTTTTTACGGAGTTGTCCCAGGAAGACAAGCTAATTCCCTAGGAGAAATCACTCTGGACGTTACCTTTGGAACTCCAAAGAACTATCGGATGGAGGCACTCTCCTTCGAAGTGGTCCCGTTCAAGAGCATGTACCACGCTATATTTGGACGTCTGGCTTACTGGGCTTTTATGTCTCGTCCGTGTTACATTTACAATATGATGAAAATTCTAGGTCCCAACGGCATAATCACAATCAGGGGAGACCCGAAGAAAGCGCGAGAGTGCAAGGATGGAAATGCCGCTTTTATTGCAGCCGTGCTGCACGCCAAGGAGTACCAGGAGATCAAGAAGAGCATAGATTCGTCCGAGATGCCCGCAACGAAGAAGGAGGTGAAAAAGCCGAATCCGAAGTTGAGACGAAGAAGACGCCGTTGAAGGATGATGACCCCTCCAAGGTGACCCAGATAGGTGTAGGCCTAGATAGCGCATAGGAAAGCGCGCTCTTCAAGTTCCTCAAAGCAAATCAAGATATCTTCACATGGCAGCCATCTGACATGACCGCAGTACCTAGGAAACTTGCCGAGCACTCTTTAAATGTAAACCCGAACGCTAAACCCGTCAAACAGTCCTTACGATGTTTCGACGATGAAAAGCGTAAGGCAATAGCTAAGGAACTAGCACGGCTCGAGTTAGCCAGATTCATAGAAGAGGTCATCCACACTGAGTGGTCGGCCAATCCTGTAATGGTCCCTAAAAAGGACACCACTGATTTAAGGATGTGCGTTGATTTTACTGCCTTGAACAAGGCTTGTCCAAAAGATCCGTTTGCTCTGCCTAGGATTGATCAAGTTATCGATTCTACGGCAGACTCGGAACTCCTCTGTTTTCTCGACGCATATTCCGGTTATCACCAAATCCGGATGAAGGAATCTGACAAAGTCAAAACTTCATTCATAACCCGCTTCAGAACCTTCTGTTTTGTTATGATGCCTTTTGGGCTAAAGAACGTCGGAGTTACCTACCAGCGCACGATGCAGCGTTGCCTCGATGACCAACTCGGACGCAATGTACATGCATACGTGGATGATATTGCGGTGATGTCCAAAATGAAGGAAACGCTGATTTCCGACTTTGAGGAAACATTCGCCAATCTACGAAAATACAACATCATGCTCAATCCGAAGAAATGCTTCTTTGGAATCCCAGCCAAAAAATTGTTAGGTTTCATTGTGTCTCAAAGAGGCATAGAGGTGAACCAGGACAAAATAAAGGATATACTCCATATTTCCAGGCCAACTCGCCTGAAGGACGTACAAAGACTAACTGGTTGCATCGCTGCAGTCAGTCGGTTTGTAAGACGGCTCGGTGAAAGAGCCGCACCATTATACAAACTCTTGAAAAATACCAAGGATTTTGTGTGGACCGACGAAGCTAAAGCTTCACTACAAGACCTGAAGAAAGTACTCTCATCTGCTCCTATCCTTGCTGCACCGGAACCACAGGAACTGATGTTGCTTTATCTTGATGTGACAAACAAAGTCGTTAGTATCTTCATGGTCGTAGAGAGACCGGAGGAAAATCAGGAACACTTGGTGCAGCGTCCGACTTACTTTGTCAGCGAGGTCCTGACATAATCAAAACAGCGGTATCCGCACTATCAAAAGCTGGCTTACGGTGTTTTTCTAGCATCTCGTAAGCTACGACACTATTTTCAGGAGCATCCAATTACCATGGTGAGCACAACTCCCATGAGGGATATAATCAACAACAGTGACGCCATAGGACGCATCGCCAAATAGGGCATAGAGCTTTCAGCTTTCGATATTGAGTATAAACCCCGGACAACAATCAAATCCCAAATCCTTGCCGACTTTATTGCTGATTGGACAGAGACGAAGGAGAATATGACCCTCCCTGAGTCAGAATATTGGACCCTATACTTTGATGAGTCTAAGGCTCGAGGGGGATCGGGGGCTGACGTGGTGCTCAAATCACCCCAAGGAGATAAACTTCTATACGTGTTGCAGATCCACTTCACAGCGACAAACAATATTGCCGAGTATGAAGCACTACTACACGGAATCCGGATTGCTAAGGATATCGGTATCCAACGTTTGATGTCTTATGGAGATTTGGATCTTGTTTCTCAGCAAGTGTCGGATATTTGTAATGCAAATAAGCACATGGAAGCATATAAAGCTGTCGTGGATGATTTATCTAAATTGTTCGAAGGGTTTTAGGTTCAACACATCCCTCAAGCAGAAAATGAGGAAGCAAATGCACTATCTCGAATAAGCTCTGCACGGAAAGAGGTCCCGGATGGTGCTTTTTTAGAGCACCTCAAAGTTCCCTCAATAAAGGGAGTGGATGATGAATATCCGACCAAATCCGACTCACCTCTAATAGCAGTCCTGGCTGTAATTCCTAGCTGGACCCAACCCTACCTTGATTATCTGGTAGATGGAAAATTACCCGAAGACGAGGTTCTGAGCTGGCAGATCGTCCGACGAGCGAAAGCCTATACTATAGTTAAAGGTGAGATCTATAAGCGGAGTGTTTCTGGGGTTTTTCAGCGCTGTGTATCTCCGGAAGGAGTGTAGATCCTAAGAGAAATCCACGAAGGCGAGTGTGGTCACCACACTGCAGCCAAATCACACATTTTTTTCTGGCTTACAGCTCAGGCAGATGCCGAACGATTAGTCAAGACGTGCAAAGGCTGCCAAAAGTACGCCAAACAAGCTCACGTTACAGCTGATCAGTTGCAAACAATACCTATAGAATGGCCTTTCGCGGTCTGGGGGCTTGACATGGTAGGATCGTTTAAACCGGCTCCAAGTGGATTTACTCACCTCTTAGTGATGGTGGATAAATTCACCAAATGGATTGAGGCTAAACCCATCACTAGTTGTGATGGAGCAATAGCCAAAAGGTTTTTCGAGGATGTTATAATCCGGTATGGTTATCCGCATAGTATTATCACGGACAACAGGAGTAATTTCTCTATGGGAGAATTGGCCGAATTCTGCAATGAACAAAATGTCCGGCTTGACATTGTGTTAGTCGCACATCCATAGGCTAACAGACAAGTCGAAAGGGCAAATGGTTTAATCCTACAAGGCCTAAAACCGAGACTCGAAGCACCACTACGACGTGCTGCGGGGGCTTGGGCAGAGGAATTACCCTCTGCAATATGGAGTTTACGAACAACTCCGAACAGGTCAACCGGATACACACCTTTTTTCTTGGTCTATGATGCAGAAGCAGTTCTTCCTAGTGATCTGATTCACACTTCTCCTAGAGTGGCCACGTATATCAAATAAGATGCCAAGATTTCTCGATAAAATGATCTCGACTTAGTCGAAGAAGTTCGCGTCGTTGCTGAAATGAGATCAATAGCCTATCAACAGAAGTTACGCAAGTATCATAGACAGAGAGTCAGAAACAGATCTTTCAATAAAGGTGATTTGTTTCTCCGGCTTGTGCAACAAAGAAAGCACAAACTTTCCCCAGTTGAGTATTGCACAATGGTTCGTACTACTTACCTGATATGAGGCCAGTCAAAGAAAGGCCTGCTACTAAGAAGAGAAAGGGAGCTGGAGGTAGTACAAATCCGGATGAGTTAGACATACCATAGAATATTGCTCAGCTACGTCCCTTTTATTCTTAGTTTATCCTTCTTTGTAATCATACATATGTACATGCTCTGTGAGAAATAAAAGTCTTGGTTGCCTCAAGTTTTTTCTGACAAGTTCTTACCATCTTATTTCCGAATGATCATGTTATAGTCGAAAATCCTAGAATACTTGAAAGTACTTTATGCTCATGTTTGTTCTGTTTTAGATTTCCGATTCTAAAAAATGTTACCTTCGGGTATAACTCTAAAGTTTCTAGTATATACTTTGGTTATTCGTCTGATTGCCGGATGCGGGTATTTTCCGAGTAGTGAGTTGTTGGTACTGGAAGCTGGCTTTGTTTCCGAGTTTAAACTGGTTTAGCAATTGAGCTTCGTTGCTCGGCAAAGTTTCCGTGCAGAAGGTTTAGCCGACTCACGAAAGGGACGAGGCGGAAAGCCAGATAAATGATAAGTATAGACAAAAAAGTATAAGTGCTTATGTAAACATTTCAGGCACACAAAAATTTAAAGCCAAAAGTGTTGAATAGATTAAAAGCTTAGAACTAGCAAAATTATAGTACTACATATTTTACAGACCCGTAATGCTTCTCGGAATAATAAAATTGTTTCTGGTAATCTATGGTGCAGGAGAAGAGGTAGGCGCTGCTGGTTCGCTGGATGCATCAGCCTCGGTTTGATAACATTCCGAGATGTTCAGATCCGATACGGTCTGTTCATCATCGGAAACTTCAGCTGCTTCTTCCGGAGGCGGGGGCGGTGTATCCACGCGAGTGAAGAAGGGAGTGTCATAGCTGGTTAAGTCAGCCACGTGACACCCATATCCAGCACAGGAGTCCATGATGGCCTTAATATCTTGCTCCTGGCCGTCT